>VXBX01008991.1:83702-140079 GCA_013400415.1 Scytalopus superciliaris
CGAGGCTGTGCGTGTTCCGTGTGCGTGTGCGAGAGGAGCGCGGTGCGGGGGATTGCCGGGAGCGCACGCCCGTGTCCGCGGCGCGGTGTCTGCGCGGGGGTGCGTGTGCCAGCGGAGTGCTGGTGCGGGAGTGGGGTGCGTGTGCGTGTGCGTGTTGGGTGAGTGTGGCAGCGGGCTGTGCGTGCTTGCGGCTCGGAGAATCCCTGTTTCCCTGTGCGCGACGCTGAGCGCGAAGCCGGTGCCGGGGAGAGCCTCTCCCGTGGTTTTACCACGGGTGTCTGTGTGTCTGTGCGTGTGTGTCTGTGTGTCCGTGTGTGTCTGTGTGTCCGTGTGTATGCGTGTGCGCGGGGCTGGCGGAGGCGCCCCCCGTTCAGCCCCGGGGAGCGGCGGAGCGGGGGCTCCGCTCCCCTCTGTGCCCGCAGCCGGAGCCGGCGGCTGCGGGAGCCTCAGCCTCAGCCCCGCGGGGACCGTGAAACCTCGGTCGGGAGCGGAGCCCGGCCTCCATCCACCCTCCCAGCCGGCGGGCCCAGCAGCAGCGGCTCCCCCGGCGAGCTGCGTGGCCGGGGTTCCCCTCTCCCCCCTCTCCAAGGCCCCCCCATCCCTCCGGGCTGCATCCCCGAAGCAGAGCCGCTCCCGCTGTTCCCAGCTCCCTGCGGCCCTGCCGGGGTGTTTCAGGCCCTCGACATTTTTATCTTCCCTCGGGGCCCCCTCCAGCCGGGGTGGTGGGTGGGATGGTGGCACGAGGGGACAGAAGCCCGGAGGGGCTGTGGAGGACCCCTGGGTAGCAGGATGGGGGCTGCCACCCTGGGGAGGCTCTGACAGGTCTCTCCCTCTCTGCCTGCCAGAGTTGGAAAGGATGTGGAGAAGGCGGCAGGAGAAGGGAGGGCCCTGGGCTTTGCCTGCTTTTCATCACCGCACAGCTCCTAGAGATGATTTTGGGGTAAAGCTGTTGACAAGCGAGTGGGGTTCCTCCTCGTGGGGTGCTCCAGCTCGGGCCCAGCCTGCAGACATGCCGAGCAGCCGCAGTGGCAGCCGGAGCTGGAGGAAATCCTGGGACGTGCCACGAAATACCCAAGATTCAGCCCATCCGTGCCTTCGGTGCAGGGCTGACCATCAGCGGCCGGTTTTCCCAGATAACACGATCCCTGATCTCAGAGCGAGCGGAGCTGATGGAGCCGCGATGAGCTGATGAGCGTTTGCTGTTGCTGGGATGTTGCTCCAGCTCAGTGTGTCAGATCAGAGCTGGGGAGGGTTTGTGGGGGGGATTAGTACTTGTGTGCTCAGTGCAGGGTTTGGACAGAGTTGTAAGCCGTGGCTCCGAGCCACGCAATCAGCCGTTGGGAGCAATAAGAGGGTGGACTTCGGTGCCCATTCCCGAAGCGGTGCTGCCTTCCATGGAACGGGGCCAAGAGGCTGTGGGAATCACAGGGAGCACAGGCTTGTTGGAGCAGTTGCTTAAATTCTCGGTGCTTTATAACCTCTCTCTCATTAAGGCTTGTTTTTTTTTTCGTGGGGATGGCTGAATTCTGTAGGATTTTGCATGCCACTGTCCTCGGAGAGCTTCCCAGTCATGCATTAAGCAGCATGACTAACGCCTCTCTCATGTGGTTCAGTCTCTCTCACACTCTCCCCGTAGGGAGAATTGTGTGTGCGGAGGAATAGTTGTTTTGGGAGGGGTTTTTATTTTTAAGTACTGTATGCTCTGCCAGCAGGTTGGAAAAAGGTGCCTGGCACCGAAGAAGAAAGTGTGGGATGGTCCTTAGATCCCATGGGAAAATAGCCTGATGCCTTGGACTGGCCCCTGGGAAGCCTGTCTCCTGCACAGACGTGCTTTTCCCCGGTGGTGGAGGCTTCCTTCTCCTTCTCCTCCTCCTCCTCCTCCTNATTCCTCACCCACCGAGCCCAGGGCCCCTCGTGCCCCTAGGCAGTCCCACTCAGGTTCCCAGCCCCTCTACTCCCCCAGCCTCCCTGCTTTGGAGGGTTCTGTCACCTGCAGGAAGGAGGCTTGGGTTCAGACTCCAGCCCCATTTTTGAAGCAGAAAGCGTGGGTGCTGGGCACCTTCAGGTGACACCCTTCCTCCTCCAGGCTGGCACAAGGCTCCTGGCATTTTCAGCTCCTGGGCCCTCCCTCCTGGCTCACTCAGAGCCATGTGAGACATCACATTGCGTTGAGACTTTCCCCTTTACCTGCGATCTTTCACCTCACACCAAGGCTTAGTCAGGACTGCACTATGTCATCAGCAGCCACGGCCCAGCCCAGTGCAAACAGCCTTGTGCAAACAGTCGGTGGTGGGTGCAGGTGCCTCTCCCAGGCGGAGCATCCTCTGGGAGCCCCTTCCCAACAGCTGGGGCTGCCCAATCTCCCCTGTCCTCACTGCACAGCCATCTCCAAAGGCAGCACAGGGGATAGGGTGATGAAGCTTCATGCAGGTTCACCCCGTGGAGGCAGGTGGAGGTGCCAGGGTCTGGTGTCTGTGATAGGGGCAGACACGTGTGTGTGTTTGACCCCACCGGGGTGTGCACACCCAAGTGCTCCCACACGGGGTGACATCACACAGACACACACCTGACGGGGACAGGGACACGCACACATGCGGCCCCCGCGCAGGCACACACGTTGCACGGCTCACACACACATGTGCTGGGGGCAGGGACACAAACTCACAGCTGTGCACAGCCCTGGGGCAGGCACGGGTGTCCTCCTTGCCGTGTGGCACATCTGCACACCCTGCTAGTGCATGTGTGTGGCATGTTTGCTTTTCCCTGCAGACACAGCCGTGCTCTGGGTGGGTGCACACACCCCCTAAATGCTAACAGTACACACACATGTGTGTGTACACACACGTGTGCACATGTGCTCATTGCCTGTGTTGGTGTGGAGATGTGTTGTGTTTCTGCTCAGCTTCTTGCCTCCTCCATCCTCAGGCTGGTCCAGGTATGGAAGAGGTCTTGCTCTCCCTCTTCCCTTCCTCCCAGAGACATAAATCCCGGGTAGCTGCACACAGCGCTGGTGTGACCAGTGCTGCATGGCCTCAGCCAGGTGGGAATGCCTCTTCTCTGCTCAAAGGATGTGGCTGGACAAGGGAGCAGAGTAAGCTCAACTTCAGGGCCATAATTTCATCTCCAGACACAGAAGTGTGTTGCTGTCGCCTGCGGAGGGAGAGCTCCTCTCTTCCATGTCACTTGTCCATGGGGAAGCATAGGGGTGGAAGGATCAGGAGTTGCTGTCTTGTGGCAAGTACCAGTGTGGACAATGCAAGATGCTTCACTTGTTGATGATCTGCACGGTGCCAGGGTAACCAGCAAATGGGCACTTTCTGTATGGCACCATGCAGGAGAGATGGTGATGGAGCACTCGCTCATCCCGCAGACTGCGTGCAGAGTATAGAGAGCAGGAGCAATGGGAGCAGGGAAACAGAGTTGATGCTGTGGGGCCTGTGTGGCTGTTGATTTTAGGGCACCCAACCACTGTGGTTGTGGGTGCTGGTGAGCTGGGCTGCATCCCTTCATGTTCACAGCTCAGCCAAAGCTGTGTGGGTGCACCTGGACCCTGGAGGAGAAAGGTGTGTTCCCAGAATGCAAAGCAGGGGACGGGAGAGCTGGTGGCCAAGCACAGCACCAGGCAGAGGCTTGGTGACAGGGCATGCGGCTTGGCACAGGAGGGGACGGTCTGTGGGGCTGGCGGTACCTGGCACTGTGTGGGCAGTGTGTGGGTACAGGGCGCAGGTTGCAGTGATGGGGTGCCTGCAGTGCAGCGGGTGTGTCTGCAATGCAGGGGGGCAACGCGGGGTGGGCACTGGCACAGGGTGGGCACTCAGTGCGTGCGTGCAATGTCCCAGACTGGAGTGGGAGGGAATGGGAAGGAACAGTGTGTCTGCAGTGAGCCAAGGGAACAGTATCTGCTGGCGCAGGGTGTGGGGTTGCCTAGTGACTGTGCAGCGAGGGGGGATGCTGTGCCTGCCGTTGCAGTGTGCCGGGGCTGTGCAGTGCTGCTGCTCTGAGGGAGCCAGGGGGCTGCCCGTGGGCTCTGCCTGCGCTGCAGCACAGAGTGGGCAGGGAGCTGGTGTCCCTCTGACTGCCAGGGGCACAGGGGGGCGGCAGTGCCCTATATGCAGTGCAGGATTGGTGATACATGGGGCTCCTGCATCCCTGCAGTGCTGAGTGGGTGGTGCCTTCGTACCTCACAGTGTGAGGCTGGCAGTGCAGGCAGTGCAGCGAGGGCAGCACTGCTCTGTCCCTGCCATGGCAGTGCCCTGTGTCCTGCAGTGAGGGATGGGTGGCAGTCCTGCGGTGCCCCATGTCCCAGCAGTGATGGAGGGGTGCTGTTCCTGCAGCACAGCCAGTGCCCTGCATCCCTGCAGTGCTGGATGGGTGGCAGCCCTGCTGTGCCCCATGTCCCTGCAGTACCAGGTGGGTGGCAGCCCTCCATTCCTGCCGTGTCCCATGTCCCTGTAGTGATGGATGGGTGCTGTTCCTGCAGTGCAGGCAGTGGCCTGAATGTCTGCAGGGATGGATGGGAGGTAGCTGTATCCTGACAGTGCCCCATGTCCCTGCAGGGATGGATGGGTGGCATCCCTGCAGTGTCCCATGTCCCTGCAATGCCAGATGAATGGCAGTCCTGCATCCCTTCAGTGTCCCATGTCCCTGCAGTGCTGGGGCGGGTGGCAGTTCTGCAGCCCAGCAGTGCATTGTGTCCCTGCAGTGCTGGGTGGGTGTCAGCCCTGCATCCCTGCAGAGCAGGCAGAGCTCCCTGTTTGGTGCTCCTGTTTCTGCAGTGCTGGCAGCTGCGTGCAGTGCCTGTGTGTCCCTGCCGTGCATGGCAGGCAGTGCCCCTGCACTGGTGGCACACAATGCTCCTGTGTTTGGGTGGTGAGGAGCTGTCTCAGCCTGGCCGGCTCCCATCGGGTTGCTGGCAGCAGACTGCCTGCAGTCCACCCTGTTAGTGTGCCTAGTTGGGTCTAATTACAGTTTGTGTGGTGACGAGGAGGGTGGACAGTGGCAGGAGTGGCTTTCTGTCCCTTGGAGGAAGCCAGGGCTGAGGTTTCAATGACTGGGTTGCTCACTCCAGCAGGGTGGTGCAGGAACTTTGCAAGCCAGGGCTGGTCCTTTGGGGCACTGGATGGTGGAGGCTGCCAGGAGCCCACGGCTGGCCCAGCCCCTGCAGTCCCTTCCCTCGGGGGCTGTGCCAGGACCATCTGCAGTCCCACATGGCAGAGAGGGTGCACCCAGAAGGATGTGCCAGGGAAGTGGGCTGGGGCAGTGTGATCCCTAACCTCCGGTGTCTGTGTCTCCTCCAGCTCCCCTGCAGCGCAGGATGAACCCTCTGGCATCTTGCCTGGGCCTGTGGCTCCTCTTCCAGCTCCCTACCCTGGTCTCTGGGACACGTGTGGTCTACAAAGTGCCGGAGGAACAACCCCCCAACACCCTCATAGGGAGTCTGGCCTCTGACTACGGCTTCCCAGATGTGGGGCACCTCTACAAGCTGGAAGTGGGGGCCCCGTACCTACGTGTGGATGGCAAGACTGGGGACATCTACACCACAGAGACCTCCATCGACCGGGAGAGTTTGCGTGAGTGCCAGCACCTCCTGCCCGGAGAGCCCTGCTTCCTGGAGTTCGAAGTGTCCATCACTGACCTGATGATGAACAGCAGCCCGCGCCTGCTCGAGGGCCAGATAGAGGTGCTCGATATCAATGACAACACCCCCAACTTTGCCTCGCCCGTTCTCACCCTCTCCATCCCCGAAAACACCAACATTGGGACGCTCTTCCCCATCCCCCTGGCCATGGACCGGGACTCGGGCCCCAACGGCGTTGCCTCCTATGAGCTGACGGCTGGTCCGGAGGCACAGGAGCTCTTTGGGCTGCAGGTGGCCGAGGATCAGGATGAGAAGCAGCCACAGCTGATTGTCATGGGGAACCTGGACCGGGAGCAGTGGGACTCCTACGATCTGACCATCAAGGTGCAGGATGGGGGCAACCCACCACGGGCCAGCAGTGCCCTGCTTCGCATCACCATCCTGGACATGAACGACAACGCACCCAAGTTTGAGAAGGCTCTGTACGAGGCAGAGCTCTCTGAAAACAGCCCTGTGGGGCACTCTGTCCTCCAGGTGAGTGTGGGGGCTTTCTTCTCCTCCCTCCTGCCTGGCTGCAGCAGGGATAACTTGGGAAGCATTGCTGCCCTGGTTCCTCTGGGGAGATGGGAGGGTTGGACGGAGGAGCCCACGGTGTCACCTGGGGCCAGCGGGCAGGCAGGTCCTTGGGATGTCACATCAGCTCAAACAAGGTTGGAGAGGATGTGCAGGAAGGTGCAGCCAGAGCAGGGGCTGCAGGACACGGCTAAGGGGCAGCAGCAGGGCGAGCGGGTGGGCGGGAGCAGGGAGCTGGGTTACTGGGAGGGCTGGGACCTGAAGTCCACAGCGAGTCTGGCTTCAGGCCAGACCAGTCTCAATGCTGCCCGCAGACAAGACATAGACCCTTTCATAAGTTGCATTCCCTTGGTTGCTCCGTGGAGACTCAGGCTCACACAGGAGATGGGGGGCAGGCAGCATCCCTGCTGCCTATCTGGGGGGGCTGCCCATGGCTCCATGGGTGCCTTGCTGTCTGTAGGGAGCAGGGGCTCTGCTCTGTCTCAGGCAGCGGTGCAAACTGGCCCAGGGAGCCCAGGGGGGGTGGATCTTGGTGGATTTGGCTTGGAGGGGGCATTGAGATGATAGTAGTCGACATCTGTTTATCTGCAGCTGCCATCTTAATAAGCGGAGCGCGGCCAGCTCTCATCTGCCTGCTAATTCTGATGTGAATTTTTTAAGAATTCATTTTTCACTGTTAAGAGAATGGAAGTTGGAAGCAGATAAGGGAGCTGCATGGCCGGGAGGAGAATGGGCTGAGACGCCGCTGCTGCCATTGCTCAGCTTTTATCTTTCAGGGGGAAAATGACTTCCGCCTGTTTTGTGAGTGGAGGTAAAAGGTGGAATTTACATTTAACAACTTTCGTTCTCCATCCAAATCTGCTGAGCAAGATAACGGCGGAGCAGCAAATGGTGCAGAGAAGAGGCTGCTCAGAGAGCCGATTAGGGAGGCAAATGTTAGACAAACCTCATCTTCTTTAGAAAGCAAATAATAGGCATAGAGGCAAGTTTATGGGAATGCAGAGCCCCTGATGGGTGGGCAGGGATGGACGGTGCCGTGCAGAGCTTAGGCAGCCCCAGTCCCCCTTGGCTGCATCCCTGGATGCTAAGATGTAGCATCCACACATCGTTGCCTCCCTCCTCATCCTCACCTCAGTCAGGCAGATGCTCACGCCCCTCCTTGGGGGCACAGCTGGAGACGGCCCTTCCCACTGCTGGCTGGGTCTCAGCGGCACGGTTCCCGAGGTTCCCGAGGATTCCCTGCGTGCTGGAGCTGGCTGGGAGGGGAGCAAAGCCAACCGGCCCAGCCGGTTTCACCGGAAGAGCAAGGCAAAGCCTCCGTGCCGGAGGGCGGCTCCCAGCAGCTCTGCCGGTCCCAGGCTCTTTGCCCCACAGTCCTTGGCCCCAGAAGAGGAAATCCTGGTTTTTCCCCCCCCCGGCCGTCCCCAGGGAAGGCCGTGGTAGTTTGCAGAGGGGCTCACTCCACCAGACCCTCCTGCTCACCATTTATCCCTGTGTCCCACAGGTGAAAGCCAATGACTCAGACCAGGGAGCCAACGCCGAAATCGACTACTCCTTCCACCAAGCCTCGGACATGGTGCGGCGGCTGCTGCGCCTGGACCGCGCCACGGGGCTCATCACCGTGCAGGGGCCCATCGACCGCGAGGACGTCGGCACCCTCAAGTTCTCCGTCATGGCCAAGGACAAGGGTGCCAACCCCAAGAGCGCCCGCACCCAGGTGGTGGTCACCATCAAGGACATGAACGACAACGCGCCGTCCATAGAGATACGAGGCATAGGGCTGGTCACCCACCAGGATGGCATGGCCAACATCTCGGAGGACGTGCCAGTAGAGACAGCAGTGGCTCTGGTGCAGGTGTCCGACCGAGATGAGGGTGAAAACGCTGTGGTGACCTGTGTGGTGGCTGGTGATGTCCCGTTCCAGCTGCGACAGGCCAGCGAGACAGGGAGCGACAGCAAGAAGAAGTATTTCCTGCAGACCACCACGCCGCTGGACTACGAGTCGGTGAAGGAGTACACTATTGAGATTGTGGCGGTGGACTCGGGGAACCCGCCCCTCTCCAGCACCAACTCTTTGAAGGTGCAGGTGGTGGACGTGAATGACAACGCACCTGTCTTCAGCCAGAGCTTCACCGAGGTGGCCTTCCCTGAGAACAACGAGCCCGATGACCTGGTGATGGAGGTGAGTGCCACCGATGCTGACAGTGGCTCCAATGCCAAGCTGGTTTATTCCCTGGAGATGGACCCTGCCTCCAAGGGCTCCTTCACCATTGACCCTGACTCTGGGGAGATCCGGGTGAAGGCAGTGCTGGACCGAGAGCAGCGGGAACGCTATGAGTTCCTGGTGGTGGCGGCAGATAAGGGCACCCCCAGCCTGAAGGGCACAGCATCTGTGGCCATCAATGTCATGGACAGGAATGACAACGACCCCAAGTTCATGCTGAGCGGCTACAACTTCTCGGTGATGGAGAACATGCCGCCCCTCAGCCCTGTGGGCATGGTGACGGTGATCGATGCTGACAAAGGAGAAAATGCCCGTATCCAGTTGTCGGTGGAGCAAGACAATGGGGATTTTGTCATCCAAAATGGCACTGGCACCATCCTCTCCAGCATCTCTTTTGATCGGGAGCAGCAGAGCACATATACCTTCCGACTCAAGGCAGTGGATGGTGGGGATCCTCCCAGATCTGCCTACGTGGGGGTGACCATCAACGTCTTGGATGAGAATGATAATGCCCCCTTCATCACTTCACCCTCCAATGCCACCTACAAACACATCCTGCCCCACACCAGCCCTGGCCAGCAGGTGAGCAAGGTCAAGGCGGAGGACATCGACTCCGGCGTCAACGCAGAGCTGATCTACAGCATCACAGGGGGCAACCCCTTCGAGCTCTTCCAGATCTCCCCGCAGAGCGGAGACATCACCCTGGAGAAGGAGATCCTGCGCAAGCACCACGGCCTGCACCGCTTGGTAGTGCGTGTCAATGACAAGGGCAAGCCCTCGCGGCACGGCACGGCCCTGGTGCACTTCTACGTCAACGAGACGCTGGCCAACCGCACGCTGCTGGACACGCTGGTGGGGCACAGCTTGGACACCCCGCTCGACATAGACATCGCCGGCGACCCCGAATACGAGCGCAGCAAACAGCGAAGCAACATCCTCTTTGGAGTCATCGCCGGCATCGTGGCTGTCACCCTGGTCATCGTGCTGGTCGTCCTGGTGCGCTACTGCCGGCAGCGGGAGGCCAAGAGCGGCTACCAGGCAGGCAAGAAGGAGACCAAGGACCTGTATGCACCCAAGCAGGCCAGCAAGAGCGGTAAGAGCAAGAGCAAGGTGAAGAAGAGCAAGTCTCCGAAGCCACCCAAGCCCACGGAGGATGAGGAGGAGACAGGGCTGCAGAAATCGCTCAAGTTCAACCTCATGAACGACTCTGTCAGTGACAGTCCCCGAATCCACCTGCCCCTCAACTACCCACCGGGCAGCCCAGACCTGGGTCGCCACTACCGCTCCAACTCACCGCTGCCCTCCATCCAGCTGCAGCCTCAGTCACCCTCTGCCTCCAAGAAGCACCAAGTGGTGCAGGACCTGCCGGCCACCAACACCTTTGTTGGCACCGGAGACAACAACTCGACAGGCTCCGAGCAGTACTCGGACTACAGCTACCGCACCAATCCCCAGAAATACACCAACAAGCAGGTAGGAGAGCTCATCCTGAGGCCGGCAGCGGCCCCCCCGCTGCACCGGGGAGCCATCTGGACAGAGGTGTGGGAGTGAGCGTGGACTGGCCCCCAGCCCTGCATGCGTGGCTCGGGGGGCTGGCAGAGGACTACCCCGGAGCCGAGCCATGGAGCCTGGTCATGGGGCAGGGAGGGGTTGGGGATGGTGGGGGGAGGCCAGAAACTGTCGGAGCCCTTGTCAGAGTGCCCGGGGCTGGGTCCTGGTGGCGCTGCCTGGGTGACGGTGATTGAAGGGCGCTGCATGTGTGTGCCTCTGCATGTGGGGCTCTGGGGAGGGAATCCCACCTGCCCGTGTCCCCTTTGGGGGCCGACTCTTAAGAGCACCAAGGAGGGTGATGCCCACCCTCCCATCCATCTCTCTGCTTGGGCTGGCTCATGGGGAGGAGGGACTGGTCTTGCTCTTGCCACAGCTCTGGGCAGCCAGTTTCCAGCCCTGCCCTGGTCCAGGGAGCAGCAAGGAAGGCACTGGCCTCGCTGTTGCCAGCCCGGCTCTGCTGGTGTGGCTGAACCTTCCACCAAGGCGCCTCAGAGGGAGTTCAGCGCCCGCTGCGGCTGCCCGGGCAGGTGGGGCCGGGTGGAGGAGCAAAGCTCTGCCTTTTTCCCAGGCTCGGGCTTTGGCTTCCCCCAGGCTTGGGCTGTCTGCCATAGTCGGCACAGCGAAAGCCGGGCTTCCTTAACGTGAGCACCGGGGCCGGAGCTGTGGCTCTGCGGGAGCCGCGCGGCGGCGGCTGCAGGAGGGAGAGTGGGTCCCGGTGGCACGGGCACGGGGCCGTCCGTGTGCCAGGGCTGGGTGTCGTGCTCGGGGCCGGGGGAGTGGGGCACTGGGGTCTCTGCTGCGGGCGGGTCACTGCTCTCGGTGTAGCCGGCGGGTTGTGCTGTGTGCGGGGCAGGGCGGAGGCAGGTCTTGGCTGCGGACGGGGAAGGGCTGCTCGCTGGTGTGCACTGGAGCTTGGAGCTGTCCCGGGAGGTTGTGGGGTGAGCACGGAGCTTGCAGGACCCTCTTTCTTGGGCTGTCTGGCCAGTTAGCTTGCACCACGTTTCTGCTTTGGCACCTCTCAGGCCTATCCTTCACTAGCTAGGGAGGGAGAGGGGGGACGAGTGCCTGTGGCTTTGCCTCCTTCCTAGGGCCCTCTGTGTGAGGAGCACCCACTCCCCCCGTGCTGTACCCCCTGTGCCCTATGGAGACCCCTGCTCCCTTCTTTGTACCCCGGTGAGCGGCAGGCTGGGCTCCTGCCGTGGGGCTGAGCTCAGCTGCCCTGTTGGATTGACTTCAATAAAGTTTTCTATTTTTGACCGGTTGTGCCTTATTTTCCCTGCTGCCCCTGAAGATGCTCTTGCTCCCAGCAATTTCCCAGGCATATTTTCCATGTCCTCAGCCACTGAAGCACCCAGGCTCCCACAGAGCCCAGAACTGATGCTCACGTGGGCCAGCCATCTCCGCAAACCCTCCATCACACGCCAGCATGGCCAGTCCAGAGGCCTCATGGTGCTGACCCCTCATTCCCAGGTTGACATCTCCCATCTCCAGTCACTGCCTGGCCCTCTAAGGATGCAGCTTCCTCCAGGACATGGTTCACTGCATATGCATGTACACACACACATGCACACACATATACATGTGTGGATGTGGAAGCAGTCCGAGCCACGAACCAACCACGCCACCATCTTCCCTCAAACCTTCTCCTTGTTGATCCCCACATCCTCTTGAGCCCCAGCCATGTCCCAAAGCCAGTGCATGGAGGAGCAGATCTCTGGCACGCGGTGCCTGGCTACCCTGACCCAAATCCTGCCGGGAGGGTGGCAGGCGCCTGCTCTCCCCCGCCGCAGTGCTGCAGTGAGGGCGCACGCGGTTGCAGATGGAGCCTTGGTGTGTCAGCAGCGCCGGGGGGGGGGGAAAGCACCCGGATCAAGGTGCTCTCCCCCACCCTGGGATCTGTCAGGAAGGAGAGGTGCTCCCAGGAAAGCTTGCTGGCAGCAGCAGGGTGATGGAACCGGGCAGACGCACTCCCCGCAGAGATGGCTCTGGTGGGGTGGATGGGGGGTGATGATGCTGCCGCGGGACTTGCTCAGAGTCTTGTCTCCAGCTGGCTGGAGAGAGGATGGATCCTGGTAGGCAGGAGCAGCACAGCATCCTTTCCCCAGGCCCTGGATGGGCCCAGCCTACACCCACCACCCTCCCACCATCTCAGCACCACATTTCAAGGACCCCTTTCCTGGCCACCCATTCCTGTTTCTCACGGTTCTTCTTTCAAAGTAGGGCAAACATCCCTGCACCCATCACAGCAGCTTCACCTCTTCCCCAGGGCCTCCAACTGGCCTCACCAGGCTGCCGGGGAAGAGGAGCTCTGGCTCTGGGAGAGATTAGATCATCCGGGGAAACCAGTGGTTCTGGCTTCGGTGGTTTCAGCCCTGTGCCAGCCTTGGCTCTCACAGCCTCCTCGTTTGTTTTGCTAACAGCATAAGGTTTTATCTTGAACCATCCAGGAAGTGTCTGGGCCTCCTGGGCAGGCAGGGCTGGGACCCGAGGGGAGATGCGATGGCTGCAGAGGAGGAAAGGAGACACCAGCAACCACCTAAATAACCTGTCCCCGCAGGGCAGGGCAGGGCAGTCTGGGGGCTTGGCTCAGCCCTGCCATCTGCTTCCCTTTGGGAACTTTCTGAGAGAAGTTTCCTTTCCTTCCTTGCCCTCCGCAGCTCTTTGATGAACTTGGGGTGAGAACACAGACGTGTAGGGAGTGGCTCTTTCTTCTGCCCGTCTCCCAGGCTCCATCCTTTTATACCGAGGGAGCGGGGGTTATGCTCCATCCTTCCCCGGCTGCACAAACCCAAGCCTGCCCGGGTTCTTGGAACCCCCCACCATCCTAGAAGGTGGCTGGAGTGGTGTTAACTCAGAGCAGAGGTGCCCGTACCTGCCCGCGGGCTCCGGAGCGCGGTGCAGCATTAATTACTCTCTGCGGGGCGGGGGATAAGAGGAATATTGTAGCCGTAATGGATGGAAATGAAATTGTCTTCTTTTAGAATTTAGCTCAGAGTCTCCATAAATTGCAGGTTTAGGTGTTGGCAGATGTCTCGGAAAGTCTCCTACGGTCCTGGGTCAGTGGGTTTTCTCAAGGTCGTTCACGTGGAATGAGCTGATAAATGGATCCAGCAACGAGCTGCAGATGGAGCTGAGGGTTCATGGGGGACCTGCCCTGTTTTTCCCCAGTTTCAGTGAGACGTGCTAAGAGCAGTTCCTGTGCATTTCGAATCGGGTCCTGCTCCCGGGATCAATTGGACTTGGGTCAGATTTGGGTCTGCTGTGCAGAGACCAAATGAGGGAGCGTTTTGGTGAGGTCCCAGGGGCTGCGCATCCCTGGCTGTGCTGAGAAGAGAGACTGGGCTCGTCAAGACACAGCAGCTTGTGAGTGTCACTGGGTGCTTTGGGGGAGCTGGGGGAGCACGAGAGGGGTCGTACACCCTGCTGGGGTGTTGGTGAGGATGCTGAGAGCCCAGTGGCAAGGCAAGAATGTGCAGTGGCTCCTGGTAATTCTGTGCTGGGGGACTTTGCTTGATGGCAAGGAGCGGTGCCTATTCTTGGGGGGCATTTGGGACCTCAAAATGTAGAGGTTCAGCTACGGGAGACGAGCAACCTGGTGGTACGGGCTGGTCTGTACAACCAGACAGTGTGGGTATGTGCAGGCTGTGCTGCAGGGGGAGGTGACAGTGGGGTGCTCACAGCCAGCACCCCATGGAGGGGGGAGTTGTCTCTGTCACAGGGGGTGGCAGAGACGCACATGCAGGCTGTGGGTCAGGGGTAGGTGAGGCAGGGGGTGCAGCAGGAGTCTCCCCCAGGAGGTGGTGGCACAGGGAGAGGTACAAACCCTGTCCCCCAAGGGTGTGTGCAGGCTGTGCTGCAGGGGGAGGTGGCAGGGGGGTACACAGCCACAGGGAGCAGTGGCAGTGGGGTGCACACAGCCCGGACGTGGCAGGAGGTGACAGTGGGGTGTACATAGTGTGCAGCCTTGGGCAGGTGACAACTCCTCTGTAAGCAGCACATCTGCAAGGAGGCAGTGGCACTGACTGGCCCTGACCCTTGAGGAGAGCATTGGGTCTCTCCTGTCCAACAGTCCCCGGCCCCACCAGCCCTTGCGATCCTTCGCTCCCCTGAAGGTTCACCCAGCCTGTGCTACCTCCTGGGGCTCCCCACACTGGGCTGGGTGACTTCCCCTCTTCCCACCCTGCTGTGAAAGATGCTGCTCATTCTTCCCTGCCCTCTTCTTTCTCTCCCTTCTCAAACCCTCAACCTCTGCCCTGCCTGATACCCTTAGAGCCAGCATTGGTCTGTGTTGAACATGACCTTCCCTAGCTTGGATCTGGGGGATCTCTTTTGCCCCCTCTCAGTCTCCCCTCTTTCCTCTCACAGTTGTATCTGCTGCTCTCCACACTTCTCTCCTGATCTCTCCTGATGGGCTGTGTCCCGGCCCTGGTGCAAAGGGATGGTACAGGGAGGTGGTGCAGGGGGATGGTACAGAGGGATGCTGAGCCCTCTGCAGCGCAGGGCCGAGGTCTTGGCTGGCTCTGACAGCCGAGTGTGGATCCCCTGTGCGATGAAAGCCCTGGCTGTGTGGGCAGCCGCCCGCTCCAAGCCACACTGATTGATATTCCCAGCACTGCTCTGCCCGCTCGGCCGGGCTCTCAGCTGCAGTGCTGTTCCCTGGAGCGGGGCCCAGCCCTGCAGCCTCCTTAATCCCACACCCAAACCCTGGGGCAAAACCCGGGGCTCCGGCAGGGTGTGTCCCCAAGCACTTGGTGGTCTCTGTGTGACCCTAAGCACTCGGTGGTCCCTGTGTGTCTCCAAGCACTTGGTGGTCCCTGTGTGTCCCCAAGTACTTGGTGGTCCCTGTGTGTCCCCAAGCACTTGGTAGTCCCTCTGTGTCTCCAGGCACTTGGTGGTCCCTGTGTGACCCTAAGCACTTGGTGGTCTCTGTGTGTCCCCAAGCACTTGGTGGTCCCTCTGTGTCTCCAAGCACTTGGTGGTCCCTCTGTCTCCAAGCATTTGGTGGTCCCTCTGTGTCCCCAAGCATTTGGTGGTCCCTGTGTGACCCTAAGCACTTGGTTGGTCTTCCTGCTGTGTCTCCAGGTACTTGGTGGTCCCTTTATGTCCCCAAGCACTTGGTGGTCCCTGTGTGTCCCCAAGCACTTGGTGGTCCCTGTGTGGCCCCAGACACTTGGTGGTCCCTGTGTGTCCCCAAGCACTTGGTAGTCCCTCTGGCCAGGCCAGAAAGTATCCAGGAGGCTGTGAATGGGGTGAAGGGAGGAGGGTGGGATGCAGCTGGAGGGGGTACAGCGTGGGGTGTTCCCCAGTGAGGACAGAGCTGGGATGTTCTGGGATGGAATGGGGTTGGGATGGAGAGGAGGTTGGGATAATGAGAGGGTGTGTGATGTAGGGCAGGACAGGGAGGGGTGTTGTGGAGGAGGGTGAGGAGGGCTAAAGGATGCCTGGAGCAAAGGGCACAGAGTGGCTCTGTCCCTGGGAACTGTGTCAGCTCGTGGTGGGGAGGGCAGCCCTGGAAGGGTGTGAGGCAGCAGAGAAGAGGTGGATGCTGTGCCCTTGTGTCCCTGGAGCTGGTGTCCACCCAGGAGCCCTGGAAAGAATCTCCCCATGTGGAGCTTCTCATGGCTCATGGAGTGCTGGACATTCACTTCTGTGAATCTCCCCTTGGCCAGCTTGTTCTTCTGAACTCTGCCACTGGAGCTGAGCCCCGTGCCAGGCCCAAAGCACCTTCCTCCCCCTCCACCCTCATCCCCACACATACCTGTCTTTGAGAGCACCTGCCCATAAAACCCCAGGCATGGCCCATGCCCCTGGCAGAGCTGTGCCCCCACCTGCTGCCCTGCAAGCCACTGGATCCAAGCTGCAGTTGCACAACCCCAGCTCTGCTCTTGGGAGAAACCAAGATGCTCAGTGCAGATTACTCCAAAAGGGACTTTTCCTGCAGTGCCCTGATCCTTCAGTGCCCCAACAGGCACTGTCTGCTCAGCTAGGGCAGAGGAAGGGTGAATATGGGTGAGGAGGCAGCACAGGCCACCTCTGGCATTTTGGTCCCTCTCTTGTCACCTCTGACACCAGCTGCAGCATCTGTCAGTCCAGCCTGGATGCAACTCAGTCTTAGCCTCACCTCTGGGAGCCTGGGTCATCTGTGACTCAGACTCACTCAGCCTCTCTCTCATAGGCCATTTATTGACCTTGTCTTCTTGTCTTGACCCTTTCAGTACTTTAAGGAGGTTTATAAAAAAGATGGAAAGTGACTTTTTACATGGGAAGATAGTGATAGGACATGGGGGAACAATTTTACACTAAAAAAGGAGAGGTTTGGGTTAGATATTGGGAAGCAATTCTTGTCTGTGAGGGTAGTTCAGGTGGTTCAACCCTGGCACAGGTTGGGCAGAGAAGCTGTGGCTGCCCCATCCCTGGAAGTGTCCAAGGCCAGGTTGCACAGGGCTTGGAGCAACCTGGGCTAGTGGAAGGTGTCCCTGCCCATGGCATGGGTGGATCTGGATGGGTTTTAAGTTCCCTTTCAACCCAAACCTTTCTGATTCTATTCTCTCTGATTTCCTGGACATCTCAGTCTGTGCCCTTGAGGACCTGCTTTCCATATCCCACCAGTAGTAAAGGTTTCCTTTCCAGTGATGTTCCCAATTCAACCCTGTGGCTGAGAGCACAAGAGGAAGAGGAGGTCAGACAGAGGACCAGAAA
The DNA here is from genome assembly GCA_013400415.1 of Scytalopus superciliaris. Lineage (NCBI taxonomy): Eukaryota > Metazoa > Chordata > Aves > Passeriformes > Rhinocryptidae > Scytalopus > Scytalopus superciliaris. The sequence continues at coordinate 100,328 of VXBX01008991.1, forward strand.
GAAAACAACTCCCCCAGATCCCTTAAAAACATCTCCTGGTTGTTTTGCATCAGTGTCTTGCGTGGTGTAAGCTGTTTACTGTCTCAGTCCTTCAGATGCTCGCAGGAAAGCGTGGGTGGGTTTGTGGTGGGAGAGTGGGATGTGACCTGCTGGCAGAGCAGGAGAAAGCTCGTACACTATCTCATTTACATCCACTTTGGCACTCACAGCCGTGACTTGTGGGTCCTGCCCAGAGATCCCTGAAGATGTCCCTGCCCCAGGAGGTAAACATCGTTCTGAGCACCTCCTTGCTTGCAAAAGCCCCACCTCTGATCTCCTATCTGCACATGGCACGGCGGGTCTTGGCGGGTTTCATCAAAGCCGTTCGGAGCCATCACTTGGGGAGGGCAGCGAATCACCACCTCCCTCCCTTGGAACTGATCCTGCTCCGTGGCAAAGCTGTCGGAGCAGAGTGCCCTGATTCAGCTCCTCTGAGACATCTTTAAAGGCCTGAGCAACCTGAAAGCCTGGAGCTATTTTGCTCCCACATGGCCTGGTTTTCACATCCTCCAAACTCCCCGATGCTCTGGAGCAGCTGCAAAGCTGCTGCCGAGGAGACTCTGACAGATATCCGGCCCTGCTGGGGGGGGAAACCTCTTGTCTCAGCTCCGGACTGAGATCCTGCTCGAAATGTCTTGCTGAAGTGATGTCTGATGTTCCTCTTACACTAATCTATTAATCTTTCTGCTGCTTCATCAAAAGCACTCAAGCCCCGTGGAAAGCAAAATCAGTGTTTCAGATGTTTGAAGAGCCCTTCATTATTATTCAGGCTGGGCAAGACCTTTTGGGGTGTTGTGATTCAAGGCTCTGGAAGTGCCTGGAGGAGCTTGGGCTGGGTTGTTTTTTTTTTTTTTCCCCAAGGATTTCAAGTGGATCACAGTTTATTAGGGGTGTCTCTTGCCAAGAGAAGAGAGCTCAGAAATATCCTCTATAATGTTCAGGAAATTTGTCTCGAGCCGTGATCAGCAAGGTTTGACCCAAGGACTTGACAGCTCTCCCAGGATTTGGGGACAGTTTATCCCTACCCGGGATCCTCTGCCAGACCTGGTAATGCCAGAGCTGTGCAGGCAAGAGAAGTGGCCCTAACGAGCCTCACATTATGACTTGTCCTACCTGTTTGATGTCTCCAAAAGAAGGCCTGACTTACCCAGTATCACCGTTCATCAGGAGGTGCAGGTTGGTTGCAGACCACTAAAGTGAGGGCTCTGCCCAACAGAGCGTGTTGGTGCACAGACTTACAAAATAGGCACAATTCCTTGAGCAAACAGGAAAAGCTGCTGCCCTTTGCCAGTGAAAATAGAGGTGGTGAGAGAACGGGTTTGCCCCCAGAGGGAAAATTTCAATTTGAAAACAAATCAGGAAAAACTGGCAATTTTTTTTCCCTATTTCCCAAGCTGATCAATATATATGTATAAATACATAAATATATTTTTTCCTAGTAATTTCTAAAGGCGTGAGTCCGACTGACCTTTTTGATTTGAGCATCATAATTAATGCTTGGCTTGAATTCTGAAGTGAGAAGTACCTTTGCAAGAGCATCATTTTTTCATTTTTACATGTCAGCAAAGATCTCCCCCCTGCCCCAACCCTGAAACAAGAAACTCGCTTGAATAATGATCTGATTTCAGCAAATTGACAGGTTTTCTGTGCAGAGTCTTCTGTTGAAGCATTCCTGGTTATCTCTGGTTTTTTTTAATAGAGTCCTGAGTCTGTGGCTTAGGACCCCCTGCTCCCCCCAGAGCTTTCAATACTCTCTGTCAGCTCCACTGGGTGCAACTGGGAGCCAGATTAGCTCATTATTTTCCCAGCATTATTTTCCCACTCTACAGCTGTTGGATTCCTCGAGGGTTTTGTTCAAGTGTTACTCCCAGTCCTGGAACCTTTTTCTCCCTGGGATCTTCAGATGGTTTTAACATGATTATGAGACCTCCTTCTGTGTCCTGGGCAATTTCCACTCTACACCAACCATCTACAAAATAGCTCTATTATCAGCTTGATAGTGATAGACATTTCAGGACACCACGGCCAGTCCAATTGAGACATTATTCCATAAAGATTATGACCCCTTTAGATTTTATGAGTCACCCTTCAGATGATTTATTTCCATATTTTCCTTTCCAATCTTCGTTTCACCCAAAGAAAAGCCAAATTGCACATCCTCGATGGGCTCAGAGCTCTGATAGGCTGAGGGGTTAGGCAAGCTCTGTCCCGAGGCTGTCTAAATGGGTTTCTAATTGCGTTAGATCTTGCTATGAGTTAGATAAATTCGATCTGACCGGGCAGGTTGGCACCGGGCTTTGGCGGCTTCTTTGAGCATCATGCAAATTTCAGGAGGCTTCAGGGCACCTATGTGGAGTCAGCCCACATTTTACCCAGATTTATTCATTAAATAGTGCCTCGGGATGTGATGTCCATTTTAGGATGGCTGTTCTGCTATCATTATTTCGGCAGGACTTGGAGACTGTCTCTTCTGTCTGCAAGGTCAGCACTCGCTGATCGTCAGCAGTGGCAGCCACGCGAGCAGCCACTCTGAAGGTGCTTTTGGGATAATACCTGGTTTGGGAGGTGGAATCCCATGGATTCCTGTGTGTCTTTCCTCTTGTTGCAGATTCCTTCTGTAGTATTGTCCGTCAGCACTGGAAGAGCCGAAGAGTTGTTGGGAACAACCCTCGTGTTAGACACTGGGATGGGGAAAGAGCTTAAAGGGTTGTTGGGAAAAACCTTCATGTCAGACACTGGGGTGGGGAAAGAGCTAAAGGGTTGTTGGGAACAGCCCTAATATCAGACACTGGATTGTGGAAAGAGCTAAAGGGTTGTTGGGAACAGCCCTAATATCAGACACTGGATTGTGGAAAGAGCTAAAGGGTTGTTGGGAACAATCCTCGTGTGAGATACTGGGATGGGGAAAGAGCTAAAGGGTTGTTGGGAACAACCCTCTCATCAGACACTGGGATGGGGAAAGAGCTACAGTATTGTTGGGAACAATCCTTGTGTCACATACTGGACTGTGGAAAGAGCTAAAGTGTTGTTGGGAATAAACCTCATGTCAGACACTGGGGTGGGGAAAGAGCTAAAGGGTTGCTGGGAACAATACTTGTGTCAGATATTGGATTGGGGAAAGAGCTAAAGGGTTTTTGGGAACAACCCTCACATCAGACACTGGATGGGGAAAGAGCTAAAGGGTTGCTGGGAACAATTCCTGTGTCAGATAGTGGATTGGGGAAAGAGCTAAGGGGTTGTTGGGAACAATCCTTGTGTCAGACACTGGGATGGGGATGGACACAAGGATTTGTGGCCAGAGCACAGCCATCAAATGAGATGTCATGAGCATCAGATGGACCAGAACTGTCAGCCCTGTGGCTGATGTGCCCTGTGTGACTCCAGTAGCTCTGATGGAGGTGACCCCAGTAGATTGTCAGAATGGTAGATCAGAGAGCTGGGACTTTAATTCTGGTGGTAGTCCTGTCCAGAATTTTCAGTTTTGGAGACAGCACCTTCAATGGAAAAATTTGGAAAGTTTGTTTTGAATGCAGGAGGGATCTTAGAAGTGTGCAGAGACCACATCTTTGCTATACCTGGGTCCATCTACCTCCCTCCCTCGTCTGTGGTGACTCAAGCTCCTGCCTTGGTGCTCCAGCCCTTGTCCAAAGCAGGGAGAGCACCTGGGACCTGTTCCCTTGCTCTGCACCAGCCCTTTCCTCAATTCCTTCATGTTGTGTTAAAAGGGAGCAATCAAGCAGTGCTGGGAATGCAGCTCTGGAGTGTCTCAGTTTGCTTAATGAAGTGATAGCCAGTCCTTGTGCCTCTGAACATCTGGAGACGCTGTGGCAGGGCAGGGAGGGACCTCTGGGGCAGGCAGGATCCCTAGGCCACCCAGGGGACCTGGGGCACACAGGAGGGAGAGGCACAGTCCTTGAGGGGCAGATGCCAGGAGGTGACAGCAAGCCAGGGCAGTGTTTGCTGTTGGTACATAAACACCCTCCCTCGTGGTGCTGCTGTGCCAGGTAAAACCATGAGCTCTTCACATCCCCTCCAGGGGTGGCAGGGTGGGAGATGCTCTTGGGGGGCTTCTTCTCCAAAAATCAGCACAGTGGCTGGACAATGTGCTGCTGGGATAGCAAGGGAAAGGATGGGAAGAGCTGTCTGTGCTCTGATCCATCCTCACCCCACAACAGCACAGCAGCACTCGCTGTTGTCAGCCGAGCTGTAAAATGGTCGGCTGTTTTACTGCCACGAGCTGAGCTGGTGTCCTGTTTTCTGGAGCCTGAGCGTTGCCCAGGATGGTTTTGGCAATTCAGGTCCAGCTTTCCTCGAGGCTTGCCCTGGTTTCCATGGACATAATATTCCCCTCAGCCTCCTGCTCCGAAGCCTGTGTTGCTTTGGGCTGGAGCTGTGCTCCTCTCCAGGCACGATGCTAGCAAATAAAATAATTCCCACACGCCGCAAAGCCTCCACACGGGAAAAGCCGGATCTGTGTCGTTCTGAGCGTGGTCCCTGGGCTTATCTTTCGCCTTTTCTCTCAGCACCCAGGGACGTTGCCTCGCTCCAGGTCGGTTTGTAACGGAGAGGGGGCTCATGAATTAATCTGAAGTTGACTAACTCCTGCGCCACAATGGCCCCCTTGTCACTTATTTTTATATTCCGGGCGTTGGGTCTGACATTGCCTTTCACTCTGAGCCCTGTGAGTTGCTGCATTGTGGCGGCTGTTGGGGAAGCAAGCTCCTTTGGCAGCTGGCTGAAAGGCCGCTCAGCCTTCTGGCATGTGGGGAGAGGCGCAGGAGCCGCCGGAGGCTGCCAGATGAGCCGCGGATCCCGCTCGGGCATCAGCGGCGACGGAGTTAACGCTTTGGAGATTTGCAGCGCTCGGGGAGGGAGCAGGGTGGCTCAGCTCCATTCCCTGTCGGCAGGAAAAGGGTGCCCGGGGCGAATTTGACGGTTTCCTTTGTGAACAATGGAATTTCGGGACCGCATCCCCCCGTCTGGGCAAGGGGTGATGCCGTGAGTTTGCAGGGAGTGACTCCCCTGTTCGGGCTGAGTTTGTTTTCCCGGAGTTTAGCAAGGAGAATCGGCTGGGAATGTTTTAATGAAGGGGAGAGGCAGGAGGGAGGGGGTCCCCTTAGTTCCCGTCCAGTATCCGTGGGTGGGAATCCTCACAGGATCGCTAAGGCTGGAAAAAACCTCCAAGATCATCAAGCCTTGACCGGTCCCCACCTTGTCACCCAGCCGAGAGCACAGAGCGCCACATCCTTGAACACCTCCAGGGGTGGCGACTCCACCACCTCCCTGGGCAGCCCCTTCCAAATGCTTAACCAGCTTTTCCATGATTAAATTTTTCCTAATGTAATTTTTTTCCTACCGTGCCCTCGTGGTAAAAGGCATCAGCACAGGCAGGGACTGGTCTTGGGGGCGTTTGGGGTGTGCACCCAGGCCCAGGCAGGTTGGGCAAGGCTGTCGGGGAAAATTCCTCATTGAAACAAATTCCTGCTCCTTCTGACAAGCCCCAAAACTGAAACCATGGGTGTGACCCTGGCTTCTTCAATGTGGGAATGCCGTGGCAGAGCTGGAAGAGGCAGAGGGCAGGGCAGCAGAGCTGGAAGAGGCAGAGGGCAAGGCAGCAGAGCTGGCCTGACCTGCCTGCTGTCTGCAGGAGGACAACCTGCACGTCCCTGCACACTGCAGAGGACACAGCAGAGCACGATGCAGCAGGGATTTGTGCAATTGGAAAGGGGTAGAACGAGGAGCAATTTTTTTTCTCACAACCCTGCAGGTAGGAGAAGTTCAAGGCAAAATTACTAGGCAGCAGATACAGAACCAAAGGGCTTTTCCACAGAGCAGAGAGTTCATTGCTGCGGGATGCCATGGAGGCTGGGAGCAGGCACGGACTCAAAAAGGCGAGAGAGCACTTCACAGAGGATGGGGGTCTTTAAATGTAGGGCTGCAAACCATTCCTTTTCAAGAAAAAAAAACCCAAAACCTGAGCTGCGGCAGCACAGAAACCCACAGGATTTACCAGGGGATGAACATCTTCATCAGAGCATCCACCGGTGCTGGAGGCAGCCGCCAGTGCCAGTGCTCCCCGGGGAAAGAGTGGGATGGGGGCTTGGTTTGTTCCTCAGATTTAGAGGCTGGCACAGGTCTCCCCATCAGGAATATAAGAGCGAGCACTGGGGAGCCCTTGAAAGGAATTCTTTTTGCAGAGCCGCAATTTCTCAGCTGAGAAAATAGGCAGCTTTGCCCCAAATCCTGTTTCAGCGCAGTGGCAAAGTGGAGGCAGCAGTTAGGAATAGAAACCCAATAAATACTGGGGGGGAAAGGCAGGGAGTGGATAGCAATTAGTAGAAATGAGTAGTTATGGAGCGTAGGAAATTAACAAGGAAAGCCAAAGACATTGGGGGAAAATCAATTTTGACAAGGTAAACACAATAAGTACTTTAAAAAATGCGCTAGGAAGAGGTGGAATCCGGTAACTGTCAATTCCAACTGGAGATTGCAGAATTGCTAATTATGTAGAAAAATTCAAAAGTATTCAATGAATAGTTGTAGAAATTTGGACTGAGACATAACAACGTAGGATTGTAGTACCTGCCAATGTGTCGGTAACCGGCAAAGTCATTCAAAATTGCCTTGAAATAGCGATATTTGACATAATTGAATGAAATAATTTGTACCAGGGAGTATTCAAAAGTCTGGAGTAGGATCTTCTCCGAGCGGGGGGCGTTAATGGAGCTGGGGAGCCCAGGCAGGGCCAGGAGGAGTGGGAGGGCACGAGCCAGCTGTGCTAGGGATGGGGATGTTGTGTGCAGTGCACGCTGTCCTCGCCAGCCCCGGGGAACAACTGGATTAATAGCTAAAGCAGGAAACTCGATGATGGAAATAGCATTGACGTCAGTCACTGCAGCTTGATGGGAAGGGATACTGGGCAGTGTCATTACATGACAGGTCCAGCTTTTAAACCTTTCCTTAGGCATCTGGCCCTGGCCTCTGTGAGGAACAGGATCTGCTCAAGGCATTCCTGCAAGTCTGGAGCAGCAGAGCTGGTTTGGGGTTACAGCGCTAGGCTCATCGACTTGGAGATTTAAGGAATATGCTGAGCTGATAATGTGTTTTGCTGTTGTTGTTATTATTATTATTATTATTATTATTATTATTATTATTATTATTATTATTATTATTATTATTATTATTATTATTATTATTATTATTATTATTATTATTATTATTATTATTATTATTATTATTATTATTATTATTATTATTATTATTATTATTATTATTATTATTATTATTATTATTATTATTATTATTATTATTATTATTATTATTATTATTATTATTATTATTATTATTATTATTATTATTATTATTATTATTATTATTATTATTATTATTATTATTATTATTATTATTATTATTATTATTATTATTATTATTATTATTATTATTATTATTATTATTATTATTATTATTATTATTATTATTATTATTATTATTATTATTATTATTATTATTATTATTATTATTATTATTATTATTATTATTATTATTATTATTATTATTATTTTAAATGAACACTACTCTCAGGTTGGACATCAGGAAGGATGGAAAAGGTTGTTAAGCACTGGAAGGTGATAGAATCCTCATCCCTAGAGATGTTCAAGGTGCACATGGGACTCAGTGCTCTGGGCTGGTTGACAAGGTGGTCTAGGAGGTCTTTTCCAGCATTAATTAGTCTGTGATTATGAGGAAGGCATTGTGAGATGGTTTATCCTCAGCTTAGGGAAGAAAAGCTTGTCTGGAGCCCTCGTGGAAGGAGGTTCTCCTGGAGGAGCTCCCCGGCAGCAGCGCCGCACCCGCTGCCATTCAACGCCGTAATCAACGATCTGGAAGTAAATATAAAATCACTGCTGATAAACCTTGCAGCTGACATGGAGATTGGTGGAGTGGGAGATCATGATGAGGATAGGGCAGTCATGCAGAGCCATCCAGATTGCTTGGTAAACTGGGCCCATTTAAACAAAGTGCGTTTTTAGCAGAGCCAAGCGCAAACCTGTGCGTTGAGAAATGGGCAATGCTGGTTTATAGCCAGGGAAACACCGGCTTTAAAGTGGATTTAAGGGTCACACTGCATGAGTAGCTCGGCGTGAGGGCTCGTGGCACTCACACTTTAGGGCTAGCACAGCCCTCAGGTGAAAAACCACGAGAGGCAGGAGAAGGAAGGCTCTGCAGGAAGCCTTGGTAAGATGGCACCGGTGGTTCTGGAAAGGATTACCTCCCATGAGGAATGGGGAAAAGCTGGAGCAATGAAACCTGAGGACCACAGAACTGATCTGCTGGCTTGCAGGTTGTGACTTGAGCCTGGTTTGTTTGACTTCTCAAAAAAGAAGACTGAGGAGTGCCTGGATTGCACTGTACAAGCAACTTCTTGTGTAGAGGCCGCTGCGTGCTGAAGGGCTCTTTAACCTACCACAGAAAGGTCAAGCAAAACCCAATTTCTGTAAGTCAGTGCCAGACAAATTGATTCAGTGTCTTTCTGTGACTCCAGAACAAGGCTCTCCTGGTTGGAGAGCTTCACAAGGCACAAGCTGGTAGGGCTGGGCAGAGGGGGGCACTCCCCCTGTCAGTGCCGCGCTGCCAGGTGGGGCTGGACGGGAGTGGGGTTGAGAGTGGGTTGTCCTTCCCCTGCAGTGAGAAGAGCCCTTTCAAGGGCTGCCAGGCAGGATGTGACATTTAAAGGAGGTGTTTTTCAGGTAAAAGTGATGCTATTTGGACGGAGAGCCCTCAGGGGAGGGATAGGAGCTGTCACAGGCTGGGTTTCGGAGGCCGTTTGTTTGTGTTATTGCAGGCACCCCGAGGAGCCCGGGTTGTTTGGCTGAGGTTTTACAAGCACAGAGTGAAAGCAGGAGCTTGGAGCTCGGGATGAGTGAGGGAGGAAATCGGCTTCAGACAGGCAGGGAGGGGGCAGGAGGAGGCTGTGGGAGAGCAGTGCCTGACGTGCTGGGCAGTGATGTCTGTGCAGTGGTGGCTTTTGTGGGCGTTACATAGCTGGGCAGCCTTGAGGGAGGGCTGGGAGAAGACTCCAGAGGGTCATCAGCACACAGCTCTGCCTTGTCCTCAGCACCTCCAGAGCTGGAGACCTCCTGAGAGGGGCTTGCCTGTCCCTTCATGGCAAAAATTCCACCTTCTGCTTTGGCAACTGACTGGGTCTGGCACAGGTTGGGCAGAGAAGCTGTGGCTGCCCCTGGATCCCTGAAAGTGTCCAAGGCCAGGTTGGACAGGGCTTGGAGCAACCTGAGAGAGTGGAAGGTGTGCCTGACCATGGAAGGGGGCGGAATGAGATGATCCTTAAAGTCCTTTCCAACCCAAACCATTCCAGAATTCTATGACTGCACTTGGCCAAAACTACCATTGTGGTTTTTTCCATAGTGATTAATCTCAGTCTTCTCCTTGTCTGCCCATGGTCCAAAGCAGCAGCTTTTTCTTTGCAGAAGGCTTTTACAAGCTTAAAGAGCTCTGCCTTTGTCACCCTTATCCCTTCTTTTCCTGAACTAAACTCCTCATTTCTTTTTTTAATCTTTTGCCATGGTTTCTAACAACGGCTTGTTTCTGTTCTTTTTGGAAGTGGTGCTCGAACCCAGCAGAGCAGGGAGATCCCTGCGTGGCTCAAAGACGAGGCTCCTGTTTACACATCCCACTATAGATGCATTTTTTTTTGGTGAGGGATTGACGCTGCTGATGGATCATCAACCCCCGGTCTGCTGCAGCCCCCGATCCCTCAGCCAGCCCTGCTGCTCGGGTGGTGATTATTTCTCACGAGCGTGCAGATGTGACAGATATATTCCACATCTGTCATCCGAGCAGTTAATGAAAATACAGGCTAGAGTTGGGCCCGGGACACAACCCAGAGAATTTAATTTGATCCATCGTCCCAGCTGAAAGGCCTGTCTGCAGTAATTACTTTGAGAATACAACTTTCTAAATGCTTTGCATCCACCCTGCAGTGAGTTGCACTATATTACCCAGACAGAGATGTACATGCTGCACCTACACTGTTTTCCTGAATTACTTATGAGAATATCATCTAAAATAGCGTCAAAAAAAAAACTTCCTAAAGTCAAGATAGAACATTTACTGCTCCTCCTCCATCCACAAGGTCTGCTGTCTTTTCAAAGGAAGAAGTTCAATGGCTTGACATGTTTGTTTGTGACAAACCTACAGTGGCTGTTACTCATTTCCTTGTTATCTTGTAGGTACTTACAAAGAGTTCTTTTATCTGCTTCAGTATTTTTCCAGGAACTGAAATTAAGCTAACTGTTTTATAATTCTCCAGCTCTTCTTTTTTCTCATCATTAAAGACAGGCGCTATTTTAGCTCGCTTCCAGTCTTCTGGAAGCTCCCTGATTCTCTACAAATTCTTCAAGGAAAAAAAAAAAAGTATGGGAAAAAAAAAAGGCAGCCCTAACAACTCTGAAGTTACTTAAATCAGGTCTCTAAGCATCTGGGGTGAATTTAATCAGGTCCAACCAACCTTAAAGCAGCTAGCTCATCTAAATGCTCCCTGTGTGTTCTCTCCCTCCGTTTGTCTCAATTCCTTCCCTTTCCTGGTCGGTGCTCGCAGTGTGGGACGCCTGATTGCCACTCATTTGTAGTAAAGACACCAGCAAAAAAAGAAGAGGTACCGAGCCGAAATGATGTGTTGTCTCCACTCTGTCTCCGCATCACCTTCGGATCCCTATCAAACAGCTCCTTTCTACGTTTATGGGCGCTGTGGTGGCTTTTTCTCTCTCTCCCGGTGTTTGTGTTTCATTCTCCGCACGCATCATCCCGCCCTTGCCCTATGAACTCGGGCTACCCTTTCCACTCCTCGGTAATCACGGCAAAGAAGGATTTTGTGGAAGGATTTGGAGGAGGATAATGATGTAGCTTAATGGTTGTTTGCAGGGAGCTCCTCCCAAGCATGAGGCAAAGCTGGGGAGAGAAAGTGTGAAGTGGGGTCTTTGAAATGCTTAACGAGCAGACAAAAGCGGCGATGGTGACCCTTGGTGGAGAAGCTCTGAGGATGAGAGATGGGGTCAGGCCAGAGGCTGGGAGGTGAGGGATGATGTCGCCTGAGCCCTGTGCTGGGCAGTGATCCCATTAGAGGGGCTCTGGAGTGGGCTTGGCCACGTGGGTCTCTGGGTTGGTTCTCTGAGAGCACCAAGGGGACATGTGGAGTGGGGAACCCCAGGTGAAGGGTGGGGGGCCGTGCTTTGTGATTCAGGGGGATGTTTCCAGAGCCTTCCTGCCGTGGGAGAGGGCATCTGCCCATGGTTTTCTCTGCCTGAAGGAGCTGTGAAGGGAGATGATGGGTTGGAGAAGCACAAAGGACCATACAGAATGCGCTGTGGTGGTGTCTGATGGATGTTCTTGGCTGAGGTGGAGCGCAGTGCTGTGTCTGTCAGGATGGCCGTGGGGGGCTGATGAGCTCCCTGCCTCTGTTTGTGGGTCACCTTTGATGACCCACCCTTCTCCTTCATCTGCTGGGTGGGTGATGCAACAGCTTTTCTCTTCTCTCCAGTTACCTCATCGCCGAGTGACGTTCTCTGCAGCCAGCCAGGCTCAGGACCTGCAGGATCCCTCCCAGCACAGCTACTACGACAGCGGGCTGGAGGAATCAGAGACCCCAAGCAGCAAATCATCGTCGGGGCCCCGCATCGGGCCATTAGCCCTGCCCGAGGACCACTACGAGCGCACCACGCCCGACGGCAGCATCGGGGAGATGGAGCACCCTGAGAACGGTACGTGCCCGCCCTCCCGGGTCCGCCCCTCCCTCGGGACCCTCATCCCTCCCTCGCTGCACCATGCCCTGTGTGGGTGAGGTGGGAGGAGGAGCTCGGCTGGGGCAGGCTGGCCACGCTCAGGTGTGGCGGGGATGGGAGGATAAAGGAGAGGTGAGGCTCAAAGCAAGAGAGCAGCGAGGACGTGGTGGGGAGGGAGAGGTGTGGGAAGGAGGGGAGGTCTGGGGGAGCAGGAAGAGCTGAGGAGGTAGGTGGGCTTGGCAGGAGGCAGATGGGTTTGGCATGATGTAGAGAAGAGATCCAAACAGGGTGGTCCAGGGTGGCAGCACAGGGGGCACCCAGCCAACTGTGAGCTCGTGTGCTGCAGTCAGGGGGTCCCATGGGTGCCTGTCCCCATGGCAGGGCAGGGATGGTTGGGGTGTGATGCAGCTCTCCATGCTGTGGGAGGGGTCAGAGCCGTGGGGGTTTCCCGGGGAGCAGAGGGGAGAGTAAGTTTAGTGGCACAGACCGGGGTGAAGAGATCCCTGGAGTGGAGGATCAGAGAGTGTGGGGGTGGCAATCCCGAGAGCGACGTGTCCCGCCTTCACTGGGCCCTTCAGGCCACCTCCTGCTTTCCCTGAGAACCCCCCTGGAGGTGTCTGTGATGTCACTGCGGGAGAGCCAGCTTTCCCCTGCCCTGGCGCAGCTTCAACCCCAGTTCTGCTCCTTGTGCTGCCTCTGTGCTGCCTGCCTGACTGCCCTCAGCAGCCCACTCCCCCAGCTGTCTTCTCTGGCCAGCTTCAGTTGCTTCCTCAGACTTGGCTCTGGCTGTGCACATAACATCTTCTGTCCTGTACCTGCTGCCTTCTGTGCTCGTGTACTGAGGGGAGGTTGCTGTGGAGCCAGAAGGTTCAAAGAAACCTCTGGGAGGGAAAAGGAGGAGGTGGCAGAAGGTTCTTCTGAAGTCTCCTGCTTCTGGGAGCATCCTTGTCTTTGGGACAGGTCTGTATGTGGTGTGAAAATGGCTGAGAGTGTGTTCAGCTGCTTTTTAGGGAGCTGCAGACCTGCTGGGTCCCTCTGTTGAGGAACACGTGGGGAGATCTAGTGGAATATCTCATCCTTCTTCCCACATTAGTTCCTGGAGTGATGCTGGACTTCTTCATGGTAGGACCATTGAAGCCCTGTGGTGGTGTCAGGTCTGGCAGTGATCCCAAATCCTTTAGTTGCTCCTGTAATTAGAGGCATCCTCGGGTCTAGGAGTGTTGTGAAGATTGCTTTCTTCCCAAAAGTACTGGTCAGACTGGGAAGAGCAGCTTGGAGAGGTTCCTGGAGCCCTGGCACAGGATGACAGTACTGGATTTCCCAAGTGTCCTTGACTACCAGCCTGTGCCTGCAAGAGAGGCTTGGAAGGCATGTGGGCAAGGAGATTCCACATGGCTGTGCTGAAGGATGTAGTGAGGCAGAGGTGGTGATGGACCTGGAAGAGGAAGGTTTGAGCCCTGGAGATGGTAAAGGAGGAGTAGGGCTAAAAGTAGAAAGAGGAGAGAGGGGGGAGGACCTGGGAGGTCTGCAGCAGGAGATGGAGGGCAGAGAGGGCTGTCTGTAGTCCTTGGGGTGTTTGGGGTCTGTCCAAGGGGATGGGCAGAGCTGAGGAAGGCTAAGGTACACTGCTCCAAGCAGTGGCTCTCACAGGGACAGAGTGCAGGGCATGGCTCCCTGCCCACAACATCCCAAACCCCGGCCTGCCCTATAAACCAGGCAGGTTATATAAACTCCCTTTGCACAAGGCTCCCTGTGTACGTTCCCATCCCAGGAGGACAGAAATCACCCCACACCCTTCCACCACCAAGTCCACAAGTGGTACAGACACACAGAGCTCCCAGGGGATAACCATAGCCCTGTTCTGCTCACTGTCACTCAGCCTGTCCCGTCTCAGCTCCCTTCACATGGCAGTGGGTGGCAACTCAGCCTCCAGCAGCCATCCTGTATAAAGCAGGCTGAGTGCAGAGGCCATGGCAGGCCAAGGCTCTGGAGAATCCACCAGCATTAGCCCAAGCTGGCCCTGGTGCTCTGCAGATAATCTGGCAAGGGCAGTTCGAGGGATCTGAGGAGCAGGGTCGGGCTTGTTAAGCAGACTTAGGAGACCCTGGCACTGGGACAGGTGATTTGGAGATTAGGAGGCACTGGTGGTGTTAGACCAGCTCATCAGAGTGGTGTTTCCCATGGTTTAACTGCCCAAGATGTGGGACATCTGATCCCCCTGTAGCTCCAACAGGATCTTTCCATACTGTTTGCCCAGACAAGGGTCACGTCTTGCTTCCTGCAAAGAGTCTCCAGCGATGTGGAACCATCATGGCCTTTTGGGGATTGTCTCACCATGCCCCTGCCTTGGCTTTGTCAGCGCTTAGAGCAGCACCAGCCCCTCAAAGAGATCAGATCTTGTGTTTTTGTGAGGCTGGAAAGATTAAGCCGTTCTTGACCTTATATTAAACTGAGGAGAGGAATTGGATCCCACACACCCTATCTCGCGGCACGAGCGCGAGACTGACACGACTGTGCATTTTCGAGGCTTTCATCTAGTTATAAATATCCAACATAACAGGGCTTCCATTGCTTTCTCCAGGAGATTATCCCTGCAGCCGAACCAATCTGATAAGCAAGTATGCAAGGCTATTTATAGCTTTTCAACTGGAAGACAGATCCATGCCTTTTCTTTGTAGATGGTTCTTCACTTGATTAACACACATATCAGTGTCCTCCTTTTTTGGACACTTTTTGCTGTGCAGACTGCAGTAAAATGCTGTATTGCAGGGGCTGAGCCAGGTCCTTTTCAGGAGGAATTATGATGTTTCTGGTGAAGACTCCTCCAGGATCTTGGCTCTCATGTGCCAGCTCCTCAGTCATCCCAGGATTTGCCATCCCTGGTATTTTACCTAGCTGCCCACTGTTTCCTCCCCAACATTTGTGGGGTACACTGAGCTGGGAACGGAGCTCAGTCTCCCACTTGGCCACCCGTTGCTTTCGCTCGAGACATCTGTTCCCCCTGGATCACAGATTTGCTTTAGTTGGAAGGAGCCTGGGAGTGCTTGTGCTCTGCAGAGGATCTGCCCTGCCATAATGCACACAGAGCTTGGATTATGACAGTGCCAGTCGCTCTGCATTGGCGATGGAGAGAATTTAGTAGGATTACAGGACCAATATGTGCAATTTAGGAAATGCTACGCAAAGGCTGTTTGCCTCTGCTCCTGTGTGGTCCAGGCATGCCCAAGATTACGATACACTGGATGAAGCATTTCTGATCTGTGTTCTTCAGCCTGCAGAACAGGGGCAAACATTTAATCTGTTTTATCCCCGTTATTTAAAGTGGGGACCCCGTGCCGTTTTTAATGCATTCTGTAACAACCCCACTCTGAATATGTAATTAATGATCATCTCCTGAGCTTTCCAGTGCTCTTAGTGTGGTGGTATCTGTACTTCACAGATGTTAATGAGTTTATCCTCACAGCTCCCCTTCCAGGGAAGAAACTCCACCGTAGGTTGGGGGAGGATAAAATAGGAAATTATAATCTGCATTTCAGAGGGGTCTGCAAGCTTTGGGTGACCCCCAGATGAGCTGGCAGCTCCTCTGTCTGCCCTTTTCGGAAGGTGAGAGCCTTCCCAGTGCTCCAGAGCCACGAGGCAGGTCTCCAGCTGCTCTTGGATGGTGAAGCCAAGGCTGTGCCGGCCGCCTCCGGGCAGCTGCTGACGTACAAGGAGCGAGCAGCTCGGCTTTGGGACTTTGTGGCAGAGCTGGATGTAAAACCTTCTCATCTGGTTCATAGCCATAGGCTTTTCTGACAAGACCAGCCTTCTCCTCGTGGTCCCCCACGTCCTGTGCACACCTCAGCACAGCTTGAGCAGATGAATTGAGTTACCATTTCCCGGGTTTGACTGCTGGGCTTAATAAAACCGCATCACTCCAGGTATTTCTCTGTTTCGAGAGGCTTAGATTGATGCATCGTGGAGCCAGAAGGAGCAGGCTGTCTTACCCCTGCGTGACACGGCCATGAGATTCCACCCTGTGATTCCTGAGCAGGAGCACTCCTTTGGGAATATCCCACTTTGAGCCCTTCCAGTGCTGGGCCCTCTTTGCCCTCAGTTTCACCAGTCTGCTCTTAGATTCTGCTTCAGCTGCTCTGCCTCCCGTTCCTTTGCACGGAGCCCTACGATACTGGAACTCGCCTCGCTCGGTGCGTACTCGTAGATCACATTCAGGCAAGTCAACAATTAAAGTTCTCTTTGATACACTTGAAAATTGAGTCAACTCCCTCACTGTGAGCAGAGCCAAGGCAAGATATTTTGGCAGCTGGGTCTCTCTTCCTCTCCTCCCACCCTTCCTCGCGCTCCTCCCAACCACTGCCATCTGCTCTTGACACCACCACAGACCTGCAGTCCCATTCCTGGGCAGCAGCAACATCTGGCACATCTTGGGTGTAAGTGCTGCTTTTTGGCAACCCTTGCAAAGGCAGGCTGGGGAAATTATTTCCTCCTCCTCTTTGCCACACTTCTGATTATAGTTCAGGTCTTCCGTTCCTTCATATAATTCTTTTCACTGCAGGACCACCAATTTGCCAACAATGTTTCAGTGGTGTGAATGTGTCCAGATGATGGTCCACAGCCCTCCAGCAGCACTCAGTGACATCCACAGCAGCACCAGGCACAGAGATAATGTGCCTGTTTGTCTTCCTGGCCTCGTGATGCTCCTGTGTGTCCATTGCATGCAAACACGGCAGCTTCTGGCTGGCACTGGGCTCTGTGTGCACCCTGCAGTGCCAGGGAATTATAGATTGGTTTGGAATGGAAGGGATGTTAAAGATCATCTAATTCCATCCCACTGCCATGAGCAGGTTCACCTTCCACTGGACCAGACATCCAACCTGAACTTGAACATTTCCAGGGATGGGGCAGCCACAGCTTCTGTGGGCAACCTGTGCCAGGGTCTCACCACTCTCACAGGGAAGGGTTCCTTCCCAATATCCCATCTAACCTTGTCCTCTGCCTGTTTGAAGCCATTCCCACTTATCCTATCACTCCATGCCCTGGTCCAAAGCCCCTCACCAGCTCTCTTAGAGTCGCTTTAGGCACTGGAAGGGGTTCTCAGGTCTCCCCAGAGTCTTCTCTTCTCCAGGCTGAACACCCCCAGCTCTCAGTCCCTTGAGAAGGTGGGTGATTCAGAGGACTCCCAAGCCAACAGTCCCTTCTCACTGCTCACGGTGGTGAACGATTTGCAGTCCTGGGCAGGCACCACTTCCTGTCTCTGCTCAGTGCCAGTCCAGCCATGAGCTTCTTTTTAAGGTTCTCGCTGTGATTGTTGTTCAGTTCCCTCCCAGCCAACAGATGCGACAAAAAAATTACATTCTGTCTCCTTCTCTGGCACAGTGGCTTCTCTGGATCTTAAAACCTATTCTTTTTTTTCTTTTTTTTTCCCCCCTACATTATCTTTAAATGTGCCTTTTGTCTTGCAGAAAGAGTTCCAGGCACATGTTCAGTCTGCAGAGCTTTTTTTTCCAATGTACCCTGCGGCAGTTTTGCTTTGTTGCAGAGGGCTGAGAAATGCCTTTGAGTGTGCTCTGTCTGGGATGTGGGATCTGAGCTCTGTGCTGTTCCTGCTCCGTGCCAGGGAGCCTGGGCAGCTTGTCTGGTACACAGACTTCTGTTGATGAAAGATCTCACACCTTGTGGGAGGGTATGGCATGGGGTGGGATAAAAGGTGCCATCTCTGGAATAAAGCTGGTCTGTGGCTGGCACTGGGCACCAGTCTGCCCTTACTGACTGAGAACCAGCAGGTCACACATCTGGCCAGCTGAGAACATCGTGTCTGGCTGGTGCCTGGACTCATCTCTAGCTGAGACACTGTGATTTTGGGGATTTTTAACTGATCTTCGGCCCTTTCCTTTTTAACACTTGACTTCAGGGCTGAAATTCCTCACTGTCACTATTTTCTCCTTATTAGCGGTTTCCAGCTGGGGTTTAGGGTGTGCACAGTCTCTGTGACCATCCTGTGCATCTCATCTGCCTCTGCAAATCATGTCTGGGTTTCTCAGTGATCTTCAGCTCTACAGGCATCTGCATTTCTTCATAAGAAATCGGGAGTTTCTCTACTTTCCACACTTAATGTTGGTTCATCCCCAAAGACAGCTCCCAATTTGCCTAATCACTGCTGAAGAGAGTTGTGGGAAAAGATTTTTATCACCAGAGACAACATCCAACAGATTGCAAATGGCCACGGATTACACCATCTTGGTTTCAACACCCCTTTCTGCCTGAGCTGTAATTTCCAACTCCTTCTCGCCCTATTTCTTTATTTTCCATAGTTTCCAGCAGCCCTGTCTGGGTAAACTCTTACGCAAGAGCCGGTGGGGTCAGAGCAATCGTGTCACGCCACGTCAACCAGGTCACCTTCCTTAATTGTGCTGAGGATCCCAGGGTAAACAGGGCACAGCTGCTTTTGCCTCCCCACACTGAGGGACAAGTACATTGCTACCAGCTACACACGATGCCTTTAATCCTCTCAAGACCTTCTAAGAAGGATGCTACTTCCTTCAGACGTTGTCCAAAATAGCTTTAATAATTTATTTGACAGTGTCTCTCTTGCCTCACAGGATTATGTGGTAGTGCACATGTAAGATTGTCCTCAAGTTCTCCAAAGATCCTTTGCAGATCTTGGACGTCTTTAGAGGAGTTATTTGAAGAAACCAAATTTCCCTGTTGGATTGTGATTTCTTTTTTCACCCTTTGTGTCCCTGAACTGTGGTTCCATTATGTGATTATGAAAGATCTGGGCAGCACAGCCTTTCTGAGTCAATGCCCAAGAGACAAAAAGCTCCATATTTCAGTAGGAAGGTGCCTTCTCCTGTGGAATATATGGGTCCCTATGGCTGTGTGTGTGCCTCCTGCATCCCAAGCTAGATTTTTGGAGTTTTCTGCTATTCCTCGTGATCCTGTGAGCTCTTCCATTCCCTCTTGCTGTCTGTGGCGAGATGATGGAAATCAGTGACTGTCATCCTCCTTGTTTTATGCCCTTCACATTCACCCTGGATGGAGAAAATCTGATCATTTTTCTTAATCTTTATTCTTTCTTCCATCTGGAAGTCCTGCCCGACGTGATCCTCTCCCTGTGCTACTGTGAGGGCACATCTCAGGGGGGTGACCCTGCTCTAAATTTGCTGATTTACAGGGCAGTACTGCAGAGACCACAAGCCTGGAGAACACGCTGATCCAAAACTCACCTTGCTCTTTGCAAATGCTCTTCCCTCTTCATTAGGCTTGGTCAGCTCCATGGCAAACTTTGAGAGTTTTCTTAAAGGAATCAGCTGCAAATGGATGGGAGAGAATAATTTATCTAAGAACTATAAGTGAGCTCATGTAGGGAAGAAGACTTCTGCTGTCCCAGGGAAGGGAAGATTTCCCACTCTCCCAGATCAGAGAGACCAAACAGCATCAGCTGCCTCTTCCAGTCCAAGGCAAGACCACTTTCTACCACCATTTCACCTCAGCAGACCTGGGGAAGGGCTGCAGCTCTCACCTGGCAGGACACGCCCTCCTGTTCCCCACTGATAGTAAAATAGGGAACTAAGTCCACACAGGACTTGATATTTTACTTTTGCCTGGCAACGGTTGCAAATTCCGATGCAAATGCCCATGCAAATGGTCATGCACAGCTATTCTTATCTCTGGACCAAATCTAAACATCCCTTCTTTGGTATAAAGCCTATTTTCCAAAAATACTTTATGTCATACTCGAACTATTCATGACTTCAACTCAAGTTCGTTAAACTGTGTTACAGGAAGAAATTTTCCAAATTAGATCCGCAGAGGGAACAAGAGGGTGGGTCCTTCCCTTGTACCATGTTGCTCTCCAGAGAGGACATTTCCTCAGGGTGGGGGGGTTGGATGAAGCTCCATCAGGCTCTTCTTTCATGTTTTCTACCACATTTGAGAATATGCACTTGGTCAGGGCTTGAGACCCAGCGTGCTGCCTTTGGACAGTTGCTCCATGGGATGTCCACGGGGAAGAGCCAGGAATGGGAATTGTGAGCATTCCTGTTGATGAGCCAGATGTTTTGGTAGCAGGTCCTGGTTTGCTCATCCCTGTGCTATGTGTCCTGTTGTACCGACACAGCTGCTTGGCCAGCTGGACTGGGGAGGCTGATCAGGCTGAAGTCTTGCTGGCTCACTTTTTTTTTTTTGGCCACAGTACCTTTCAGGCAGAGCACTTTTCCTAACCTGACTGCTCCATGGCTCCACAAAGAGCTGAACTTGCAGGAAGCAGGGATTTTGCAGGAGCTGAGGTCGGCGTTCGGCTTTCGAACACGTCTAAACCAGAAAAAGCGACCAAGTGTAAAAGCAACAGACAACCAGGATCCCTCAGCAGCCCCAGACTATTTGTTGTTTTCAAAGACCTGCTTCCTTAGAAAGCTCCTTTTGAAGTAATTTGACGTGCCATTTCCAGCTCCTGTGTGATCTACCGCAGTTATTTCCCCTTTATCTGCCTCCAAATGCTCCTGAATGTCTCTATAAACCTGCTTGGCAGTGCCTCTGCCCATGTAAGGGGACCTGCATTAGTGGGGGATTTAAACTTAATGCCAGAGAAGCTTACAAAGTCTCCCATTTGAGCTTCTTGAGGACTTCACACTGCATTTTCTTTCTCATAAAAATAGCATGTGTCTGAGTTTGAAGGATCGGTCAGATCCCTCACATGGAAAATCCCTCTCATCGGCATGAGATAGAGGATAAGGGATTCATCCCTGTCCCCAGCGAAATCAATGGGAGCTTTGCTATTGAGACAGGTCAAATGTCAGTCTCAGTTGTTCGCTCTTCCCCAGGATTTTATCCTTTGTGCTCTCACTATTAAAGAATCTCTCTTCCTGTCTCCTTCCCACAAGCTCTCATCCATCCTGATTTGAAGTCACCTCCATTAAGTGGCTGTAACGCCGGCGCTTCTCTTTGCTGGCGGAGAGGACACTCCATAAATCTCCCATTAGTCATGGCATGTGGCGAGCGATCCCAGGGATAGGCTGCTTTGACTCAGAGGTTACCAAACCGTAGCAGCCCCTGCGTTTGCCTCTCCTTTCAGAGAGCTGAAGCCTCCCCAGCAGGAGCCAGGGCTCATTTCGTGTGAGCCGATGCAGCCACGCCGCCGGCTCAGGGGCAGGGATGATGCTACAGCAGCGTGGAGGGGCCACGTGGTGGGCAGGTCCTTCTTCCCTGGGCAGGGTGGTTGGACCTGGGTTGCCTTTGCAGCAGGACAAGGATCTTGCCCTTCTAGAAATGGGGGAAATTTACATGCCCTGTGGCTGGAGGGTTTTCCCAGGATGGGTCTCGGAAACACGCAGTGACAAGCTGTGCATTTAAGTTGGTATTGGGGACTCAGTGGGACGCAGAAGGGACTTTGGCTTCCCAAATCATCTCTGTGATGCACTTCAGCCTGGTGGAAAAGGAGGGCTGCACCTCATTGGTGGAAGCACAGGATGGCCCAGGATCTGATGGATACTTTGTGGGTGCTCCTTCCTCTGCTGTATCACTAAAACCAAACAGCCACATCTTGTTCTTGGGCTTGGAGGCCAAAACTAGGGAAGGGTCTCCTCACGGTGCTCACCCCCAAACTGTGCCAGGGCTCTTGTGTGGCAGGGAGCTGCTCTGAACCAGGGGGAAGCAGATTAACATCACAATGAGCCAGAGAATGAGGGCAGTGCTCATGGTGTGAGTCTTGGAGATGCTTAGATTTACATTTGTCACCCTTACTCCGGTGTAAAATTGGCATTGCCACGTTAAAATAATTTCACTTTTAAACTAATTTTGGGTAAACTGGCAGAAAGGCTGTGAGTCAGGAAAAAAATCAGCTCAGATGGCCCATGTGTGAGGTGTGTGCCTCTGTTGCGGTCTGTGTTCTGTGCTTATATGTAGGTACATATCTATATATATATATAAACGATATAAAAGGTAAAATGTTTTTACATGGATGGTCATAAACCCTCTGTAGCAGCAACACTGGGAGAGGCTGGGGAAGGGATGCAGAGGAGAGCAGGATGCTGGAGGACAGGGACACAGGTCTGTAGAAACAGCAGTTTTTCATCAGTTGTGTGTCTGTGGCTGATTTAGAACAACCTTATTTTGAAGTGGAGAAACAAGGAGGCAGCGAGAGAAGGGAGGAGAGGGTTAGGAGCTGATATTTGTTCAGGGATGTGTCAGAACGGCATGTCGTGTTGTTTTATGGCTGCTGAGGAAAGAGAAGATGGAGTAGGGAATGTAAAATGACAGAGAGTGAGTAGATGTGATATTTACCTGATGTATTTTGCTGGTAATTAGTGTAATGCCAATTAGACATAAGTAATCTTTTTTTTTTTCCTTCTTCAGTATAAATTATTGCTTGAAAATATGCCAACTAAAACCAAGATATTAAACTTTGAGTGATATGGAGATCTCTGTTCCTTGAGGATCTCTAGATGAAATTACCCAGACAACAGGGATCTTGACAAAGGCAAGACTTATTATATCTAGAAAGAAAATGAATAAAAGCAAAAGGAATTGTGTATTCCATGTCTAGCATCTTGCTGCTTATTAACCACACAGGAAGGGTCCCCCACAGAGATGCAGCTACATCAGTGAGAGAAGGCAAATATCTTGCCTTTCCTGCAAACAATGAGGCTTCCAGGCTATTGTTCCCCCTATCAGCTTCCCTCAGCAGCCAGCTCCTGAACCCTTCCCGTGCTCAGGCAGTTCCCTGCTGCAGGTAAGCCCTGCCACCCACACACAGCCCATTTTTCATCCCCCCCGAGCCCTGTTTTCTCGCCGTGTGAGACACAGGACTGGTGTTGTTTTGCCTCTCTCCTCCCTCGGGACATAAAGCTCTTTAATGATGATGAACAGCTTCCTTCAAAGGGTCAATTGCTGATCCTGGACCTCTCAAATCACGGATCCCTTTGAGCTCTCTCCCTGGCCAGGCCTGGGCTGCTCTTTCCAACAGGTACATGCTGCACACGTCTTGCTACAGGCTGTGCATGAGGAGCAGAGCTGCTCTTACCATCTTCTCTCCCTTTTGAAAAATAATCACTAAAAATGATGCCCTTGGACTCATTCTGGAAATTTTCATACATCTCTCTTGGACCGTGAAATCAAAATCTCCTTGTGGTTGTCCTGCTGTCCCCTCGTGCTGTGCTTTGGGGGTGGCAGAGCTGGCAAATCCCTTTGCCAATGTGCCTCTGACTCGGGGTGCTGATGGATCCAGGTTGTCCCGCCCGGATCTCACTCTCTCTTAATCCTCAGTCTCTCTTTAAAGCGTGTTTAATTCATTTGGTGCCTTTAGGACAGCCTCTGGCAGGTCTCCCTCGAGTGGTGCAAGCTTTATTGCATCTAACCTCCAGCAGCCTGTAAAGTGCAGCACCCAGGGGTAGCTGGAGGTTGATATTCCCTATCGGAAGCGATTATCCTTGTTTTTCCCACTTTCCCACAAGAGCATCTTTCTGCCATCCTGATAACAAACACAGGGCAGAGCAATGTTCATCAGGATCTGTTTTTTTCCCCCTGGGTCTTCCCAAATGTGGCCCACTCCTAAATATCCCCATATCCCTGTTTTCTCCTTTCACCAGCTGCACTGGTGTTGGTACCTCCTGATTTACAGGAGGAGGTGACTTGTCCCCAGCCCTGGCCATCAGGGCAGCAGATCCTTTCAGTGCCTGGGTGGGAATCATGCCAGAAACATGGCAAGTGGTCCCATTCAGAGATGTTAACCACCTGAGTTGATTCCTTGGCATGTATTTTGGCTGCACCATGGGAGGATCTGACCAGTGCATATGCTGCTTCTGCCACGTGCCAGCCACAGATTCTCTCCCCGTTTTGCTTCCACTGCAGATTTTCAGCCTCTGACTGAGTCTGTGGGCGTTTGAGGCGTCAATAACCAGCATTTTCAGCTGGGTTTGTGGCACGTCTCCTCACTGCAGAGAAAGGGGCTGGGCAGTTCAGGGGTTCAGGCTCTCCTGCGTGGGCTCCGCTTGATCTTTGAGCAATCAGCAGGCAGATGTCCTCATTTGGTGTCGGATCATTCCTCCAAAGTTTCCTGACTGTATCACTGCTCTATTGCTCACCAAACTGCTGTATGTTGGATTTCATGTGTGTTTGGTTCCCTGGGGCTGGGTGTCCCCCCTCCACCAGCAGACAGACATTCCCCCCTCGGAGCATCAGCCCTGGCTTGAGTGCCAAAGCCCTGATCCTTGAAAAAGGTACCACAGATTGTGTCAGGGATCTGGGCTCTCCCTCCTTGGTGTCTGCACTATGGCTCAGGCAACCAGCACGTTTCTCCAGTCAGAACAGACTGTAAAAGAGCTGAAATGACACGTGAGTGTGCTCACTTCACTCTTAAGCAGCCCAGGAAAGATCCATGGAAAGAAAACAAAGCATCCACATGCAAATCCATACTGTCATTTCCTCTCCCAGTTTCCTTGGGGTTTGGCTTGACTCTCTTCCAAGGGCTCTTCCTTCTGCCTGCTTCTCTCCGAGTGGTCTGGGTTTTCCTTTGTTTCCAGATCCCCTTGTTGAGTCGAGCCCTTTTCATAAACTTGTGATTTCTTTTGTCAGTTAAACACCTACGTGACTTCAAAGGCCTCGAACAGCACTTTGCTGTGTGGCTACTGCCCCCCCTGCATGAACAATTTCCCCCCATCCATTGTCCTGCCAGGGGAAGATTATTAAATTGTTGATGGAGCTTAACAATGGTTTTGTTCAAAGGCAGACATGCGTACGCCAGCTCTTTTTTCCTTGACACAAGAGCTTTAATACAGGGGGAACAATGAAAGGCAGCCACCAAGGAGCAAACACAGAGAGGGCTCATAAAGCCACGCTGGTATTCCCAAGTCCTCATGCACACGAACTGGTGCTCCTTGCAGTTCACTCCTTGGCTGTGCGTGTGGCTGTGCAGCTGGAGGTGAGGTGAGGGAGCTGGCCTTGCTGAAAATTGACTAAAACTAGTTAAAATATTTTGTGTTAATACTTGTTTATGTGATTAGGACACGAGGAGGAATGAGGAAGGAGCAGGTGGTGGGAGATGACCACCCTTTTCATACAATCACACAATCATTAAGGTTGGAAAAACCTCTAGGATCGTCAAGTCCAACTGTTCCCCCAGCATTGCCACAGCCATCACTAACCCACGTCCCCTCCTGCCACATCCACATGGCTTTTAAATCCCTTCAGGGTGACTCCTAGGCAGGTGTGCCAGGGCCTGACCACCCTTTCCATGGAGAAATTCCTCCTGCTGTCCCCCCTGCCCCTGCCCTGGCCCAGCCTGAGCCCGTTCCCTCCCCTCCTGTCCCTGTTCCCTGGGAGCAGAGCCCGACCCCCCCCAGCTCCCCCCTCCTGTCAGGGATTGCAGAGCCAGAAGGTCCCCCCTGAGCCTCCTTTTCTCCAGGCTGAGCCCCCCCAGCTCCTTCAGCCGCTCCTCATGCTCCAAGTTCCAGGAGCAGGGAAGGCCTGTGCAGTGCTGGCATGGGGCTGAGCCCGTGGCTCCGTTCCTGCCGCTCGGAGCATGCCAAGCACACACACAGCTCCCAGCCAGGCTGTGCCTTCGGAGCAGCTCTTGGAACCTGCAAGGAGGATCATTCTCGAGACTGCGCAGCCTCGGGCTGCTTGACATTTTGTATTGTACAGCCTCACTTTCGATTGCTTATCACTTCAGCCGGTTTCCAACACCGAAGCTTCAATTTTCCATGCTGGGTTTCCCTCAGGTTGATTTCTTTTTCTTGTTTTTCTTAAGTTTTAGCAGAGCTGTTCCAGCTGGTTTTTTGAGAACAAGACATGCTGCCACAGCCCTGCTAACAAACATTATGAGAATTTCTTTTCAAGACCCATTAGCTTAACCATGCTTTGGAAGAGAGATGTGGAGTTTGGCATGGCAGCTCTCACTATCAGTTGGGGGTTTGCTTGCCCCAGAATGACTGGGTCTTTCACTGAATGTACTGCAGCACCATTCCCTGGGGAGCTGCGCCCACACACCCTTGTGTGGCCTTCAAACAATAGCATTTCCAGGGTTTATGCATCAGGGGAATCATCAGGGGGATGAATTCCTACTGACAGAGAGTAGGTTTAGATTAGATGCTAGGAAACAATTCCTCCCTGTGAGGGTGGGCAGGCCCTGGCACAGGTTGGGCAGAGAAGCTGTGGCTGCCCCATCCCTGGGAGTGCCCAAGGCCAGTTTGGACGGGGCTTGGAGCAACCTGGGCTGGTGGGAGGTGTCCCTGCGCATGGCAGGGGGTGGAACGAGATGATCTTTCAAGTTTCCTAATTAACCCAATCCATTCTGTGATGATCCATGTCCTCCTTTGAAGACCTGGTGCTTTGCTTGATGGGCATCCCTCCTGGTTCTTGATGAACATCCATCCTGTTGCTTGATGGCATCCCTTCTGGATGTGCCCCTTCCCCAGTACTCTGGGGGGTCACCAGTTTTCTTTGGTAACAGCAAAGAAAATGCTTTTCTGGTACAGCATAGCATGGATTGTCCTTTTCCTATGGGAGGGTTGAGCATGAGTCGCTCTGCCACTGGTGTCAGGGTGCTCCTGAGGGTGCCTTGCTGGGAGCAGTAATGTGCTTGTTTGAGCCAGTGTGTGTGGCCAGGTGGCCAAGAAGGCCAAGGGCACATGGCTTGTACCAAAAATAGTGTGCCCAGCAGGCCCAGGGCAGGGACTGTCCTCTGTGGGGGCACTGCTGAGGCACCTTGAGAGGTGTGTCCAGTTCTGGGCCCTCATGGCAAGAGAGACATTGGAGGGCTGAAGCATGTCTGGAGAAGGGAATGGAGCTGGGGAAGGGGCTGGAGCAGTAGGAGGGGCTGAGGGAGCTGGGGGGGCTCAGCCTGGAGAAAAGGAGGCTCAGGGGGGACCTTCTGGCTCTGCAAGACCTGCTCTAGGGCATGTAGGGTGTCCAGAGTCCTGTTCCTGCTGGGAGATGGAGCCAGCCTGTGGTGCCTCCCAGCCAAGGCAGCCTCCTTGGCTCACTCCCAGGCTGACACTGTGGAAGTCCGCCCAGAGCAGAGAGGACCCCCATGTGCCTCCCCATGGACAGCACCAGGGCTGGCAGCCTGGGGTCTCTCACTGCCCTCCCAGTCCCTGGGCTGCCAACACAGAGGGACTCTTTTCTTTGTCTTCTTCTCACTTTTATTGTCCTTCCTGGGGCATGTTCTCTGCCCTTCTGCTTCTTCCCTGGTGACTGGCAGAGGCTGCCTCAAGCTCCAGTGCCCTCCGTGATTAGCTGCTGCCAGGAAGGGAAGCACGACTGCAGCTTTAATTAAATGATAAGGGCAGAGCCCCGGAAGTGGGGAGATAAGTGCAGCGGTGTCTGCCACCACACTTGCCCAGGCTCTTTCTAATTAGCTTTGAGAAGCTCTAGACGGGAGGATTAACCCTTAGAGGGAGGCTGGATGGAGGGGTGGGCTGCAGCAGGTGGGGGGTGCTGTGGCCATCCCGAGCAATGGGGAGCTGAAACATCCCTGGAAGTGTGTGTGGGATGTGGGCTGGAGGGGACCCCTCTGTGTGCTCCCCCGAGCCACGTCTCCCAAGCAGTGGGGTGAGGTCAGGGGGGATTAGAGCCAGGCCTTTCACAGGCTCAGGCACAAGGCAAAGCTCAAGGATTAGCTGCTCAGGCTCCTTCTGTAAGAAGCATTTGCTGCTCTAACACACGCCATGGCTGGTGGGGTGTGTGTCCCCAGCCCCGGGAGCAGGGACAGGAGCACAGGGCACAACCTGCTGTGGGTCAGGTCTCCAGTCCCCTCCACAACTCAGTGATGCTCTGAGAGCTGGGGACTTGGGCAGATGGGGTAAAAGGAGCACTGTATGTCACCAACCCACAATGACATGGACCAGTAGCTCTCCAGGACCTGGTGCCACAAAGGCCACCACCTGTCACTCACCCAGATGCAGCTGGAGAGTCAATTACACCAGAGGGCTGGGCAGGGGCACCTCGGCTGTGGCACTGTGTCACTGGGTCAGTGGGTGGCTAGAGCCCTCAGTGGCACAGGTGACACTGCTCCTGGTGGCCTGGCCACTTCTGGCCACCCCCTCCCATCAGCTGGCAGCACACCGGTACCCTGAGCATGCCAGGGAGCCTCGGGATAGGCATTCCTGTGTCCCCAGGGAGCCTCTAGCTGGAGACTGGGACAGTCATCCCCGCAGAGCCTGGCTGGGACCCCCACCGGGAGGAATCCTGTGCACTGGAGGCATCCATCAGTGCAGGCAGAGTGGGAATGTGGAAGGAGCAATTGTGGAGGTATTTGGACAGCAGGAATGCGCATACAAGGCATGCATGAGCTGGCAGCCCCCGGGGAGAGCAGGTGGTGCTGCTCCCTGATGGTATTTACATAACCATCATTAGCCCTTGTAAGAGAAACTCAACATCCAGGAGAGCCCTGTGCTCCCACCTGTCCCTTCTCCACGGGCAGGGGGGGAGGAAGGGGGGGCTCCACTGCCCTGATCTTCTTGTCAGCACCTTTGTGTGCTCCTTAAGGTGCCACAGGAGTTGTTACTCCCCTGGGCTGGAGAGATGGTTTGGTTATTGCACAGTTTGGTTTGCAGGACTCCTCGACCTTCCTGGTGGTTATTTGTGCAATGCCTGTTTTCTGTAGGTGTCATGAGAAGTTGTTCCTTTACCAGAGGATAGTGTTTGGCTATTAGTGGAGCAAGGATTTAATTTTGGAGCTGGATTTCTTTGTTTTATGTGTGGGTGAAGAGGATTGCCCAGCAACACTCATCACCCAATTTCAGTTTCAGTTGCTGCAAGTTTTAATTGCAAGGACTCAGTTTTTCACAGTGGACATGTGCCACATACCAAATATTTTGAAAAGTGCCAGTGAAATCTGCCCAGATATTTCACTTCCAAAAGGAGGTAGGAAAGGAAATTGCTAGTTTTTCCTCATTAGGAAAACAACCCCCCTAACTTCCAGCCCCTTCTTTAGAGGAGCAATTTTCTGTGATCTCTTGACCCTTTCATTGTACCTTGCCCAATTTCTGCAGCCTCTGGGGCAGAGTCTCACAGACAAAGCATCTTCTTCCTGAAAAGCCTGTTATAATTCCCAGGTGGTTCTGTCCTCTCTGTGGGAGGCACAAAGGGCGGGAGGCACAAAGGGACCCTAAGGGAAGTATTTCCCAGCAGAGTGTAAGTCTGGTCTGTGTCACAAAGCAGGATTCCATGAAGCAAATTAAGATGACATGGACAATCCTAATTTTGGCATTTCCTAACCTCTGAACCCTGTAATCCTATTAAGGTACTTCTTAACATAATTATTCAGTAGTTTAATGTAGTAATTCTGCTTTTTATAGCCCAGTGAAGGTTGAAGCCCCACTGTGCCAGGGTAGAAGATCATGTAAGTGGCACCACAAACACAAAATCTCTTATAGGAGGATTGAATTTGTTTGGCTGAGTATCACAGGGATTGCAGTGAAGCCAGAGGGCACATGGGGATTTTGGGAGTCCCGTGGGTACCACAGTGTGTTCCTGAGCCCTGTGAGCCCTTCCTGACCCCTGCAGGAACACGGTCAGTGCCCAGAAACCTCCCTCTGGCTGCTCTGCCTGCCGTTGCTGTGGCGATGTGGTGTGACTGCAGCAGGGAGGTGGCTCCTGAAGCTCCAGCTCCGGCAAACATGGCAAGAACATGTCCCCTGGGAGCCCGGGCTCGGGCCCTGGCTGCTGACAAAGTGCTTCAGCACTACCTGTGCCGGTGATGCCGAGGCTGGTGGGCGCATCTGTCCACATTCATTACGTGCCGGTTCTGCTGTGATACCCTTGGCAGGAGCTGGGAAGTCGTTTGCCGCCGAGCTGCAGCTCGTGTGTGTGTTGTAATATACTCCAGAGGCCATGGTTTGATCCGTGTGCACATCTGGGGGCTGACAGGCCATTAAGTTTGGAGCGAGCTGTCTGTGCTGCCGTGTAGCTACTATTGTTTAGCAAGAGGGGAGAGATGCTCGGTGCTGTAGGGTCTGGGGGATATGGCTCGGTGTGTTATCTCTCCTGACTTCGGTGCCGAGGAGACATCCATCCGTGTGCTGGCACCAGCCTGAGGATGTCTCCAGATTTACTGTAAGAGCGGGTGTTGCTTGTTATTGCCCTGAGAGCTGTAGGTGTGGTGTGGAGCTGCAGCCACCACCTTTATGGGCAGTGGCGGGTCGGTCTCCGATACCAGGAGCCATCTGTCTGCGCGCTGTAGTGACGGTGTTAAGTTTGGAAAGCCATCTGTCTGGGTGTTGTAGTGCTAGAATTGGTCCCCGAAGCCGTCTGTCTGGGTGTTGTAGTGCTAGGAATGGTCCTGCAAACCGTCTGCCTGGGTGCTGGGGGGATGATGTGAGCTCAGACTAGGAAAAACAGGGGCTGACGTGGACTGCAGGGAGCTCTCCGCTTGTGCTTTCAGCTCCCAGCCTTTCTGTGCTCATTGATCTCTGGAGCTTTGCTGTGGGAATGGGCAGCAGTCCAGCAGCTTCCCCCAAGGCCTGGAAAGTGCAGTTGGTGTTGTGCTCGTGCTGCTCTGGAGATGGAGAGCTCTGGGCTTCTCCACATGGGAGGTGGGAATCAGGAGAAGGGCTGAGGAGCTGTGGGAGGCACCCTGGGTCATGGAGGGGCATCAGGACCAGCGTCACCAGCCAGGCAAGGGAGGGGATTGTCCTGCCCTGCTCTGCATTGGAGCAGCCTCACCTTGAGTTCTGGGGACAGTTCTGGGCACTGCAATGTCAGAAAGATCTAAAGCTGTTAGAGAGGGACACGAGCATGACGAAGGGTCTGGAGGGGCCGTATGAGGAGTGAGACCACATGGCTTGTTCATCTGGAGCACACTGAGGTCAGACCTCATGGGGTCTGAAGCTCCTCCTGAGGGGCAGCTCTGATCTCTGCTCTGTGGGCACTAGGGACACACCCAGGGAATGGCTGGAGTTGTGTCAGGGCAGGCTCAGGTTGGATCTCAGGCAAAGGCTCTTCCCCCAGAGGGTGGTGGGCACTGCCCAGGCTCCCCAGGGCAGTGGGCACAGCCCCAAGGCTGCCAGAGCTCCAGGAGGGTTTGGATGATGCTCTGGGGCACAGGGTGGGATTGTTGGGGTGTCTGTGTGGGGCTAAGAGTTGTACTTGAGGACCCTTGAGATCTCTTCCAGGTGAGGATACTCTATGATACCCTGCTGGGATAACACACTGACTATGCCCACCTTGTGTGGGGACCATGAAGGAGGACCTTGTGTCTGAGCTTTGCAAAGGAGCTCATGGCCCCACAGCCACCCACAGCACAGCTCCCCTCTCCCAAAGGACCTTGAAAGGGAAAGATGTGTTGGGAAGGAGTCACTGGGCACCTGTTCACCAAAGGAAGCTGAGCCAGGTGGGGATGAGCTCTTGAGCATCTGCTGGTGCCAGTGTGGGGGGACTCCTCTAGGCTACTGGGTCTGGCATGGGGAGGGATAAATAAAGGGGTGGGCATTCATCCCAGCAATGTTGGGATGCACAGGCATGAAGGATGGGATAGGGTAGGGTAGGGTAGGGTAGGGTAGGGTAGGATAGGATAGGATAGGATAGGANGAGGAAGGAGAGGAGCAGAAGCAGTGGTGCCTGGAGGAAGCAACTCCACAGGGGAGTGGTATCTGGAGGGAACAGTGCTGTAAAACATGGTACCTGGAGGAAATGGCACCATTGGAGCAGCAGTGCCTGGAGGGAAGACAGCAGCGGGGGGAGGCAATACCTGGGGGGAGCAGCAGCACAGAACATGGCACCTGGAGGACGTGGCACCGTGGGGGACCAGCACCTGTAGGCAGCAGCGCCGTGGGGGAACGGCGCTTCCCGGGAATGGCGCTGCGGGGGGAATGGCACCTGGAGGGAGCAACGCCACGGGAGAGTGGCACCTTCAGCAGGTGCGCCGTGGGGGGCAGTACCCGTGGGGGAGAGCGCTGGAGGGGGCCATACCTGTAGGGAGTGGCGCTGCAGGGGAGTGGCACCTGGAGGGAACGTTGGCACGGGAGAGTGGGATCCGTCAGCGGCACCACCGTGGGCAGTGGGGCCCGTGGGGAGCAGCACGCCAGGGAGCGGTGCCTGGAGGGAGAGATGGCACAGGAGAACAGCACCAGCAAGGGGAGGAAGGGAATGGTGCCCACTGCCAGGAGCTGTGCTGTGGGAAGGGACTTGTAGGAAAGAGCAGCACCAAGGGAGGCTGTTCCCATTGCATGGGGGGGGAGGACAGTGCTGGTGGGATGTGATGTCATGGAAGGTCACCATGGTAAGGGGTGTGCCAAAGTGGTCCTTAGAACCCTGAGGGCTTGGAGTGGGAGAAGGGATGTTTCCAGGTGTCCATGAGGTGGCAAAGCTGCCTCCACTGGAAGCACTGCATCCTTCCCTGCCTGAAAGACAGACCTTTGAATGGAATACATTGGACATTTGAAAGGAACATCTTGCACCTCAGTTGCCACCTCAGATGGGCCATTCTCCATCCCTCTACCCACAACGGTAGCAGAGGTTCAGGGCTTTTGGGCTCTGCTTTTGGGGTAGCTGGTTTAAATTAGTGGTTGATGTTCTCCCCAGGTAGGGAAGGTGAGACTTTCTGATCTAATGCTTTGGGAAAACATCCTGCTTTGCCTCTGAGCTGCTCTGCCCACACATATTCCCCATTCCTCCATGCCACTGAACCTCTTCAGTCCCTCCTAGCATGCTGTGCTTCCCTCCTCCTCTTTCCAGGCTTCTCTGCACCCTCTGCCTTGCTCTGCTCTGTCACAGCCCCACTGCCTCCCCTCCCAGAGCTGCTCCACCACATCCCCTCACCTGCAAGGTCTGGCCTCCTGTGCTGCATTAATTGTGCTCGCCCAGACAGTGTTGCTGTCTGACACAAATGGAAGACAAGGGAGAACCAAACCAGGCTGTGGATGTTGCAGATGGTGGCATAAAAAATGTGCTCAGGGCTGGCTCTCAGCCTCTGCTTGAAGCTATCTGGCTTGGAGTGGGTGAGGGAACCTCTGCACGGCTCCTGCAGGAGAGGGAAGTGCCTGCTTTTGTCTCATCCCTGTCCGTGCTCCAGTGCACTGCTGAAATCCCCCACTAAGAGCAATAATGTCACTAGAGGAGCCCTTTCGAGTGGCTGCAACAAGATGTGTTCCTGCCCTGGGTGGGGATAGAAGAGAGAGCAGAATAATTAGCAGCAGCACCAATAGGTGCCTCTTCCCGGAGGAGACAGCCTGGCACAGTCTCCTTCACAAAGAGCAGAGGTGCCCTGGATGGCAGGAGGTGGGAACAGCCACTCCAGCATCCAGAGCAGTGGCATGGCTCCAGAGAGCCTCCTCTCCTCCAGCCACAGAGAAGCCCAGGGTGCATCCTGGTGTAAAACCCCAACCTTGCCCTGTTTTCATTAAGGGGATCTCACTTCCTACCCTGGGTTCATCCCTAAGCAGTGTGCTGAGGAGAGCACCCAGAGCACAGGGGGATGCCAGAGAAATGCAAAGCTGTAGGAAGCAGGGAGCCAGAAGCCTGTGAGGATTGTGAATGCCCAACCAAACACATGGCCCTCCTGGCTGGGAAGTGCAGCCTTCTGACATGGAATGAGCATAACACAGGATGGGCCAGCGCTCGGAGCAGGCAAAGCTCAGGAAAACACAGCAGCTGCAGGCATAGCTTTGAGTAGCCAGGATGCCATGATGCTGGAGAGGACATGGCCATCCTCTTCATCACTTGGGAACCTGGACAGATTTCAGGGGTTCAGAGGCACAGAACTGCATTTCTGGGGTGGAGAAGGGATCTGAAATCCCGCAGTACCCTTTGTACGGTGAAGTGGGCACCTCTCCACCCTGCAGGGCATCCACAGTCAGCACTTTGTGGGCAAAACTTCCGCCAAAGCAAGATTTCTGCTTGTCTTTGGTGGCACATCAGAGTCTGAACCACCAGCATGTGCTGAGAATTAGGCCATAGGGTCGTGTTTGCCCTAAATCTCAGCTATTCAGGAATTGCACCCTGCCCCGTTCCCGGGCTCTCAAAGCGGAGCGGGTTGTGCTCATGGCACATAATAGACCCTCCAGCAGCTCTGATGCCAACATCGCACTGCAAACGAGGGGACAACGCTGGAAAAAGGCTTTAGTGCCAAAACCAGACAATGGGAAAACCAGAATAAAAGACCCTGAACACAGCGTTCCTGCTTGATCCTGCCATCTCTAAGCTGCTGTTGGCACAAGGAAATTGCCAGAGCTTTGTTTGCTGCAGAGGTAGATTTTATTTTGGTCCTGCCAGTCCCTTCCGTGGACTCGGCAAAGCATCTTCTGTCAGAGGAAGAAGAGATGGCACCCATCCACTCCCTGCCCTGGGAGCCCAAGGCATTTCTGGAAGAGGAAATGATGCCCAGTAGGAAAGTTGGTGAGAAAGAGATGGCAATATTTCCTCTTGGACTGAGGCAAAAGGCAACGTTACACGACCACAAACTGACCAAGATGTTGTGTTGTCCTGACAGGAAGACCTGATGGAGCATCTCAGACTCAGGCTCTGTTCTCTGCTTTGACTTGCACAGAGTAGAGATGAAAACAAAGCTGTTGTGCCTCTGGTTTCATACTTTGCTTTCCAGCTGTAGCTGGGAGAGAGAAACAAGGCAGCTCCATGGGAAATAGGACACTTGGCCTGTGGCCAGCCCTGAGGATGACCCCAAAGACATGCATTGGCAAGCTGTGCTCTCGTGCTGCCCCGTGCCGGTGCCTTGTCCCCTGCGATGCTTTGAGCTCCTGCTTTTGTCCCCGCAGTGTGAGCATGGCTGTCCCCTGCCCTCGGGGTCGCTGTCCTGTTGGTGGTGTGTGAGCACGTTGGCACATCCTGCTGGGCTGTATCCGTGTGTGTGTGTCTGTGTGTTGTGGTGGGATGCACAGCCCCGGTCCCTCTGCACGCCCGTGCCTGGGGGGCCACAAGCCAGGTGGCTTCAAGCTTTGCCTCAGGATCATGTGTGAGGCCAGTGGGCTCCAGGGAGGCTTAGGATAAGGCTGGAGACATTAGTCAGAGGTGAGCAGCAGTGGCCAAGCAGCCTCAGGGAGGCTGGAGCAGGGCCAGGAGAGGCCAAGGGACTCCTGAAGGCAGCAGGGACCAGGGGGATGCTCTGGGACTCAGTGCAGTGCGATGGGGAGGGCTGGCAGGAGATCAGGGGTCCAGGAGGATCCTGTGGGGGGGGTTGTGGAGGTGGGGGCTGTGCATTGATGTGACCCTCTCGTCCTTTTTCTGCCCCTCATTAGAGTCCCCTGAGCGGAGCAGGCTGTGAAGGGGGTCTGCGCTGAGGTATGTCCGTATGGCTTCGGCCAGGATATCACAGCTTCCATGTGCGCCAGGGGACGGGGTGAGGCGGCTCCCAGCACGGGGGTCTGAGCCTCCACAGCACCCAGGGGGAACATCTGGGGTGCCTCAGCCCCCAGAGGAGCTGAGAATTTGGGATACAGGCACTGGGGGTTGTTTTAGGGCGATACGCTCACACACACTGGTTTGCCGCTAATTTTGCCCCTTCTTCCATGCCCGTGTCACTTGTGACCCTTGTCAAGCATTCCCAGCATTGTATGGAGCCTTCTGCAGAGACCAGCCCTGCATCCCAGGGTTGCCTGTGTGTGCAAGCTGTGCCAGGGGGACATGAGAATGTCTGAGAGTCCCAAACTGGTGGCAGGAGGGAGCATGGTGCTCTGATTTGCTTCTTCCCAGAGCTGAGGGAGTGCCAGTTGGTCTGTCCTTTTCTTGGGAGGAGGGAATTGTGTGTACCAGTGTGTATCTGGTGGGAAGGGGGATGCCCTGTACACCTCAGTCCCAGAGCTCCTTAAGCATCTCCCTCTATCAGTCTTTGTCAGTGAGGCTGTGGAGTGAGCTCCTGGGTGGAGAGATGGAGAGGACTTTTGGGAACCACAAGGGACATCTGGAAATCTGAGCAGTCTCAAGGTCATGAACAGTCCCCCCTTTCACTCCAACATCAGCACCAGGTTTGATCTGCCCACAGGTGCTTCTGGTAGCTGGCAGTGATGTGTCCCAGGCAGCAACAGGGCACTGTGTTGTGTCCCAAATTGGGGTAGACGTCAAGGAATGGCTTCTGTCTGGAATGGCTCTTGGAGGGACACACCTCTGCATGGAAATGCCAAGTTTTGACTTCTGAAAACATGTGACAGGTACTCCCTGTGCCAAGGACACATGGCCAAGGCTCAAGAAGAATTTGTAGTGCCTGGGGTATGGGATGGCTGGTATATGAGGGCACCAGGCCATGGATTGCTGTAACTGGTGTCCAGTGTCCTGTGTATGCCAGGAGCAGGGAGCTGTTAGTGCCCTCACATAGCAGGCTCCCTCTGGGGCAGGTGTTTGGTGCACAGAGAAACTTTTGGGACTGGGTCTTATGGCATGTCCAGCCTCTCAGGGGGTGGACATGGGTTTGCCCACGTGTGCTTTGCTGTGCTCAGGGATTTCAGGCTCCACAAGAGACCAGAAGATGCCTGAGGACTTCTGGCTGGGTTGTGGCTCATGACGATGTGTGCCTGGGGAGGCTGGCTGGTGGCCTGGCATGACTGTTGTGAGCAGGGCAGGGCTGCCCAAGGATCCTGCTCAGGAAACACGGTTGTGCCTCAGGATGGTGAAGAGCTGGGCTGTGTTTAGGGCAGTTCCATCTCTGCACAGTGAAACTGTCAGTGGTGCCCAAAGGTGCTGGATCAAGGGAGTTCCTGGAGCCTTGCAGGGTCCAGGTGGTGCCCACAGCTGTGGGATCACAGGCCTGGTGGCAGCGTGTCCCCTGCTGTGGAGCACCTCCTGTGCAATCCTTGTCTCCAAGGTGGGCTTGGTGAGCTCTGCCCCGTGCTCTGCCTCCCATTTCTCTGCATGGACCTGCTGCAGGGAGGTCCTTTGTGCAGGGGGAGCTGAGGCTGTGACCTCGGACGGGAGCCTTGAGTTCCCCTCCCAGCTCTGCTTCGCTGCCTGGGTGTCCGTGGGTCCAGCTGTCCCCTCCCACTGCTGGAGGGTGAGTTTAGGACGGAGACTGATCCCTGTGCTCCATCCTCGCATCCCGAGCCGGC
Organism: Scytalopus superciliaris; assembly: GCA_013400415.1. Classification (NCBI taxonomy): domain Eukaryota; kingdom Metazoa; phylum Chordata; class Aves; order Passeriformes; family Rhinocryptidae; genus Scytalopus; species Scytalopus superciliaris. The sequence goes on from VXBX01008991.1 coordinate 137,148, forward strand.
GGTTCCCAGGTGTGTAACGATGCTCTCCCTTCCTTCTCCGCAGATCTCCGGCCTCTGCCCGATGTAGCCATGACTGGGACCTGTACCCGGGAGTGCACAGAGTTCGGCCACTCCGATACCTGCTGGATGCCCGGCCAGTCCTCCCCCAGCCGCAGGCCCAAGAACGCCCTCAAACTCTCCACTTTTGTGCCTTACCAAGACAGAGGGAGTCAAGAGCAAGTCGGGAATGGCAGCCCCAGACTCTCAGAAGAGCGCAGCACCAAAATGGCCAACCTCCGCCTGCTCCCCACGTACAGTGCCTTCTCCAATAGTAGCCATGAGCCCTGCAAGGACTCTCCCATGGAGGAAATTCCTCTCACCCAGACCTCGGACTTCCAGCCAGCCACCACCCCCTCGTCCCAGACCACCAAGAGGGAGATCTACCTGTGAGGCTGGGCGTGAGGGGCAGGGAGCAGCCGCGCTTCTGAGGCCAGTGTCCAGAGGAACATTTTAACCTTCAATGCTTTATGGCTCCGGCCGCTTCTCCAGGCGGTGGGCTCTGCGGAGAGCAGGGCGGGGCGAGGCAGGGATGAGAGGAGCGCCTTTTTAACCCGCTGATTCCTGGGGCTGGGGGTGGGTGGGAAGGCTGAGGAGCATCCAAAAGCACTTGCAGGTGCATGTCTCCGAACTGCTGCGTCGCTGGGGAGGGCTGGGCAGGCTCCTGGTGCGGAGGGCACGGCTGGGGAGAAGGGCTTACGTACCAAAGGTCCACGCAGAGCTGGTGGAGTTCCTGGGGCATAGGACGAGGGGTGTCCCCGCACACGGGGAGCAGAGCTGCCTGTCTCTTTGCTGTAGACTCCTGTAAATACGAATCTTAGGAATGACATTCAAGTCCTGCCTGATCGAAACTTTTTATTGTCCTTGAAACAAAAAGACGTTTAAACAAAAAAAAAAACCAAAAAAACCAAAAAAAAAAAAAAACAAAAAAAAAAGAAAGGAAAAACAAACCACAGGGAGCAAGTTCCAGCTTTGAATGGTTTGCTGCGTGGAAGAGCCCCTGGGAGCGCAGCGTCCGGCCCACACTCATGTTCTATATTGTAAATAGAGATGTGACCAGTCCCTGAAACAGCAGCTGGGGAGCTGGAGTAGAGGGGCAGCGTCCTAGCCGGACTGTAGGGACTTTGCTATTTTTCAGCCTGGATCTCTTTCTGAACGTTGTCACTGTGCCCACAAGCTGCAGGGTCCCCAGGGACTGCCCGGTGCCATAGGTGGGGTCTGCTTTTGGGGGTGGGGGGTTCCCTGTCGGTGGCCCTGCTCCTGGCGGGTGAAGGAGGGATGGAGAAGCCCCCCCGTGAAGGGATCGGCTGGGTCTGGAGAGGGGATGTCCCAGCAAAGGGACCGGCTGGGTCCGGAGAAGCCCTCAGTCCGACTCTGCTGGCAGGGAGGTCGTCACTGGCTGTGGTGTCTCAGCCCATCGCCTCGTGCCTCCTCTGGGGCAGGGGATGCCCACGAGGCGGCTGTGCCATGCCCTGGACCTCCGTGCCATCCGCCTGTAAGCCACCATTGCCTTTGTGAGGAGGAGCTTTGTCTCAGGGTCACACCGGGGGCCACCGAGCCCCTGCCCGCTGGACTCCCGCTGCCCTTAGGCCACAGGGCCACTCTCACGGGATCCAGCTTTCTCTTCCATTGTCAAAGGTCCACTGGTCTCCCGGCAGGTCCCCCCTGCCCCGGCAGCCTCAACTCCCTTGCAGGGTACCCAGCCAGGGTAATGCTGCGTGGGCAGCGAGAAGAGGACCCCCTGCCCCTCAAGGGACTCCCCAGAGGGGCCGCCTGGGCACTGTCTCTGCTCCCTTGGGAGCTGGGGCACAGTCCTGTCTTGGGGGGCTCCACGTGCCCCCCTGGGTAGCCCTTCCCTGTCCTCCCCCGCCGGGGTGTAGGGAGGGGCTGTGCTGCACCGTTGTTCTTCCCGTACTCGCGCGTCTTCATCTCTGGCATCTTCCTTAGGGAGTGAGGCCAGCGGTAACCGCAGGATGGTTCCCCCGTGGTGGCTCATCTAAGGACCACGCCGTCCATCACCGCGGGGCTCCGCCGGCACAGGGACACCGCAGGGACAGGGCACCTGCCATAGCTGTAGTGCCTGTCGGGGTGCAGTGCACCGGGGCGCCCCTGCCCAGCCTCCTCCCCCCCTCCAGCACCCTCCTCTGAGCAGCTCCTCTCCCTTTGCGGTGGCAGACACAGCCAGCTCGCGGGTGCGGCTCCGGTGGGAGGGGACACGGTGCAAGCCAAACCCGGGTGACAAACGAAGGGTGGCAGAAGGCGCCTGTTCGCCCCCCCGCTCCCTCGTGCCCCAGCCCTGCCTTCCTCGGGCGGCACCGTGCCACACACCGCCCGCGGCCCCGGCACCACCCGGAGGAGGCAGGACCCTCCTCCCGGCCTTCTACTGCTCCCGCCGACCGGCCGGGCATCCCTCCCGTCGGGCGTGATGCTCCCGCTGGATGCTCCCGCCGGATGCCCGGACATCCCTGCTCTACCCTTGCCCCGCCCAGCGGGGCACACGCTCCCCTGGTCTGGCTGCCTGAGCAGGTCCCGCTCCTGAACTTGTTTTTATTGTAGCTCTGTAGTTTCAGGGCCAAACTGGGCAGAATGTGCAATTTGGCCGCGCTGGCCAGGATCTCTGACTCCACTGCCAACCTGGCTGCTCACGCCTCCCCTGGGCTCAGGCAGTGGCAGTGTCCAGTGCCCCTCTGGGGGACCCCCTGGGAGAGCGACGTGGCCACATCTGAGGGGTGCTTGTCCAAGACCACCTTACGCTGGCCCCTCACCTGTGGGTGGGCTCCCTGCCTTGTGCTCGGGATCCCCAGGGGACCCCTGAGGCTCGAAGCCCCGTGGCTGGAGGTGCTGTCTTGTCTCCTGGAGCACCTGGCGATGTTCTCAGTGCGAGCACGGTGCGAGG
>VXBX01008991.1:140135-188570 GCA_013400415.1 Scytalopus superciliaris
ATGGGGGTCTGGGGGAAGCATGGAGGGGTGGGGGAATGTGGGGAAGAACAGAAGGGGCACTGGGACTGGGTCTTCAGTGGGGTGCAAAAGGGGTAGGAGGTTCTTGTGGGGTGAGGCAGGGATGGGTCCCTGGGGAGTAGAAGGTGTTGGACATCCGTCCTGGGAGAGGGGGTGCTGGGGATTTGTCCCGGGGTGAAGTTGACAGTGTCAATGGGGATCAGTCCTGGGGGAGGGTGAAGAAGAGGTGCTGTCGGAAAGAAGCTCATTTGCACAATTATAAGCCAGAAGGATAAAGCCTCTGTGCACGTGGGGGGGAGAAGCTCCCCACGGGCTCCAGTCTAGACAAGCACAGGGAAGAGGAGGGGGTTCGACGCCTCTGAGGAGGGTTCACTGTATCTCACACTGCACTAGGACAAGCCAGGGGTAAAACCAAAGGTGGGAGCCAGGGAGCAGGCGGGCTGCGTGGGAAGGATCTAAGCGACCCCTTTGTAGCTCTTCAGTGTTGGTTCTATTTATACGAGATTTCATTTCCTTGCTTGTGATGCCTTGTTTTTTGTACAGTTTTATGTACATGCAGGTGTAGCTTTTCTAAAGGAGAAATCCTATGGCAGAGTAAAAGTACCCAACTATTTTTCAGATGGTGACCTATGTCTAAGGCAACGCCTCTTGCTAAGGTTGTATTGCTCTCAATGTGTGATGCATTTCCCTGTGCGGGGAAGGCTTTGGGCCTTGGGCTTGGTTTTCCCCGGGCGCTGTGAGCACAATTGATTCCCTTGTAACTCTTTCTGTTCAGAGCAGTGAGCATGACACCGTCGTGATCCCCTTTCCGTTCTCTCTCCTGTTCTGTTTGTTTGCTGAGCTGTCAGATGACCAACTCCATTGTAATTAGCCCTTCCTAAAGCTTTACAATAAAAGTGTGAAAACCCGGCTGCCTGTGCCTGGCTGGTTCTTCCCACCTGGAGCATCCTTGGGGTGGCCTGGAGCATCCTCAGGGGAGAAAGCACCCAGAGGCTCTGGAGAGCCTTGGTGGCTGTGGGGATTTCCCTGCCTTCCCCCAGGTGTACAGAGCCCTGATGTGGCAACTCTTGTCTCCCCACTCCCGTTTTCCAATTTAAGGATATTTCTGCACAGCTATGAGCAAGATAACCCCCCAAAGCAGTTTGCCACAGACCAGCCTCCTTTAAAGCCAGGTTGGACAGGGCTTTGGAGCAAGCTGGTCTAGTGGAAGGTGTCCCTGCCCATGCCTGGGAGTGGAACAAGATGAGCTTTCAGGTCACTTCCCCCACAAGCCATTCTGTGATTTTAAACTAAAATATTTCAATGAAAAGACATGTTCAGCCCCAAGGCTGCCTGGACTTGTCACCAGCTAAGGTGGGAGCCATGGGAAGTCCCATCAAAGTGCTCCAGACTCCCTCCCACCTCCATCTCTCTCCTTGGAGCCCTGATCCATTTCCCATGATTCCACCATCTCCGTTACCAATCATGGCTGATGGTTTTTAGGTGCTGTAGACCCTTTGGAAGCAGCTGGGCCACTTCAAACCAGGGCACACTTGTGGCTGCTTCCCATGGCCCACACCATGGCTGTGGTGCTTCCCCTGCTTGCCTTCACACAGGACTAGGCAGGATCAGGAGCTGGGCAGGGTGAGTGGAGTTGCTGTCCCTGTTAGTGGGATCACATATGAGTGTTATGTGTCTGGGTTATGTTGGACTCACACACAGCACCTCTCTCTGCTGAGCTGTCAGCTCTGGGCTCATTCTGATTGTACCACCAGGCAAAGGCAAGACTCACTCTCAGCTTGGAAGACTCTAGCAAATGTCGCTGGGAGGGAAGGAAGAGTTCCTGTGTGAAGATGTAACCCATCCTCCCCTCCTCTTGGTGGAGACTCCTTTTCTACAATGCCCTTCTTCCCATGGCAGAGGGGAACCAATGCCCCCCCCTCCTGAGGGATCACCCCTCGTGGGTGAGGGGTGGGGAGTTTCAGCTGCCCCTCCGTGCAGGCACACGCAGGCTGGGCAGGGATGTGTCCCCAGGGATCCTGGGGAACTGAGTGGCCTTTGCTGCCTGCTGGTGCCCCATCCCAGGGAAAGAGCATCCAGATGTTGAGGATGGTGCCAGGCCCCAACAGAGGGGCAGGTAGCACCCACACGGAGCTGTCAGCACCCACCTGCCCACCAAATAGTGACCTAAGCAAAGACAGTCCCAGGATCTCCCTGCCCCTCCTGAACATCCCTTGCTGTGTGCCATGCTCCACAGTTGCTCCTCATGCTCCCTCCTCCACCCCACTTATCCCTGGATGTGCCCCCTTTCTGTGGCTCCCACCTGTGCCTCCTTCCCCTCTCTGCTCTACCTTTCTCTGCCCATCCCACTGACTTCCTCACCCCCTCCATCCCTTCCTTGCCTCTCCTCCCCTATTCCACTGCTCTCCCCTCACCCCACCCCAGCACATCAAACCTTCCTGCTCCTCCAGCACAGCCCTGAGCCTCCCATGCAGCCAGCTCTGTGCTGGGCTGGAAACCCTCTGGTTTCCATGGCAGCACACATCAATTACTGGGTGGGAAGGGGCCTTGCGGATTCTGCAGAGGAGGAGGAGGAGGATGCGGCTGCCCGGCGTGGCTTGGGGCTTGGCCACAGGGGCTTCCTGGGCAGCAATCCCCTTGGGATGGGTTCTGGTGCCCACTGAGCCCTGCAGGTGGATGTGGAAGGGGTATCCTCCACCCCAGGATTGTCCCACCTGGTTGGGCTCCATGAGGAACTGAAATGGAGGACAGTGATGTGGCCTCGGTGTCCCAGCTGAGTCCACTGAGTCTTGGAGATTTGGGAATCATTCCTCACTCAAGGTGGAGGAGATGGAAGCTGCTCCTCCTGCCCACCCTTTGGTGGCCTCTCCCCAGGGTGGGGACATGGGCAAAGAGGGGTGCACCATGAAATGGCTGCCTGGTGAGATGGTGTGTGACAGGAGATGGGCTGGCCAACGAACCACTTTGTGCATAAGTTGTGTTCTGACCTGGGTTTAATAAGTACATCTGGTTTAATTGGGTCCTCGGCTTACAGCAGGAACTGGGAATGTGCCAGGCCAGGGACATCCATTTTGATGGAAAATTTAATTCCCGTGTCTCCTGAGGGCCTGACCTTGCAGCCTCAGCTGTCCAGCTGCCTGCACAGATCTGGCAGATTCATTTCCAGTGCTTGCATGGCAAAGGGGATGAGGTTTGGGAGCTCTTTCTGGCTCAGACCAGAAGTGACCAAGTGCAGCAGCAGCATCTTCCTCACAGAGACTGCCTTTCCTGGGGATTTTCCCAGCATGACTTTGCTCCATAAGCACCATGAAGTTTAAAGCAGTGTTGGCAGTAACCACAGAATCCCAGAATGGTTTGGGTTGGAAGGGGTCTTGAAAACCAACCAGCTCCAACCCCTGCCATGGGCAGGGACACTTTCCACTAGCCCAGGTTGCTCCAAGCCCTGTCCAACCTGGCCTTGGACACTTCCAAGGATGGGGCAGCCACAGTTTCTCCGCCCAGCCTGTCCCAGGGTCTCACCACCCTCCCCATCCATGCTGATGTGTTTCCTTCTCCAAATTCCTCCCTTCCAGAGCAATGGGCATTTCTGCAAGCTGGAAATGGGGAACCAGGTGGAAATCTCAGAACTGCCTGATCTGTTTTCACAGAACCTTAAAAGAAATAAAAAGATCCTGAGGTGGCTCCTGGGCCAAGAAGGTCTGGTGGGAGGACAGAATGAGCCAGCAGAGCTCTGCCCTGAGCTGACTGTGAAGGGATGGCACAGACTCTGTTGCAGGGATGGTGGCCACTGATGCCCTCCTGGCATGGGAGCAGGGCACGGGGAGGCCACTGTGCCATCCTGGTGCTTGGGGTAGAGATTCAAAAAGAGCTGAAAGAATTTAAAAGCTGACACCACCTCTCCAGGCAGGGGGTGTGGAGCCCTGAGAGCAGGGCTGGCCATGGAGAGGGCACTGAGGGGCTTCAGTAGGTAAATCACCGTGAGGAACAGAGCCCACCCTGTAGGAGAAGCGGGACCACAGCACAGGGAAGCTGCTCCCTCCTTCCCCAGCCGGCTGTGGGGAGCTGCCCCCACGCTTCCCTCCCTTGCACTGCCCTTAATAGGATGAGCAAGAGGCAACCCCGTGGTGGCCAGGGAGGCCGGCCCTGCATATGTTGTGGTGGCCTCTGGGGGAGATTGGATATTGTGCTCCAGGAGAAGCCCCTGTAATCGCCCGCAGGATGATTGGGATTTGCAGGCAGCTCAGGGGAGGCAGGGGGGCCCGAGGCAGTTTGCTTGGTGTCTCTGCTTGTCTGGCACTATGATGAAGGGGATTAGGAGATTTAGAGCAAACCCAGCCCCCTCTCTGGGGGGTTCTCGAGCTGAAGCCCCAGCAGAATATGCAGCTCGGTTTGTTCCCAGAGGCAGAGTGATAGAGAGAAGGCTGGGGTGCTGCTCACAGCAGCTAATCTAAGAGCAGGAGCTTTCCCTCCCTCTGCTAGCAGCGAGTTGCCATCACCCCAGACAGAGAGAGTCTCTCCCCCACAGCCCAGTCATCATCCCCCAGCAGCTTTCACCCCACACTGCTGTCCCCAGCCCCTCCTTGCCCTGTTCCCAGCCCCTCTGCAGTTCTACAAGCACCCCTTGGCCTGGTGTGAACCTCCAGGATGTTCTGGCATCATGTTTTAATCACACAAGGAGGCACAGCTGGTTGGACCGTGCTCTTGTGCCCCATCTGCCCGTGGCCTGAGCTGAGCCTGGCCCACACAAAGCCAGACACTCTTTGGACAAGGGAAGCTTAGTGCAAACAGACCTAATGGGATTAGCACAAACGGGAGCCACGCTCTGCTCTGCTCCAGCAGAGAGGGAAGTGAGCCTGCCCTCCCTCCCTGCTCAGCTCTCCCTCCCTGCCTGTCCATCAACCCAGAGTGGGTGCCAATCAGCGGGTATCTCAGCACCCACACTCCTGGCCAAGGCAGGGTTATAAAACTCGCTGTCCTGTGCTCCTCCAAATTAACAGATGTGCTGCATCAGATACCTCAGCTCCCCCAGCCTATCTCTCCACTCTGATCTCATTATGGGCAGCCAGATTCTGCTGCAGGACACACCTGAGTCCCGTTTTCACTTGTGAAACAGCCTCAAATTGCAAAGTTACCAACTTCAACTATGGAGAGAGGTGTTTTTTTCAAAAGACTTAAAAAAGGTTTGAGGTGAGGATGGGAACAAAACCTTTCCTCAGCTCTCACTTTGCAGCAGCCTTGTCACAGCTCCAGTGCTGCAGGGATGCTCTGGAGACCCCCAGTGCCTTGTTTGTCTTTCTGGGCAGTGTGAGAAGGATCTGGAGGTCCATCAGGTCTCTGATTAATTAGCATTGCAATAATACCGAGGATCCCACCATAAACCACTGCAGTGTTACCTTGTAAACATGCACCAGAGGTTTTTTCTCCTCTGGCATTGCCACATGTGTGGATGGAACCCGAGCATCAGGGGTTGTAACTCTACGGCTCAGATGAGCCCTTGGAGATGGCACAAAACTGGCTGTCAGCTGGAGAGGAGAAGGCTCCAGGAAGATCTTAGTGCCTAAAGGGGCTCCAAGAGAGCTGGAGAGGGACTTGGGACAAGGGCCAGAGTGACAGGACAAGGGGGAATGGCTTCCCACTGCCAGAGGGCAGGGTAAGATGGGATATTGGGAACAAATCCTTCCCTGTGAGGGTGGGCAGGCCCTGGCACAGGTTGGGCAGAGAAGCTGTGGCTGCCCCATCCCTGGGAGTGTCCAAGGGCAGGTTGGACAGGGCTTGGAGCAACCTGATCTAGTAGAAGGTGTCCCTCCCCTTGGTAAGGGGTGGAACAAGATGAGCTTTCATGTCCCTTCCAAGCCAAACCATTCCATGATTCTGTGATCCTGTGTAATCAGGCAAAGCTGAGAGGGGATGTCACACAAGGCCACTGTGGGCAGAGGGTGTCCTGGTGGTGTGATGCCAGTCACCTTCTCCTAGCTGCTGCAGCTTGGGAAGGACAAAGGGATGCTGCTGCAGAAGCTGCTCCTGGCTCTCCCACCACGCAGGAGGTGTCTGTGGGCATCTGCCTGGCAGGATCATGGACGGGAGCTGCAGAAGCAACTCAGCACCCATGGGACATGGCCTTTGAGCCTCTTCACAGTCAGCAGGGGAAAGTCACAGATGTCATGCTGAAGTGTTCTTAGCTTCTCCTGCCTTATGAAATAACTCCAGAGCTGAGGAAAGGGTTGCACAGTGTGTTTTCCAGACTCAGAATGTAGCAGGGTGTGAGTGACAAAGACCATACAGACCTGGGGCAGTCCTCCATTGCTGGTCCAGCAGGTAAAAGGCTCTCCCAGGACTTCGTGTGACCTTTGGGCAACATCTCTGGAATCAAATGGATTTAGTCAGGCCCCATTTTCCCTGAGAAACCATCAGGGTTTCTGGAGAAACCATCAGGGAAGGCTGCTCTGCTCACAATTTGTTTGTTGCCTGCATGGTGATACCACAGCCCAGCGGCACATCCTTCACCCAGGCAGACTCAAACAAAAACCACTCACAAAGCTGGAGAAAGCCCCAAAACTCAGTCTTTTCTACCCAAGCACAGCAAAGGGGTGCCAAACAGATGATGTCCATCATTAGGAAATGACTAACAGAGGCCATCTAGCCTGGTGGTGCATCCCATGTGCTACAACAGACATGAGGCCAGCAGGAGAGCCTTGAAGGAAGCAGAGGGCTGGGTGCCAGTGGGACTTGGCTTTAAGGAAGCCAGGATAGCAGGGATGGACCTGCAAAGTGCTGAGAAGGGTTTGTGTGCAGGGGAGGTGGGGAAATGTCAGGGGGGATGGAACTTTCTTTCCCTACCTTATGGTACTTTTATCTCAGTTCTTGCCCATGCTCTCCACCCCAGCCCACTCCCTGCTCTGCTCTGGTTGCAGGCAGTGCTCCTGCCCTCTCTGGTTTGCAGGGCACCCTGGCAGCTCAGGCTCCTCCGAGCACAGACAGAGCAGCTCCCACACCCTGGGATTGCTCACTGAGAGCAGACTCGTCACTCCCTCACGTGCAGAGCCTGGCAGAACCACACCAACCACACCCCTGTGGTATTTATATCACAGTCACCCCCAAACTCGGCTGTGAGGGCACAGCATTCCTTTCCCTGGATAAGCTGTGCTCATCCCAGCTCTTTCCAAGCTTGCTGGAAAGGATGGCATCTTTCCCAGGGTTTCCTTGGCTGCCAAAGTAGGTCTGCCATGGCACAGCTCCCTCACTCTGTGGACAAGCTCATCCCGAATGCTGCTGACATCGTTTGCACCCCAAAATGCTGTGCTGGGGGGTGAGGCGGGTAGGGAAGGACTGGCCATTTCCAGGGAGCAAAAAGCCAAGGAGAGGCTGTTTCCCCCTGCCTTGTGTAGCTCTCCATAGCCTCAAACCTCCTGAATTATGCTCATGACTCAAATTTGGAGGAGATGAAGAGATGATAAAATCCCACTCACTGTTCCAGGGCTCCGCCTCCATCCCGGTGGATGCTGGAATGCTGGAATCTACTCCAGCAGCTCAGCCAGAGCCAGGGCTGAGCACGGCAGCACATGGGAGGTGATTATTGGACCCTTCCCTGACCATCAAACAGCCTTTGGGACACGGTGAGATCCCAAACAGGTCACAAACGTGAAATAAAACCAGCCCCAGCTGAGCCTTCTGGGTGCTGGTTTTCCCCACTCTTGGCAAAGGTGAGCACTTGCTCCGTGAGATCCTCGCCCTGCCTGGGAGCTACCAGGAAACACCAAATCCCACAGTTCTCACGCTCGAACCGTGGGCTGTCCCATCCAGCTTTCCCCCTCCTTTCTTCATCCCTCCAAGTCCTTTTCCTCCAGGGCAGCCCAGGTCCCTGAGAACCCCTGGAACCTGCCTGGAGATCCTGCTCACCTTGGCAGTGTGGCTCCCTAGAACAAATCACCAGCCAGAGCCTGGTCAGCCTGAGGTCTGTCCTTCCTAACCCTGTCCTGTGGCACCAGACTTATCTCAATCCCCTTCCCCAAGGCAAAAGCAGAGGCACAGAACTCCCACATGGTCCAGAGCTGGACTCATGTATCAGACTCCTGCCTTGTCTGGAGCTGGACACTCTCTGGGAGCTTTCCAGAGCCAGAGATCAGTAGTGGCAGGAGATGTGTGATGCAGGGGAGACATTGCTCGAGGAGCAATCCTTCTCAGCAGAGACAGCAGCAGAGTGGGAGGCTGAGCCTGTCCTGCCAGCTGACACGGCACACAGCCCCTTTTGGGACAGCTCTGTAGGCTGGCACTGGGCATAGGGAGGAGCAGCCAGAGCCCTCCTGAGGCATGAGGGGTGTCCGAGCACGGGCTGGGGTGGAGGGAAGCACAGGGAGGCTGGTTATGAAGAGGGAGGAGCAGTGAGGGCATGTCCACACTCCTGCAGCATCCCAAGCTGGAACAGAAACAGATGCCAGGACCAGCCAGTGCACATACCTGCTCCAAGGATGGGCAGAGTCCTGGTGGCACGTGCAGATCCACTGAAGGAACGCGCTGAATGGAGCAGGACAGGCTCTGTGAGGTCACAATTCCCTGCTGGGCAACCCAGCAGGGCCAACACCTCCAGGGCAAACCTTCCTCCCAGCACCCCCACCCTTCCNCCAGCGGCCTGCGTGCTGTGGGGGCTCAGGGCACACTGCGTGTGGCACGTACTGGGGGGGCAGTGAGCAGCAGTGAGTGCCCAGTTTTGCACACACAGACACAGACACAGACACAGACACAGACACACACTCACTCACACAGACACAGACACTCACTCACACACAGACACACACACAAACGCGCGCACACACACACAGAGATACAGACACATACACAGACACACACACACATACAGACACACACAGACACAGACACAGGCACAGGCACACACCCACACACACACACACACACACAGAGAGACACACACACACACACACACATACAGACACACACAGACACAGACACAGACACACACTCACTCACACAGACACAGACACTCACTCACACACAGACACAGACACTCACTCACACACAGACACAGACACTCACTCACACACAGACACAGACACTCACTCACACACAGACACAGACACTCACTCACACACAGACACAGACACTCACTCACACACAGACACAGACACTCACTCACACACAGACACAGACACTCACTCACACACAGACACAGACACTCACTCACACACAGACACAGACACTCACTCACACACAGACACAGACACTCACTCACACACAGACACAGACACTCACTCACACACAGACACAGACACTCACTCACACACAGACACAGACACTCACTCACACACAGACACAGACACTCACTCACACACAGACACAGACACTCACTCACACACAGACACAGACACTCACTCACACACAGACACAGACACTCACTCACACACAGACACAGACACTCACTCACACACAGACACAGACACTCACTCACACACAGACACAGACACTCACTCACACACAGACACAGACACACACACACACACACTCTCACACACACACACTGCCCATGTTCCTCCTCGCACAGCCGAGAGCCCTCCCCGGGAATACCGGCAGGGCTGTGTGTGACCCTGCGCTGCCAGAGCCGCTCTGTGTGGGACCATATGTCTGAGGGGGGGCTGTACACGTGGCCAGGCACAGAGCATGTCCCAGTGTGTGCCCCCGGGCACAGGGCAGGGGGGGCACAGGCTGCCCGGCTCACACAGGCAGCCACAGGCAGGTGCGTGTGCTGCACACGGCTAGGGGCGGTTATTATTCTTTATTAGTTTTCCTGTCCGTCTGACATATCCTTTATCACTCTGTCTCAGTCTTTCACTCATCCTCCTTCTCTCTCTCAATCATCCTCGATTAGTTTTTCTGTCTGCCTCACATTCCCGTATTCCTCATCAGGCTCTCCTGCCCTCCCCCCTCCACGCAGCTTTCCTCCCTCCTGGCTCCTCTCCCCCACTGCTGTGGGAGCCCACGAGCATGGAGTGGTCAGGAATTGTGGGGTCATCGTGGCTGTTTTCCAGGAGCTGGTGGCTGCTCAGCCCCTGCAGCTCCCGCTCCGTGTCCATCCCTGCCCTGGGAGCTGCCAGGAGCATCCTGGGGATGCCAAGTGCCTCCAGCCCCCGCATTGGATTGGATGATGCTGAATCGGCTGCAAATCAAGCCCATGGCTCAAAGCAGCTCAGGAGCCATGAAGAGGGAGCAGATCCCCTTGGATGATCATGCTTTGCCCCTGCTTCCCTTTCCCCATCCCTTTCCCCCTCTCATGTCCATCCCAGCACACACCCTCCAGCAGGGAAAGCGCTGTCTTGTGCCTCATCCCAGTTCCTCTTCCAGGCTGGAAGTGGAATTCTCGGAATAAGCTGGTGCTGTAGGACTGTCTGTGAGACTGAAGGGACTCGCCAGTTGCCAGAAGAGGCCCTGGCTGACAGCCCCAGGCCGATTCACAGCCTTTAATGCCTCCTATTCCAATGTCTGCCCTGCTCCTGCCGGGATGTCTCTGCCTGCAGTCACTGACCACACATGAGAGATCAAAGCAAGGGCATGGCCATGGGGTGGGATGGAATCACATGGCCAGAGACCACAGAGGCCAAGCAGAACAAGAGCTGCTGGTGGAGCTCAGACTCTGAGGCACGGGGAGAAGGCACCACATGGAGGGATGCTCTGGAAGGCACCTTTGGCTAAAGACAAGGCATGGATGAAGACATGCCTGCATCCCCCAGCAGAGAAGGCACAAATATTTTTAACTCATGTCCCTCCCTTGGGGGGCCAGAGGTGAAAACCTGCAGTGCTGGAGGACTCAGGTAGGTGAAATGGGCTGGCAGGGGCTGCCATGCCCCAGGATCCCAGAGGGATCAATCGGCCCAGACTGATGGCAGCTCCTCATGGAGATGGGATGTGCTGGGCTGCTGCCCTCCCCTGACCCTGGAGGAAGGCACTGCCCACAGGACACAGTGCTGGCTGTGACTGGCAGCTCTCTGCATCCTTCTGCCTGCTCCCAGCATGGAGAAAATCGGAGCTGGCATTGCAGGAAAGACCCTCAGTGCCACGGCATCCCCCTCTGTGCTGTGTGGGCATGGCCAGGGTGGGTGTCCTGACCCATCAGCTGCCACCAGCACAGGAGTTCTGCCACTGGGCCCCCACGGGGCTCAGTTTTGGGAGGGAGCCATCCTCTCTGCTCTGATTTCCCGACACTATGCTTGCTCCTATTGCTGCCTGCGATGCCCTGTCACTGCCCAGCACCGCGGCTGCCTTTCCCAGCATGGGAAAAACCCATTTCAAGGGCTGGTGGGGCTCTGAGCGAAGCCACACGGGATGGGAGAGCTCATTGCAGCCTCGGGACCCCCTGGCACTGGGGTGCAGCAAGAAGAGATGCATCCCGCGCCGCATCCGCCGCTGCTGCTGATGGATGTGACAGGCGCGGGGGTTGCCAGGAGATAGCAGCATCCTCCTCCTCCTCCTCCTCCTCGGGCGCTGCAGCCAACGCGGCTCGGCGCTGGTGAGGTAATGCTCCTCCGGCAGCCTCACTGCCGGCCTGCCCTGCCTCTCCCTGCCAGCAGCCAGGGGGAAATGAAAAAGCCTTTACAGACATCCCCCTGGAATCGGTGTCCGGCTCCCTCCCCTCCCACGGGCACAGCCGGGCAGGGTTTGCATGAACCAGCCCCTCAGTGCTCTCTTGGGGTCACCAACCCTGCCCCCCAAGATGTGAGGTCAGTCACAGACCCCCTGCTCAGGGTTTGCCTACATGCAGACAGTCCATGGCAGGGGAAGAGGTTTTCATGGATATGGGAGGGCAGGGGGACAGGCAGATGGCCCCTCACGCACACAGAGGCTCATTGAATAAATACCTGGCTACAAATTATCTGCTGATCTAATAAAAAAGATATTACCTACCTCTACAAACCTAGTTTCAAATTATTCCTTCTGCTCTGCTCAGTAGCCTACTGGGAGATCACTGGCAGGTTAATTTGCTATTGAACGGGTCCCAACTGGAATTAGGCTCCAACCTGCCTCTGCTTTCACTTGACAGTTAATGAAAGTTGCTGTTATTCACTCCTGGCTCTGAACTTTATGCACTGCACCACGTTTCACAGGTGGGAAAGAGCTGACCAGGACATTTTGCCTTGGATTCCCAAGGTATTCAACGCTGGCAAGGCCCAAAAGGTGCTGAGATAGAAAATAAACTGCCATTTGTATGCTTTTACATGAGAACTTGGTGTGTTCCTAACAGAAGTGGCCTTTATCTGGGGACTGTCATTCTGATTATTTTATATCTGTGCAGTGCCCCAGAGGTGTGCATAGAAAATGAAAACAGATAAAGAGCCTGAACGAGACAGAGCTCTGCCAGAGGCCCTAATAAACCAGCAGGCCGGGCTGATGGGGGGAGGTTGGCATGGGGGGGGCATGTTAAAGTGATCCATCCTGTGAGCCAGAGCTCCTGCCTGCTCGGCAGCCAGGCAAGGGGGCATGGAGAGCAGCAGGGCTTGCTCCATGGCACTGGGAGAGGAGCCTGGGGAAGGGCACTGGAGGAGTGGCAGGAGCACACCCAAAACCAGCCCTCCCAGCACCCACTGGGATGATCTGTCAGTGATGACAAGGGCTTGGGTGATCTCCATCCTTGTGGTGCTGGAAGAGCTCCATCCCTGTGGCTGGGGACTGTGTGTGCCCTGCTGCATGGAGGGACCACCTTCCCCTGTGCTGGGTTCTCCCACCACAGCTGCTGCCCTGAGAGCCCCAGGTCAGCCAGCCAACTGGGAATGGCCTGAAGTTCTGCCAGGGGAGGGTCAGGTTGGGTATCAGGGAAAGGTTCTTCCCCCAGAGAGTGGTGGGCACTGCCCAGGCTCCCCAGGGCAGTGGGCACAGCCCCAAGGCTGCCAGAGCTCTGGAAGCATTTGGACAATGTTCTCAAGGACAGAGTGGGATTGTTGGGGTGTCTTTGCAGGGCCAGGGGTTGCACTTGATGATCCTTGTGGATGCCTTCCTACTCAGAATGTGCTGATTCTTTGCTTCTGTGATTCTGTGACTTGGACCAACTCCAGGCAGACTTGATGGCAGCACCCCATGGGGCCATGGTGCCAAAGTCAGGGTCTCTAACAACACAGACACAACAGAAAATTCAGTCTTTGCAGTTTCTTCTCCATCTCATCCCACTTCCCTCACCCAGCTGTCCTCCTTGCACAGCCCTGTTATCCCACCATGTTCTCCTTGCTCCATCACCCTCCCCTCATCCCACACACAGTTTCTGCAGAACTCCTTGACCTCCATGGGCCAGGCATGGTTTGGTTGGGGCTCAGTCCCATCCCCTGCCCCTGAAGACCTGTCAGGAACAGCAGGAAGAGCTGAGTCAGCAGCTCTGGCATTCCACTTCCCCCTCTGCACCCCAAGAAGCCCTGTAGGTAATCCCCATCTCCCTCAGTGCTGGCACCCTTCAGGCACTCGGAGACAGTGATCCGGCTCCTGCCTGCATGATTGATCGGCAAAGCTAGACAGATTTAGTTCATTTAATCTGCCTCCTAAATCCCATCCTTCAGTCCCTTCATCATCTCCCTTGTGTCTCTCTATTGTATCTGTATCTCCTCGGGACAGCAATGCCTCCAGCTGTGCCCTGGCACACAGATCCACTCCGGGAATGCTGTGCCAGCACGGCAGCTCCGGTGTGAGTGGCACTGCCTCTGGGAGCTGCCCCAGGGTCCCTAAGGATCCTTGGGGACACCTGGCACACCTGACACTGTTTGTCTCTGTCCCCTCTGCCTGTAGAAGCCTCTTTGCCAGCTCTGCTCCAAAGCCAAGGCCCTCCAGTGTGTCCTCAATGCCTTCAAGAGACCCCTCTTACCGCCTGCTCCGCAATGAGTGTTGCAGAAAAGAGCTGGCAAAGCAGCAGGGCAGGAAAAGGAGGTGTGGGACACTCGTGTGTCCATGCTGGTGTCCCTTGTGCTGCAGCATCCCCTCCTTGACACAGCCCACTGTGTGTCCCAGTGTCCCCAGACAAGCAGCGGGCACCGGAGAGCTTCTTCTGGGCAAACCCAGGGCTCTGTCCAGGAATCACTGCTGCAGGGCTTTCTCTCTGCAAAATGTAGGCCAAAATCCCTGCTCTGGGCTAAACCCGCTGATGCTTCCTGTACTTGTGGTGAAAAATGATTAAAAATGACATGAACCCTCATGGCAATGAAGAAACATGACTGATCCAGCAAGGCTTGCCTGATCCTGCAGAGCAGGTTGTCCTGTCCCTCTGGGTCAGGGTTTTGGCTTAGGTCACTTGGTGTGTTCAGCTGGAGAGGAGGAGACTGAGGTCAGACCTCACCAGGGTCTGCAGCTCCTCAGGAGGGGCAGGCACTGATCTCTGCTCTGTGGGGAGCAGGGACAGAGCCAGGGAATGGCTGGAGTTGTGTCAGGGCAGGCTCAGGTTGGATCTCAGGCAAAGGCTCTTCCCCCAGAGGGTGGTGGGCACTGCCCAGGCTCCCCAGGGCAGTGGGCACAGCCCCAAGGCTGCCAGAGCTCCAGGAGGGTTTGGATGCTCCTCTGGGGGGCACAGGGCAGGATTGTTGGGGTGTCTGTGCAGGGCCGGGAGTTGGACTCCATGATCCTTGTGGGTCCCTTCCCACTCAGGATATCCTGTGATCCCACACTTCTCCCATTCCTGTGCAATGATTCTGTCCAGAGCAGATAGAATTCAACATTTCCATCCCAGAACCATCCAACAGATGTACCTACAATTGCTGTTCCTGCCTCTGTATCTATTAGGATCTTCCTCCCTGATTGTTTGGATTTCCCAGTGTAATCCCCCAAGTGTGGCTCCATCAGAAGCAGCAGGACCATAGCAGGGATTCCCACACCTGGCTGGGATGAAGGAAGGCCGACCCTTCTCCCCAGTTACCTGGGCTGTGTTTTGCTCTGACTGCTGGCACAAAGCACTGTGTGAGAAGAGGGCAGGGGTGCCAGGGGTGAGTCAGGGGGTAAAAAACCTCCTGCACAGCCCACAGAGCTGTGGGTGCTGTGCCTGGTCCCCTCCCAGTGCCATGGGATGCTGCCACAGCTCTGTTATTTTCCAGAAGTCTCTCCTGCTATCGCCTCTATTGTTGGGTTGAAGATGGAGCCGTAAAGTTATCGCTGCTGGGATCACTGTCTTTTCATGAAGGCTGGTGTACTTCCTTTTTCCAAATCCTCTGGTAATTTCCTGCTTCTCTGTAACTTAAACAACTCTATTGTGGGGCTCTGCTTTATTTCATAAGCCCGGTCCCACCCCAGTCCCTGTTCCATGCCCCCAGCCCTGCTCAGCCACACAGGTTCACCCTGCCTGTGCTCAAGAATTATATTTGACAAGCTTTGCTTTGTTTTCTTGTTGTCTGTAGAGCCTCTTTAGTGTTCCTTTTCTTTTTTTTTTTTTTTTTTTTCTTGGTTAAAAGCAGATTTTAGGCGGCTCTGCAGCGGTTCAGCCATTTGAGAGTCATCATTAATTTAATCTTCTTCCTAATTTATTAATGGCTTCTACTTTCTCTCCAGTATTTGAGACTCCCCTGGTATATTTGTAAAACCCATCTCATTCCCCTTAACCTCTTTGGCAGCATTAGTTCATCTGCCTTTCCTCCCCATCTCCATCAGGTTGAAGTCAGTCACTGTCCCCCTTGTCTCCAGGACATCACATCCCATCCTGTCACACCTCCCAGCAGTTTTGCTGCCTGCTCTTTGCCTGTTTTCTGTTAGGTGCCCTGTTGGAAGCTTCTTTGTTTTTAAGGACATGTCAGACTCTCCTCATGCCACCCCAAAAATACCCCCCTTTCCTCCAGGGAGGGGTGTGTGTGTGATGCAGAGTCTGTTGCTGGTTTATTAATTACAGCCCAGCAAAGGTGTCTCCCTGCCTGAGTGGGTAAGGCAGCTCTAGCTTTGAGAAAAAATGAGCCCAGGCTGTGCCCAGGTGGGCAGGAAGGCCAATGGCATCTGGCTTGTACCAGCACTGGTGTGTCCAGTAGGACCAGGACAGTGACCATCCCTTTGTACCTTGAATACTGGGGTCAGTTTTGGGCTCCTCATGACAAGAGAGACACTGAGGGGCTGGAGCATGTGCAGGGAAGGGAACGGAGCTGGGAAGNCCTAATCAACCATACCCTGCGGGCAGGACCCAGAGTTGCCAACACACACCAGCTCACACAGGATAAATGGAGGATGTGGATAAACAAACAGCACTTAAGGAATGGGACAAAAGTGAGGAGAACAACCTGCACCAGCAAATACATTGGGTTTGATCCATCACTGGCTGAAGTTCCCTGTAGGGCACAAGTCCCAGTGGCTGTAAATCCCTCTGAAGTGCTCCAGGGTTGGCTAGAAAGGGGTCCCAAAGCTTCCCATTGGTTTGTAGGATTGGGTCTGGCCAAGTTGGTGGCTGGGAAAAATATGGGTGGCATCTGCCTGGGTGGCTTGTCAGAGAATTGTGGAGTGGTTTGAGTTCAAAGAGACCTTTGGGCTCACCCAGTTGCAACCCCCTGCCATGAGCAGGGACACCTTCCTCTAGACCAGGTTGCTCCAAGCCCCATCCAACCCCATCCCTATTGCAGGGATGGGGCAGCCACAACTTTTCTGGTCTTGTGCTGAAAGCACCTTGGATCAGACTGGGAGTTCCCACTGCTGGGAACAAGACAGAACTGGGTATTTGGGGTGCCCCACCCTCCCAGCTCTGCCTGCACCTGCATCCCCCCACCCTCCTCACACCAGCAATCCCAGCTGTTCCCATGGCTGGGGCTCAGCTGGGTATCCCACGGAGACAACATTCCACATCACCCCGAGTCCTCAGAGACCACGGGGAAGGAAAGGAGCTGCATTTTCACAGGAAATGCTGAGGATGTGACTTTTTTTCTCTTTTTTTTCCCCCCTTCATTTGCAAATGAAACAGTCCCATCAAAGTCTGAATGTTTTCTAGAAATGAAGTTCTGGAAGCGCTTCTTTTGGATTAGTCCAAATGTTCAGTGTCAACAAAGCCAAAATACGTCACTGCAATTTGGACTTTTTCAAACAGAAGCAGAAAGAACACTTAGATTAAATTTTGCTCCTAAATGTCATTTTGAACAAAGAGAGAAATTCCTCAGCCTGGAAATGTTGAAACAGACATTTTGATAGCACTAGGATAGTTAATCCTATTAAAATAAGATGGGAATAGACATATTTTATTCATTTTTTTTTTGATTTGGGCAAATCACCATAAAAGATAAAGTCCCAAGTTGTTTGAGGGAGCCATGTGTGCTCCAAGCAATGGAGCTGGAGCTGCTCTGTGCTGGAGGCATTTGGGGCTGTAGCAGTGACTGGGTCATAGAACCCCAGAGTTGTTTGGGTTGAAAGGGACCTCAAAGACCAGATGCAACCCCCTGCCATGGCAGGGACACCTTTCACCAGCCCAGCTTTCTCCAAGCCCCATCCAACCTGGCCTTGGACACTGCCAGTGGTGGGTTCAGCCACAGCTTCTCTGGGTATCTCATTCCAGTGTCTCACCTGGGCCAAGGGAAGGGAAGGAGCTGTGGGGCTCCACCACCTCATCCTGCAGGATGTTGTGTCAGGGGCTTCCAGCTCAGCCCATCTTGGGTGTCTTGGGTGGAGCCACAGCATCATCTCATGGGTGACCACACTGGCATTCCCTGAAATACTCTAATCTAAAAAACATATTCCTCTTTTGGGACAGACCATGAAATGCTGTTCTGTTGAGCAAGAAATGCTTTGCTCTGAGCACCTTGAACGTACCAGATTTTCACCAGCTGAATTCCTTCATGCCCAAAGCCAGACACTTGGAAAGGCCCAAGTCTCACCCTGGAACTGCCTCTCTAGGATAACTCCAGCCTTGCAGGACTGATGAACTTCCTACACTTCCTACAGTGTCAGTTCATTTCAGAGCACAATCAAGTTAGGAGAGAAAAAATATTATCATGAACTGGAACTGTCAAAGCAAAAGAGTTCTCAGATTGCCAGAGATAAGCCAAACGGAGCCTGCCCCGCTGTTTGCTCAGGGTGGTTTCAGATCTCTCCCTGTGATGCCACTGCCCTTCCCCATGCTGGGAATTTCCACACGTGTGACAGCCCCTCACATTTGCAGTGCCCATCCCTGCACCAAAGTTGGGTTGGTGGCCACCCACCAGCCCTCTGGAGGCTCAGCCACCCTCACAAGCACTCCTGGCCCACTCAAAGTCCCCATTTCTCTACCTCCAGGCTCCCCAGGCTTTCTGTCTGTTGAGTAAAACACTACTTAAAATATCTTGGGGGTTTTTTCCCTCAGAATTGCAGTTTTTCGCCAACGTGTTTTGACTGCAGTGATGAGGTTTTTCCATCTAAATTGCTGGCAAGCTGGAAAATGCAGCGCCTGCCTAAAAGGGAGCCAAGGCTGTGCACCCGCCAGCCCCAGGGATGGGAGGCCAGGAGCATCCTGCTTCCCTGCCTGAGGATGTGCAGGCAGCTGCCTGTACCCCCCTGCCCCATTCCAGTGACTGCTCCCGGTCAGGAGCCAGACATGAGCCCATCTCCCCCGTGAGATGCTGTAATTTCATTACTGGCCATCAACGCACTTGCAAATCTCCTGCCATGCTTGTGAAGCCAAAGAGGCGTCACTTCCCATTCCCAGAGCATCCAGCAGAAAGGAAAACGGGAGTGGGATGAGCAAAGGGTGAAGATTCACAGCATCTCTTGTTCCCCCAACCAGCAGCAGAGGTGGCTCCGGGGGTGGGAGGGCAGCTTGGCACTCGCAGAGCCAGGCAGGGATGTGGCTGCAGCGTGGAGAGGGGCCACGACTGGCATGTCAGAGTGTTCATTCATTTTTTTTTATTTTTTTTTTTTCAGATGAATAAAAGCAGAAATCAACAGCACTTGGACTGGAATGCCCCGTGGTTGCCTGACAGCACAAGCCAACCTCGGATACGGTCGCACAAGCACCGAGCAGACAATGAGAAGATCTAATTATAGAGAGGAGAAGAGCAGCCATCTCACCAGGCAAGGAGCTGCATTTCCAGCGGCAGGCTCCGACTGGAAGGCGAGGGGGGGACAAAAGGAACAGGAAAACGCTGCTCAGGGCTGACTCACGGTTCACTTGACCCCGAGAAACAAACGTCCCTGTCTGCCGGAGCGAGCACGGGGCGGTGACAAGCAGGTGTCACTTCAGTCCACCTGGGTGCTGGCAGGTCCCTGCGTCACCAGCAGGGCTTCACTCCAAGCAGCCCCTTCCCCTCCTCCAGCACAGGCAGCCAAGACGTCATTTTGGAGCCTCCCAATCCACGAATCAATATTTAAGGCTGGGGAAAAACATTCATCACTGCAGGATGGGCTCGGAAGGCTTGGAAGGACTCGCTCCCAGCTCTCCCGTGCCCTCAGGGCAGAGCTGCTGCTCCAGCTTCCAGGCACAGGGAATTATCCACTGAACAACTGCCCTGCTTCTCCTCACCTACCTGGGGACACACAGCAAGGAATGAAGCTGAGATTGGGTGGGATTGGCTTCCCAGCCAGGCTTCAAAGATCTGAGGATTCCAGGAATCTGTTTTCTGGATGCTGTGATAACAGCAGGAATGTGGAGGAATTGCAGAGGTGTCAGTAAAGAGCTCTGCCCCTGCGGCAGCCCCTGGCTCACCCCATGGAGACAGGGGGGTGGTGGGTGCCAGGGGAGCTGCAGGATGCAACAAGAATTCTTTGTGACCTCATCACCAGGAACCAGCAACACCCCTCAACCCGCTCCCAGACTCTCCCTGGTACAAACAGGGTGATGGCATTGCTGAGCTGGGAGCTCGAAGGTCCTAAAGACAGCTTAGAGATTGGGCAAGACTCAGCAGGA
Source organism: Scytalopus superciliaris (assembly GCA_013400415.1). Taxonomy (NCBI): domain Eukaryota; kingdom Metazoa; phylum Chordata; class Aves; order Passeriformes; family Rhinocryptidae; genus Scytalopus; species Scytalopus superciliaris. The sequence continues at coordinate 159,958 of VXBX01008991.1, forward strand.
CCTGGAGCTCCTCTTCCAGCTGGTGGGTATCTCCCAGGACCAAAGTGGCTTCCCTTGGCTGTTTGGATAACACTTCTTTGCCAGGTGCCTGCTCTGGTGGCTCCCCTGGCCCTCAGGCAGCCCCTGGTGCTTTGCTTTAACCAAGGATGAGTTTGAGTTCCCTCTCTGCTCACAAGGAGAGGAGTAGGGCTGTGTTTTCAGCTTAAAACATGGAATAAATGCCATTCAGAGAAAGAGTGAGAGGCCCTGGTGGGAGGAGAAGGAAGGTTGTTTTGTGGCTTCTCCCCAAGAGTTCACCCAGAGAAAGGAGCATCTTCTGCCCAAGGGGACATGATTGTTCCTCTAACCTGCCATGGGGCACCCCATCCCTTACAGGCTGGTCCTTACAGACCAAGAGCAAAGTTTCCTCTCCAGCCATCCCACACCCAGGCAGTGCAGCCTCACAGAAGTGCCACGTCACCGTGGCATGCCTGGCAGTGCCTGTCACTGGCCTGACACCGACACACAGCCCTTCTCCACGAGCTGACATCCACCAGGAGCTCCAGTCAAGGAGCTGCTGCTGCTGCCAGTGCTCAGAGCTGGTCCAAGAGGGGTGATGAAGTGGAAGCAGGAACAGCTGGTGCCAGTGCCAGGCCCTGCTGTGGTGTGTGTGTGTGTGTGTGTCCTGCCATCCCCACTGAGTTTCCTGAGCTGTCAGCTTGGATGGAGAAGTGACACATCAGCCTCGTCAGGTCACGTCGTGGGGGGAACACGGCGTGGCAGCAGCAGCATGTGCAGCTCTCCAGCTGCACAGCCCCCTGGGCCTTGGGGAGGACAGGGGAAGTGACACTCAAAGGGAGGAGGCACAAGGAAAGGAGGTTTTCAGTGAGGGTGAGTGACATCTGGCCTTCACACCTGCACGGGCCCACTGGTGCTTTATCACCCACCAGCAGAAGGCAAGACGTGCCTGCTGTCCATGAGAGGCTGTGGAGGAGGTTTGGCCACTGCCAGCACTGAGACTGGGCCACCATGTCACACAGTGGTCTTGTCAGGTTTGGAGCAGGAGCCAAGTGCGTGGCAGGTGACATGTTTTGATAGATGTCCTTCTCCCCCAGCTCAGTGCCAAACCTCTGGGCAGCAGGCAGGGAGAACAGCAGAGATACAGCATGAAACCAGCTGGCTCAGTCCCAGAAACACAGGATCATTTAAGTTGGAAAAGACTTCTGAGATCATCAAGTCCAACCTGTGAACTTGTCACCCAGCTCAGAGTGCTGAGTGACAGGTCCAGTTATTCCTTGGACTCCTCCAGGGACAGACACTCCACCACCTCCCTGAGCAGCCCCTCCCAATGCCTGACCACCCTTTCTGTGAAGAAAATCATCCTGAATTAGTGCAAACCTGGAGCACAGGGTGCAACAGCTCTGCACAGGCACAGGGCTGGAGATCTTGGTGGGTCCCAGACCCCTCCCAGTGTTCACACAAACTGCTCACTACATATTGCTGTGACTTTCCCTCCTCCTGCTGTTATCAGGTTATGTCAGGACTTGTGATTTGTTCCAACCTGTTTTCCTTGGTGCCATATCACACATCAGCTCTAACAATTCTCCTCCCTCACCCTCCATGGAGCCTTTGGGAGAGCATTCCTGCTGGGCAGGGGGGCCAAAGCCTTCAAAGATGAGAGGGGGCCATGTGGGAGACTCTTAGAGGGAGAAGACTGATCCTGATGAGGCCTCACTAATGCACTGCCTGCAGTGCTGAGGGGGTTTCTCTCTCCAGGAACTCCCGAGCTCGGCTCACACACGCTCAACCAAATTGACAGCTTATGGCCCTTTGGTGACTGACTCCCCCAGCAAGCTCCCTGTGCTTTTCATTTACTCCCAGCTACAGCTGGAGTTCCTGCACCAGTTCCTGAGTACCTGACCTCACATTTGTACTATTGAATTTCCTTCCAGGTCTCTCACTGCAGTCTTTAAGGTCACCCAATCGCTCTGTTTGATATTCCACTGCTGCCATGCGTTGGCTTCCTCCTTTGAATCCTCAGCAGGTTTTATCAGCAGTCTCCTACCTTTTGTGCAAAGATCATTAGTGGAAATATTAAGCAAAATCAGACCCCAAATGGATCTTTGAGGAACTCCATTAGCAGCCTGCCTGCAGCTCAGTGCTTGCTGTTTGAACACTATCCATTGCTACCTCCCCTCCAGCCATTTCCCATCTTACCCTTGTTCCTTATCATTTCTCCATTAATCCCCATCTTCACCAGTTTAATTAATAATTTCTCATGTGCGTTACATCAAATGCTTGACTGAGGTTCAGGGAGATGAGATCTACTGGAATTCTTTTGTCTGGGAAAGCAGATACTTTCTTAAAAAAGCTATCAAGCCAACCTGCCACAGAGTGCCTTTGGTAAATCCATGTGGTATTTAATCCCTCTTTCTATTTACTTCAATGCTTTTAATTACAGTTTCCTTTAAAGTCTGTTCTAAAGCCTGGTCTATTGCTCAGGTCAGGTCTCAAGTCATCTTTTCTCCTCTTTCTGGTCATTCAGTGTTTCATCTCAGTGAAAAGACTCCTGTGGGCACGAGCACCGACGTGCTGTGGAAGAAGAGGCTTATTGGAAAGAAAATTGCAACCATATAACTTTTATAGGATCACGGAATATCCTGAGCTGGAAGGGACTCACAAGGATCAGAGTCCAACCCCTGGCCCTGCACAGACACCCCAACAATCCCACCCTGTGCCCCAGAGCATTATCCAAACCCTCCTGGAGCTCTGGCAGCCTTGGGGCCGTGCCCACTGCCCTGGGGAGCCTGGGCAGTGCCCAACAAGTGTCTCTGTGCCAGAAATTTCAGAAGACTTTGGGCTTCATGGGATTAAGCTTGGGATGTTGGACAGGATCAGTCACTGGATGACACCATTCACTTAAGGGTTGGACTTGTTGTGGGTCCCTTCCAACTCAGAGTATTCTGTGACTCTCTCTGATGCCTCTGTGACACCAAAGGAAGGCTGGAAGGACCCACTTCACCTCTACATCTGATTTCAAGACCCACAGTGAAGAAATTAAACAAAAATAAAAGGAACAGATGGGCATCCAGGAGGGAGAAAGTGTGGACAATTGCAAGGAGTGTTGAGGATCCCCACCAAGGAATGTCACATGCCTAACCCAGCCAGAGACCTCCAGAGCTTGGAGAGAAGAGACTGATAGCAGCACACTGAGACAGGGAACCTATGGAGGGAGGAACCAGGGCAATCTGTGCAGCACCTGAGATGGGACACCATGAAATTACCCTCCTTTCCTGCTGAGATTCCTGCCTTGAGGCCCCCTCCAAGCCACTCAGCCACTGGAAACCAATGCAGGGATGCACTGTGCCCATGGAATTCTTGTTAGAAGTGGGTGGCACTGCTCTGCCCCTCTGTGTTGGCATGGCAGGAGGCTCTTGAGCCCTGGGATGCTCCTCTCCCTGTGCACCTGAGGCTGCTGGCCCTGCAGGAGATTTCTCCTGGCTCAGCTCATGTATAAACCATGGGACTGCCCCATAATGCTTAACCCAGAAAGAGTGATGGCTGAAAGACATGTGATAGCCCTCTATAAATATTTTGGGGAGAAAGAGAGGGAGGGAAGGGTAAACATCAGCACAGCAGCTTGTTATTTAAACTATAGGCCAGTGTTGGCACAAGAGCAAATGGGATAAACTATTCATGAATATATTTTGAGTAGAAATTGGAAAAACTGCTGAAGCCATCAGAAGATCAGGGTGGTTGTGGAAAAGCCTCCCGAGAGGAGCAGGGAGGGGTTGGCTCCGAGCCCTTTCACTATTTATGAAAGAGATTTGAAGGCTCTTGGTTGTGCAGGTCACGCTGCTCCCCGGGGCAAGCAGGGAGGGTCTCCCACCCAGGGGGTCCACACGGGAAGAGCCACACCATTCCCTATTGCCTTCCCATCCCTCTGCACACCCCAGATACCAGCAGTGTCTCAGGAGGTTTGTGCTGTGCCTTCCTGTGGGGATTAAAGCTTTTCTCTTTGGAGAGGTGGGAAAAGACTTGTGGGGAGGAGCAACCCCGGAATTCCCATGTCCAAACATTGCACTGTCTTGTTTCATGCAGCTCTTGATTTACTTTGCTCAAGAAAAGGGAAATTTCCTTTCCTGTTAGCAACTAGAAATCACTTTCCACTAAGCTGGGCCCTCTGTTCAATCACAACAACAACAAAAAAAAAAAGCTATTTTAAATTCCTAAACTGTTTGCAGGGAAAGGATTCCCTGAAATGCAAGTGGGTGCAGCAGGGAGGGACAGAGGTCACTGTGTGGGACACGAGTGGGGCTGGAGCCACCAGCACTGTCACCCAGGAGGGGACAGAAATCAGTGCCCAGGAGCTATTTGGGTTTGGTATGAGGCACTTTGGGGACAGTGGTGGGTGGAGGGAGGAGGGAATAGGGGTGTCCCACATGGCAAGGCACAGGTGACTGGAGGTGGCTCTCACAGCATCCCTGAGTGTCCCCACACCAGGACAGGAATGAGATGGCAGGTCTGGGTCCCTTCCCAAACACAAGGTGCTTTGTGCCACAGTCACTGAGGGTGCAAAATCACATCCCTGTGTGCTCCTGCCCTGGTTTTGTATGGGAAATGTGCTCTCAGCTCTTGGTAGGTCCCTGTGTCGAACAGGGACACCAATGTCTGAGCAGCAGCTACAAACTCAGATGATGTGCTCCAGAACAGAGACACTTGGAGTCCTCCCCTCATCTCCCCACTCCTGAACTGTGCCTGCCCCTCTTCCTCCACCCCCCTCACCCTTCTCCATGCCCTCTCATGCTCTGTTTTCCTGGGAAGCTGGCACAGCTGCCATGGGTCTTGTCTGAGTTTGCTCCCAACCTTCACCTGGTGGATCCACGGAGAGGATCCACTGATCCAGCTGCCAGCAGCTTGACTCTGACATTGACAGGTCCTCTCCCATCCCCCAAACCCTCCATCCTGAATTTGCAGAAGTAGCAGTGAACCAGAAACACACTAAAAGACTGTGTTTGTATTTATGGCTTGGGTTTTATTCAGCAACATATGTTTAGCAGCAGATGCTTCCTATGGGAATGTGACCAAAGAAGGGGCGCCTTTGCCTGACCCTCTTTCCACTCTGTGCAAACCCAAGGGGAAAACAGAGAGCAAACATTTGCTTTCAGAGGTTCAGGAAGCTGCATTTCCACCCTCCCAGCCCCTTCCCCCCGGCCTGTGTGTTTGCACAGCTCTGTGCTCACCAGCCCTGGTGTATAAACAACCGTGTCCTCCTGCCAGCCTGGCTGTGTCCCGGAGCAAACCTCGGATGCAGATTATACACAAATGAGGTGTAGCCTTGGAATTTTTGGTCGGTTCCCAAAGCAGCTTGAAGTGCTGAGAACGCCGCACGTCTTTGAACTGGGGATGAGAGGGAATGACAGTCACAGTTGTTCCTGGAGCTTCCCCTGAGCCTGAATTTTGGACACCGATTCCTCATATGTGCTCTCCAACCCCCAAGAATTTGCCAGATCTTCCTAATGAAAGCCTGAAAATAGCTTTTAACTGGAGCAGGTCCTGGCTCCTGAAGCCTGGGATCGCAGGGAGCTCCAAAGCAGAGGCTGCTCGTGGGGAGCAGCTCCAGGAGAGTATCTCCATCTGTCAGCTGGTGTCCCACTCCCCACATGGATCCTCTCCCATTCCTCCTCCTCCTCCTTATCATGTAAGGCTAAGGAAAGTGGGGGCAGAGATTCCCAGAATCATTCAGGCTGGGAAAGACCTCCAAGACCACTGAGTCCAACCTGTGTCAAATCCCCACCTTGTCACCCAGCCCAGAGCTCTGAGTGCCATGTCCAGTCATTCCCTGGACACTTCCAGGGATGGGGACCCCAAACCTCTTCCAATGTCTAATCACCCTTCCTGTGATGAAATTCCTTCTGATGTCCAACCTGAACACCCCCAGGAGGAACTCGAGGCCATTTCTGCTGCTTGTTATCTGGGAGAAGAGGCCGAACTCACCCTGATACGACCTCCAAACGCAGCAGGGATGGAAAATCCAGCCTCGCTGTGCAGATCCCAGCCAGCCTCCTTGTCTCTTCAGGAGTCTGTCCAGATGGCTTGCTTTCCTCTGGGGTTTTCAGCCATGTTCTGGGGGCTAAACCATGTGCTCCAGGCTAAAGACAAGGAACTCCTCAGCGTGCTGGTGCGTGGGACGTGTCAGAGCACGTGTAACCTGCAGGATCGTGGGCCCAGCGCGGCGTCCCCCGCGAGCCTCGCTGGCTACAGGAGCAAATCTGCTGCCAGGGAAAAAAGGCATTCCCTGCTGCTGCAGTGGCAGAAGCTCCAGGGCAGGGCCTCCAGCAGGAGGGAGAAACGCTGAGTGGGCCCTTGGTGCCAAGAACATCTCTTTCCTCGGCAAAAGGAGCCCGGCTTTTGTCACTTCCCATTTCTCAGCTCTCAGAGACTGGCCATTTGGTTTGAAGTCTCCAGCCTTCTCCTGCTGCCTCCTTCACTCTCCCTTTTGCCACCTCCAAACAGGAATGAGCTGAACCAGCAGGATCAGAAGGTCTTGTGCCTCCCCCTGTGCACAGCCCTGGCTCTCGGGGATGTTTTCAGCAGGGATGACTGCCCAGTGTGCAAACAAGGACCAGGAGCTGGGCTGTTAAAGCTAAAAGGGCTTTTCTGAGGAGCTCCTCGGTGTCAGACAACAAAGCTGAAGTGTGTCAGCTGTGCTGTGCCAGCTCCTCAGGCAGGTAAACCCTGCAGGCAGCAGGAGAGCTCGGGGAGGGAGGACAGGGGGATCACACAAAGCCCTTATTGTAGCAGCAATTCATGGGCAGAGCTGTGCTTAGAATCAAGGCTGGAAAGGTCTCTGAGATCATTGAGTCCAACCAACCCAGTCCAACAGTAAACCATGGCCCTGAGCACCATGTCCATGGGTTTTTGAACACTCCTAGAGGCAGTGAGTCCACCACTTCCCTGGGTGGCTCTCTGTGGTTTGGGTGGGTTTGCTGGCTTGGTTTGGCTTTCCATGTTTGGTTTGGGTTTGGTGGAGATGGAGTTTTGTTGGTATAATGGGGAGGTTTTTCCTCCTCTTGTCCAACCCCCCCCCAGTGAGGTTATTGCAGAACTAGAAGCTTAACTGTGCTGCCAACCTCAGTCAAGTGGTTCTCCTGCCTGCTCAGATAACATTTTCCATGTCTCTCAGTCTCTCTAGTTCTCACTAATGAATTATAATCAACCAAAACCAGCCTTACAGACTGATATTGCAGCTACTCAAACTGTGTTTCCCCAAAGTTTCTGGGGGAAATGGTTGGGTCTGTGGGCCTGGGGAGGAAAGGACTTTCCTCCTCAACAACCACTTGTTCCTTGAACCTCAGACCCAGCACCCTGAATCACAGGAAGGAACCCATGGCAGCAACCAGCTCCCAGGAGAGAGGACAGATTTCTCAGCTGAGGTCCTGGAGGCAGATTTCATAAAGAAAACTCCTCTGGGATGCCTGTCAAAGCCTATCTGTGACATCCGAGTCCCCTGGCTCCCAAAGAGCAGCTGAGGAGCCTTGCAGCCCAAGGGCTGGAAATAGAATCCTGCCAGGAGACAACAGCCTTGCCTTTGAGGGGCAGAGCAAAGGGCTCCTCTGGCCCTGTGACACTACCTGGGCCTCCCTCCCAGGAGATCCAGAGGTTTTTTCCTCCTTCTCCTGGGGCAGATAACACTGAAACTCAAGGTCCACATAAAATTGCAAGACAGAGTCACTTGCAAGCACGGGGAGGAGTTCCTGCAATCCTTGCTTCAGGTCCTGTGGTTGTAATTAGCACAAATGTACTTCCATGAGCTATTTTAGATAGAGTGTCCTCATGACAATCTGTCAAATTCTGAACACAAAGTCCTCCAAGTCACTCAAGCTGATGCCAGCACAGAAACTCTGTGTCTGTAGAGTTGTTTGTGATTCAGAGCTGAGGTTTTAAGGTGCTCCAACTCACTTTTCTCTGCTCCTTCCCATCAGCCCAAAACTTCAATCCCACAGCCACCTTTGCCTGTTGGGCTCCTACCTGCTTCCCAAACCACATAACGTGGCTTTCCTGGGGTGTTCCTCCATCTCAGGAGTGACACACATGTCTGTCCTTACTTGGAAATGCCTTGGGTGTGCTCATCCCAGCGATCCAAGCTCTTGATGAGTGTCCTTCGGGGGCTGCAGAAATGTTGGTGTCGGAGCAGAGCCAGCTCTGGGATGACAGGACAGAGATGTTTGGGGGATGAGCATTTCGGGTCACGGGCAGTGAAGGGCAGTGTGAGGAGCTGCGAGTGCTCAACACAGGTTGGTGTTTTTCTGCAGACTGACCTCAGGCTCTTGCTCTGCTTTCCAGAGCCTCCAAAGCCACCAGAAACTCCCCAGGCCAAGCAATTTTCTCATCTTGCTGTAGGAGCTGACAGGCCCAGGTCCAAAAGACATTCAGAATGACACATGCATTTAAAGGCTTGCAAAAAGGTGCCTTTCTGCCTCGATTCCTCGGTAATTTGGAGGGCAGTGTTTCACCTTTCCTTCAAACCTCTTCGTTGCTTCATGTCACAGACCGAAACCCAACGTGTCCAACCCCTCTGGTCGCCTCCCTTGGGCAGGACAGCAAAGGCAGTGCCCACCCTGAGGGATGGAGCCATCCCTGGATGTCCTGTGGACACCCTGGGGATCACCATGTGCTGCTGGTTCTGGCAGAGGGGCCCCGTGCCAGCAGTGGGACACGGACTGAGGAGATCCCTTGGCTTGGAATCACCCGTGGGTGGGTGGAAATTAAATCATGCAGGACTGCAGTGGGGGCTGCACTGCGAAAGGTTTGGATAAACTCATGGACTGGGCTGAAAACAAACTGTCTCAGGGCATTTTAATATCCAAGGAGGCGTTTTGGGAAGTCCAGCAGAGACCATTCCACCATGGTCAGGCTGGGAGCTTCCCATGCTCCCTCAGACCCTGTTGGGATGCACTTGGAGATTATGTGTGAGGGATGTTCCCCAGCTCTCACTCCAACACACCCATCCCTTTCTAGGGAAGAGCATCCCTGAAACCCTCCAGATGACCTGCTGCTTTTACAAATACCTGCTAGAGGAGTCCCTCCAGCACCCTGAGAAATGGCTGCTGCCGCTTTCCTTTTCATTTTCCAAATGCTGACAAGCTCCTCTTTGTCCCTGGATGGGGATTTGTTTTTTTTTTTCCTTTGGGCTTTTCTTTCAGTTGTCGTGAAACTGAATCATTTTGTGACCAGACAGGAACCTGGACCTGCTCTGAGCTGACAAACACAGCAGCAGCAAATGCTGCCACTGCAGCTCTTGGCTCCAGCCTGACCCTGCTGTCCATGTGTGTCCCCACCCTGTGTCCCCACTGCTGGAGTGCCTGAAGGCGGGTCAGCCTCTTTGTGGCAAGGGTGGTCACCTGCCAACCTGCCCCATCATCCACATGGTGAATTAAATGAGATTTGGGGCACTTCTTCCTTGTCTCCCACCTCACCATCTCCTCCTGCAGCATTGCAGGGGCTGGTTTACCTCAGGCTCTGCATCAGCACTTTCCTGGCAGAGCATCCCAGCCCTTGGCATTTCTCACATGTCCACTCTGACCCCTGTTACCCACCCACCATTGCCAGGCCCCCTGGGCTGTGCTGTGACCAGGCTCCCACTGCTGGTGTTCAGCTGCCTGGATCCATGGGCACACCACGGGGCCATGCCCACATTACCAGGCTCTGCTCTCATTCCCTGAGCAAGGCAATGCTTGGCCACGCCATTTGTGACACTCTGGCCTGACTCACTTTGAATTAATTACATTCATTTCACAGTGCCAGGATTTCACTGAACCCTTTTCCTTATTTTTCACATGATTGCCAATCTCTTTTGTTGCGCTGGCCGACTCTAACAATTTCTCTAACTGTCCAAAAGGGCCATTAATCAAATGAGCAGCCCCTGCTCTGGGCTGTCTGTGAGCACATCGCTGTGCACGGCCCTGTGGATGTCAGTGTGGCCCTCACAGGGCTGGGCTCGGGCTCTCCAGCACATCCCCCAGCCCCACCATGGCCTTTGGCAGATGTCCTGCCTGCTGGTGTCACTGGGTGAGCCTGGGCTCCTTGCTGGGGGCTGGCTGTGCCACCCCCCAGTGCTCCTCAGCTCCCCAGCTAACACAGGTGAGGGTCCTGCTGAGCCTGCAGGGACCTGCTGGGAGTCCCTGTCAATGCAGACCATCACCTGTCCCAGCCAGCACTCGAGGAGCTGTGCCAGCTCTGGATAAATCAGTCCAGGGGAACTTCTGCAGCAGCATCAGGTCTTGGCTGCTTGCATTAAAATCAACCTGCTTCATCCACCTGCCTGCTTCATCCCCTGACAGCTTCATCCACCTGCCTGACTCATCTCCTGCCTGTTTCAGCCCCCACTTGCTTCATCCCCTGCCTGCTTCAGCCCCCACTTGCTTCATCTCCTGCCTGCTTCAACCCTCTTCAACTTGCTTCATTCCCTGCCTGCTTCAGCCCCCACTTGCTTCATCTCCTGTGTGCTTCAGCCCCTGCTTCATCCCCTGCCTGCTTCAACCCCCACTTGCTTCATCTCCTGCCTGATTCATCCCCCATTTGCTTCATCCCTTGCCTCCTTCAGCCCCTGCTTCATCCCCTGCCTCTTTATCTCCCTGCCTGGTTCATCTTCCCTTCTGGTTCACCTCCTGCCTTGTCCATTTGAACCATAACATGGCTCTGAGCTGCTCTTGAGTGGAGGAGGCGAGAGTGGGAAGAGAAGGAGGTGCCCTGGAACTGAGTGGCAACAGGCTGTGCTCCCCTGGGATGCAGAGAGGGCAGGAAGAGCAGTGGTTGTCATGCCTTGCCCAGCCTCAGCAAGCAGGCTGTGCTGGATGGCTGCCCGTGTTTTGCCAGCCCTCAGATTTGGGCACAAGGCAGTTCTCTGAGCCCCTCAGCTCTTAGCAGGTGCCAGGGAGGCCAGGGCATGTTGGCTTCTCTCTGTTTTCATGAAGCCTCCTGGTTCCAGTGAGACATGTTGGGGGTCAGCTCCTCATCCCCCTGTGCCAGCCGTGGTTGGGCAGTTCGAGGCTACACTTGAAACTCTGCCTGAACATCTGAGCCCTTGTCAGAGCTTCTGCTTCCAGGCAATTGGCTTTGACCCTTGTAGCTGTAGGGCATCACTCTGTGTCTCCTAGAAAGCCTCTAGACAGAGCCTGAACTCATTCCAGCCCTCCTAGACTTTTTTTTTAAATGTGCTCAGCTATTTGCTTTCCTCTCCATTTAGGAATAAGAGCTCTGAGCTTGCTTGGGCAAGGTGTTTGTACAACATCTTTTTGTGTCACTGAGGCCTCCTTGCAAAATGCTTCCTGAGCAGATGAAACCAGACACAGGGTCAGTCTAAATCCAGCCAGAGGTAGGATGTTCNCCACTTGCTTCATCTCCTGCCTGCTTCAACCCTCTTCAACTTGCTTCATTCCCTGCCTGCTTCAGCCCCCACTTGCTTCATCTCCTGTGTGCTTCAGCCCCTGCTTCATCCCCTGCCTGCTTCAACCCCCACTTGCTTCATCTCCTGCCTGATTCATCCCCCATTTGCTTCATCCCTTGCCTCCTTCAGCCCCTGCTTCATCCCCTGCCTCTTTATCTCCCTGCCTGGTTCATCTTCCCTTCTGGTTCACCTCCTGCCTTGTCCATTTGAACCATAACATGGCTCTGAGCTGCTCTTGAGTGGAGGAGGCGAGAGTGGGAAGAGAAGGAGGTGCCCTGGAACTGAGTGGCAACAGGCTGTGCTCCCCTGGGATGCAGAGAGGGCAGGAAGAGCAGTGGTTGTCATGCCTTGCCCAGCCTCAGCAAGCAGGCTGTGCTGGATGGCTGCCCGTGTTTTGCCAGCCCTCAGATTTGGGCACAAGGCAGTTCTCTGAGCCCCTCAGCTCTTAGCAGGTGCCAGGGAGGCCAGGGCATGTTGGCTTCTCTCTGTTTTCATGAAGCCTCCTGGTTCCAGTGAGACATGTTGGGGGTCAGCTCCTCATCCCCCTGTGCCAGCCGTGGTTGGGCAGTTCGAGGCTACACTTGAAACTCTGCCTGAACATCTGAGCCCTTGTCAGAGCTTCTGCTTCCAGGCAATTGGCTTTGACCCTTGTAGCTGTAGGGCATCACTCTGTGTCTCCTAGAAAGCCTCTAGACAGAGCCTGAACTCATTCCAGCCCTCCTAGACTTTTTTTTTAAATGTGCTCAGCTATTTGCTTTCCTCTCCATTTAGGAATAAGAGCTCTGAGCTTGCTTGGGCAAGGTGTTTGTACAACATCTTTTTGTGTCACTGAGGCCTCCTTGCAAAATGCTTCCTGAGCAGATGAAACCAGACACAGGGTCAGTCTAAATCCAGCCAGAGGTAGGATGTTCACCAGAGTTAATCACCTCCTGCAGCAGGTCAGGGGGCTGTGCCACAGTATATCAAACCTGTCTTGCCTGGAAGTTTATTTTTCTCTGCAGTGAGTGAAAATGAGACAGGAATGAGTGGCCCAGCTGGCCAGAAGAGCACTGCAGTCATCTACAGCCAAGAGGGAAGATCTCTGCCCAGGAGCCTGAGCACAGCCCTTCTGCACACTCACGCCCTGTGCACATCCAGGCAGGGCAGGAGCTTTTTCCAGGAACTATGGAAAACTGTCCACACCTTCAGAGGGGAGCTCAGCAGCAAAGGATTGATTTTGCTGCAGGGCTCTGAGCTAACAGATGTCCTGCTCTCACCCACTCCAGTCCCACATGTCCCTTGTTCCAGGGGCTCTGCCAGCCTTCCCAAGGCTAAATCTTTTCTCACTTGCTAGGGAAGTTCTGAAAGACTTTTCTTGGTGGTTCAACTCAGCTGTGGGGCAAAGCTTTGGCTACAGGAGAAAGGGCAGCAGTGACCCTGCATATGACATGGATAATTAAGGAAGTGAGGCCTGGAGAAGCACAAGGAGAATGACCTGAGAGTGTAAATATGAGTACCAGCAAGGGAAAGAGCATGGAAAGAGCATGAACCTGAGAAAGGAGGTGGGCATGGCTGTGAATTCATGTCCCATGGCCATGGCTCACCATGGGCATCCTCCTCCACCCTCACCCTCTTTGATGAGGGACTCACTGAACACTCCAGAGTGCAGAAGAAGTGGGATAATAAATGCTGTGGATCTGTCTTCATGTTGGAGGTTCAGCAAAAGCCACCACAGGCAAGTCCTTGAGTGCTGCTGCTCACAGGTGAAGCTCACAGGTTTGCTTTCTTCCAAGCAAGCTGTGAGAAAGAGTGGGAGGTTCATTTTTGTCCTGTCACCTGGAAGGAAATACGTTGGGAAGAGGCCAGAACCAGGATAATGGAGGTGCTGCATTTCAGGGACTTGGCCTGCAGGGAGCTGGAAAGGAATTCTCCCTCTGCCCCCCCAGGGGACACCCCTCTGCAGAGCTGCCCCAGCCCTGGGGGCAGCACAGGGAGCACAGGGAGCTGCTGGAGAGAGTCCAGAGGGGCACCAGGATGGTCAGAGGGCTGGAGCAGCTCTGCTGGGAGGGAAGGCTGGGAGAGCTGGGATTGTTCAACCTGGAGGAGAAGTTTCAGGATGACCTCATTGTGATCTTTCAGGACCTGAAAGGGCTGACAGGAAAGATGGAGAGAAACTATTTCCAAGGGCCTGGAGGGACAGGACAAGGGGAAATGACTTCAAATTGTCAGAGAGCAGGTTTAGATGGGATATTGGGAAAGAGTTCTTCTCTGTGAGGGTGGGCAGGCCCTGGCACAGGTTGGGCAGAGAAGCTGTGGCTGCCCCATCCCTGGGAGTGCCCAAGGCCAGGTTGGACAGGGCTTGGAGCAGCCTGGGCTGGTGGGAGGTGTCCCTGCCCATGGCAGGGAGTTGGAATGAGATGATCTTTAAGGCCCCTTCCAACCCAAACCAGTCTTTGATTCTATGACTGGGATCACTTTTCCTGGGGCAGAGATGCTGAGTGGGGATGTGGTGCAGGTTCATCACAGGGATCGTGCCATGAACAGCCCTTCCCCTGTCTGCCTTTCCTCAAAGTGAGAAGGAAAGTGCCAGACCATTAAACCAGAAGGCAGCCTAATTAAAGCAGATAAAAGGAAACAGTTTCATATGTACAGCAAAAGCTTAGCTGGAGGGACTTGTGGCCACAAGGCATGCCTAAGGATGTGGATTTAGCAGGGATCAGGAGAGGGTTAGATCTGTAAATGGGTTAGATGAGGTCCCTCGTGGCCAGCCTTGGACAGGATCACACATTTGGCTTAGCCAGGAGATAATCCTGCATTCTTTGGGCCATAAACCAACCACCTGCTCGTGCTCTGAGGGATCTGCAGGGAAAGGGATCCCTTCCTGGGGATATGGCAGAGGTTTGTCTGGAGATGAGGTCAGACAACAACACAACGAGATGCAGCTCTGATGGTGCCAGTTGAGACTGGCAAAGAAACAAGACAGTCATGAAGAAAAGAAGCAAAGCTGAGGTGTCCCACTGCAGAGAGGACCTGGCCACTCCTTCCCTGCTTCCATCAGAGCCCACATCCTTGCTGTGGGATCCCGAGGGCTGCCAGCTCCCTCTTTCCAGGGAAAACTGATCGTTGGCTGAGATGTGGAGAGAAAAGAGCAGGAATTTGCTTCTGACTGCGGAAACCGGGAGGGAACAAGGAGCAGGAGCTGGCTTTGGAGCAGGATATGGCTCAGGGGGGCTCTGGGCAGGGTGGGGAAAGCCTGGGTAGTGCAGGGGGACTTGGCCCTTTGTGGGGTTCAGGGTGATTTGGGCAGGAGATTACAGCCACCGATACAAACCTCAAAGAGAGGGAATGCCGAGAGTCAAACAGGGGTGGAAACAGCCCCGGCACAGAAGCCAGGCTGCAGACTTTGTGCCTTGCAGCTGCTGGTATCGGTTTCCATTTGGCCTGATATCTCTGGGAGGAGCTCTGACACATCCTCCTGGACCTCTGGGACCCTGGAAAATCAGTGGTGCTTTCAGATGCCCCAGCAGAGCAGAGGCACAGCCCCAATCCCACAGCCCCTGAGGGGGATGCCCAGCCATCCCTGCAGCCTGGGCAGAGTCAAAGGGCACCGTCAGCCCCAGCCCCAGGAAAGCTCCACACAGAAAGAGCCACAGCAGTGACAAATCCATAAAAAATCCTTTCCAAACACAAACAGACAGAACATTATAAGAAAGAGCTTTAAAGAACAGAGAAAAGCACACTAATAACTCTTAGTGGGAGCCATGACCCCAGCGATGAAAGCGTCAGGCTGGCTGTTGGAATTGCAGGGGTTTTCAAAGAGGCTCCAAGTGTGGCAGAGACCCACAGGCATTCCAGAAAGGGGGGAGATGGGAATGATGAGGTTTGGGCTGCTTTGGCACGCCAGTCTCTCGGCACGGATAAAGGATCTCTTTCTAATCAGCAGTGCTGGGACCCAGCAGAGCACACGCTGAGCGGGGGTTCCCAGGGTACATTATGAACATTGAATTCACACACCAAACAGCAACCAAAAGGAAAGGGGAAAAAAAAAAAAACAAACCAGTTTCATATAATTAAACTGCGACTGAAGAGAGAAAGAGCCTCGGTGCTGGGTGAGCTGGGGAGTGCTGGAGTCAGGCAGCTGGAAAAGAGGGAATGAGGGGGTGGGGGGAGCAATTGTGGTAAAAACCTGGAAAATTCATTTTGAACAGACTCATTAGAAAGATTGCAGCCCTGTCCTCAGAGGGGCAGAGGAAGAGCTATTGTGGAGAGCTATTGTGCAGCTCAGGAAGGACTCGGGGCTGCAATGGCACCAGACTCTGGGAGGCCGTGGCAGGGCTCCAGGGCTCTCTGTGCTGGGAGTGTTAAGCCCTCTCAGGCCAGCGGCTCCAAGGAGCAGGTGGATTAGGACTTTCCTTGGCTGCAGAGCAACCACACGTGGGGGATTTGTCCTGGGAGCCCCTGTGCCAGCCAATGCCCAGACCTCCCGTTGGCAGACACAGAGGATGCCCCTTTGCCACCTTCCTTGGAGCTGCCCACCAGTGTGGGGTGTGGGGCTTTGATCCAGCAGCTTTTCCGGTACCCCACGGGCACAGGGGTCCTGGCAGGGAGAAAGAACAGAGCAGGACCCCAAGAGAAGGCAGCTGCTCCAGTTTAACCTGCAGGAACCAGGGCTTTGCCCCAAAACCAAGCTCATGCTTGTTTTTCTCCTTTTTCTCACAGCCAAGCCCTGAGCCACGAGGGTTGGCAGCTCCCCACACTGCTCTGAGCTGCCTGCTCCAGCACACTGGGGGAAGAGGAAATTCATCATCCCAGCCCCCTGATGTTCATGTTTGGGCTTGGTTTGGACCCCCAAAGTGCTGCAGCCTGGCTGCCCTTCCCACTTGGGGCTGCAAGGCCAATTTAATTTTCTTTTTCTTTTTTTGCTGATGTGTCCATGGCCATGTCTGATTTTGATGTGTGTAAGAGTATCCAGAAAGGCTATTTGTGACAGATCAGGTCCCCTCATGGCCACCAGTGTCATGGGGGCTCTCCTGGCCACCTGAGGGATGCTGAACACCCAGAGTTGCACCTAAGGAGCAAAATCTCCTTGCACATGCTGGCAGGAGGACGGGACTTTGAATTCCTATCTCTAGAAGGTGCTAATGTGGTGGGGGCCTTCCACTTTCCCTACCTGTACACAAAAAACCCCTCCACACCAAGCACTTTCCGTGCCCTGAGCAGTGAAATGAAACTCAAGGAACAGCTTCCAAGGCTCTGCCTTCCCACAGCTCCAAACAACCTGCAGGTGAGGAACACAGCTGGCAGGACAGAGTGATCTGCCCTCTGCTACCCTGCTGTGCTTTATAGGGGGAATAAACCAGTGAACGGGGTTCTTTATACTGGCCTGATGGTCTCGGGGGCAGCTCAAAACATGCTTTATGCCACCACGTGTGCTGGCAACTCCGTGCAGCACCATGAGGAGGAGATCTGGGCTGGGAGGACATGGAACTGTCGTTGAGGTTCAGTGCAAAACTTTAGTGCCAGGAGAAGCTGCAGAGCAGCTGCTGTTGCTCTGACAACAGCGCGGTCCCCGGGCGAGGAGGGGGTGAGCTCAGCCTGAGCTGCACCACTGTGTTCCCAGCACCACCAGCTCTCCTGTGGGTTTGAAGGCACATCATGTGCTTTACCCTGTCCCAGCAGATGGTAAAATCTCTGTGCTTATGGATACCTGATTTTTGGAGCATCAGGGGTGTTGCAAAGCTCCGGGTCCTGAAGTAAATCTCGTTTTCCAGGGTGGTCCAGCTGTCAGCTCAGCCCCACATTGCTCTGTCAGGCAGAAGGGACATCAACCTGGAGCAGATCTTTGAGGGCTCCTGCCTCCCACCCACGGTGTCTTGCTGGAGAAAGAGAAAAGAAATATAAAGATCTCAGCATGTGGGACTGTTGCCAGGTCATGTTGAGCTTCTTGTCAACCAATATCCGCACGCTCTTCTCCTCAGGGCTGATCTCATCCTTTCTCTGCCTGGTCTGTATTTGCAGCCCAGAAAGCCACATGGATCCTGGGCTGATCCCACAGTGTGGGCAGCAGGGAAGGGAGGGATTCTGTCCCTCTGTCCTGCTCAGGTGACACCCCACCTGCAGAGCTGCCCCAGCCCTGGGATCTCAGCTCAGGAAGGACATGGAGATGTTGGAGCGAGTCCAGAGGAGGTCAAGAAGATGCTCTGAGGGCTGGAGCTGCTCTGGAGACAGGCTGGGAGAGCTGGGATTGTTCAGCCTGGAGAAAAGAAGGAGAGACCTCAGAGCCTCTTCCAGTGCCTAAAGGGGCTCCAAGACAGCTGGAGAGGGACAGGGAACAAGGCATGGAGGGACAGGACAAGGAGGAATGGCTTCCCACTGACAGGGGCCAGGGCTAGTTGGAATACTGGGTAGAAATCCTTCCCTGTGAGGGTGGGCGGGCCCTGGCACAGGTTGGGCAGAGAAGCTGTGGCTGCCCCATCCCTGGGAGTGTCCAAGGCCAGGTTGGATGGGGCTTGGAGCAACCTGGGCTGGTGGAAGATGTCCCTGCCCGTGGCAGGGGCATTAAAACTGGACAGTCTTTAAGTTCCCTCCCGACCAAAACCACTCTGGAATTCTGTGATCTCAGTTCAGTTTTCCTTCCCTGCACAGCTTGATGCTTCCTCAGCATGAGCAGGGCCTGACACAGAAAGATGGGGAAGCAAATCCCAGCCTGCTTGCTTTGAGCCACATTAGGAATGGCTAAAGGGATTAATCCTCTCCGGAGCGAGGATGCGCCGC
This sequence comes from Scytalopus superciliaris, assembly GCA_013400415.1. Taxonomy (NCBI): domain Eukaryota; kingdom Metazoa; phylum Chordata; class Aves; order Passeriformes; family Rhinocryptidae; genus Scytalopus; species Scytalopus superciliaris. Next base: position 178,139 of record VXBX01008991.1, read on the forward strand.
TGGGAATGTCATTAAGAACGTGCTCATCTGCCCTCAGCGCTGAAGTGGTCACTGCACATGTGGGGGACGGGAGGCAGGAGGGCCTGATAGCAACTGCCTGGCTCACAGTAATGTCATTCCCTTTTCCCTGGGGACAGGAGGCAGCTTGGATGACAAATGTGTCAGCACTTAGAGCGGTGCTGGGTCTGTTACATGCGAGCGTGTGACACAGCACGGCAGGTTTTTGGTATCCCAAAGGTCTGGGCTGTGGGACCCCCTTGGAAACATCAGCTCTGTAGTGACAACATCTAAATGTGTTAAAAAAGTGATGATGTGCACGTGGCAGGAGGTTCTGCCCAGGCCAGAGAGTAAAGGGAAACGTGATGGCGAGATCAAGGAAGAGAATAACAAAACATCCTGGACTTGGTCCAAAAGTTTGGGGAGAATAAAAACCATGATCCAGGATGAAAGGACTCATCTGATTGAATTTAAACATGGACCTGGCTGCAACAGAGACCTGCCCAGTTCTGCTGAGTGCACGATTCCCTTGTCCTCGGGTAGGCTGGGCAAACCATCCCCTACTCCTCTGCGACTGAGGAAGTTGAGTGTGACCAGCAGAGCATCACACACAGGAAAAGCAGGATGAGATCCCATCTTACCTTGGAGCTGGCAGTAAGAAGAGGGAATAGAGGAGCAACATGTAGGCTGCCTGCCCTCCCTGCCACCCTCCCTGTCTGCCTGCCAGGGGCCACAGCTCCTGCAAACACCCTGGAGCCACAGGTTGGACACTGGGGTCCTGCTGGCTGAGCACCACCCTGCACCGTGACTCCCACCCCGGCCTCTCTGCCTCACACTACAGTTCCCAGAAGCTTTCTTGGTCCCTTTCAGCACCATCCACGCTGCTCCACATCCAAATATCCATGGAGACAAGACAACACCTTTGCCAAAGCTTCCCTGCGCAGAAGACAGTGCCCTCTCCGCTCTGGCAACAGCGAGCCGCGCATTTCTGACCTCCGGGCTCAATTACTGCAGCTCATTATCGCTGGGAAGGGAGCCAAGCAGGCTGAGAGAGCTGCCACTGGTGCAAACTGCAGCAGCCTGCGTGCTCAGACACCCGGGGGGTGGGATCCATCAGCCTGCAGCTCCTGCTTCTTCACCCCGATTCCCACCAAACCCGGCATCCCTGCCAGGCTCCAGCCCAGGACTTGAGAAGTCTCACACTTGCTGAGAGCAGCTTTATCCCAGCAGGATTCCCAGCTGGCACGGCTGGAGCTGAAAGGAGAGAGCAGGGCAGCAGCCAGCCCTTCCCAGGCAAGAGGCACGACATCCATCTCTCCTGGGGAACTGTCATCTTGCTTGCTTGGTGGGGTCTTTTCCCTGGAGATGTGGCTCTCTTGGTCTCAGGGGGGTCAGGGTCTCCTGGGGTCAGGCTCCCTGGCAGAAGAGGAAGAGGGCACCATGGGCAGAGGAGGTGGCAGAGAAGGGCAGTGTGTCCCTGCCAAGCCATGGATCCTCCCAACCAGAGCAGCCAATTCCCAGCTCCTGGGTCCCTGTTGACCTGGGAGAGAAGAACCCAGCACTAACACTGCTGGGCTGCCCTCTGGGATGGGGATAGTCCAGACTGGCCTTTGGACATGATGCTCCCATGGAGGTTGGCAGGAGGACCTGGATGCTTCCCTTGGAGCTTCACAAACCTGGATGACTCCCTGCCTTCAGCCTCACCTTCCTTCTGCCTCTTGCCTTGGTCTCTTCCCACAGGCTCTTCCGCTGCCCTCGCGGGGGGATTGGCGAACACCTGGAGCAGTGGAGCAATNCACTCTCCTGCTAGTTTATGGCCAGAACATTTTGTTTGCAAAGTGCTGTCAGATGCGACATTAAGAGGCGCCGTAAATCAGAGCACAGGGGCCTCTCCAAGCCTCTGCAGATGAAAACCTTTTATCACAATTTGGATCTGTTTGCACTGGTATGAAAATTATGGCTCCAGTTTAGCATCAACTTCCCATTATTCATGTCCCTGTGAGCAGCGCCTGCTAAATTGGATTGTTTCAAGCCTCCCCGCCCTGCTGGCCCTGAGAGCCTGGCAGATCCCACCCCGCTTCCCATCCTCACCTTGATGCCTTCTCCCGGCGGGATGAGAGCTGGGAGAGAGGCTGTGGCACACTGTGCATGCTCCTGGCTGGAGGAGGGATTGGCAGGGAGGAGAAGAGGGATGCCAAGGGAAGATGGAGATGCTCCTGCATCAGCCTGACAGCACCTCCAGCTGAAACGGGCACAGTCCCCGCTCGGAGCTGCCACCTCCAAAGGTGGGAAGAGCCTCAGCTCCATGCACGTCCCTTCCTCTGCTCCTCCGTGCCCAGGCACTCTCTGGTGAGTGTTTGGAAGAGGGAAGAGGGTTGTTGGGTTCAGGAAAGAGAGAAGGACAAGGGAGAAATCTCTAGCAGGGATGCAGATGGAGCTGGGAGGGAAGCAAGGGATTTTCAGCCACACTTTATCCTTATTATATCATAAAAAATCAGGAGGTGCCTCCACCCCATCCCCATAAAAATGCCAGGGGAGGATTCCTTGAGTGGCCTGGCCTGGCACAAGAGCCTAAACCAGCACAGACTTTGGGATGTGATGAGGGAGTTGTCTAAACTCCCCCTCAACATCTGGAAGTGCATCTCCCACCAGCACCACTGTCTTGGGAAACACTTGGCATGTTGGTTTCCACCTGAAACACCGAGGTTCATGTTAATGAACCACAAGATCTTCCTTGCAACAAATCAGGCCAGAAACCTCAGCTGAAAGGTGGCAAGAGGCACTATCAAACCCTGGCTGAAAGTGTTGGATGCTCCTGCCAGGCTTAGCTCAGGCTCCACAGACAGAACAATTCACTTTTCTCCTGGGCAGCATCAGCTGGGACAGTATGGAAACATCCAAGGGGATGATCCCCCAAAGGAAGCTCAGTGAGGATGACACCATTCAGGGAGGCTTTGTGGTGCTCAGCGAGCACAGGGCGTGGAGTAAGGACTGACCACGTGCACCTGCTGTGCATGGGATTTCCATGTGTGTGTGACTTCCATGTGTGGGTGATGTCCATGAGCATGGGATTTCCATGTGTGTGTGATTTCCATGTCCATGATATTTCCATGTGTGTCATTTCCATGTGTGTGTGATTTCTGTGTCCATATTTCCATGTGTGTGTGATTTCCATGTGCATATTTCCATGTGTGTGTGATTTCTGTGTCCATATTTCCCCGTGTGTGTGATTTCCATGTCCATGATATTCCATGTGTGTGATTTCCATGTCCATGCTATTTCCATGTGTGTGTGATTTCCATGTGTGTGTAATTTCCACATGTGTGTGATTTCTATGTGCATGGTATTTCCATGTGTGTAATTTCCATGTGTGTATGATTTCCATGTGTGTGATTTCCATGTCCATGATATTTCCATGTGTGTCATTTCCATGTGTGTGTGATTTCCATGTCCATATTTCCACATGTGTGTGATTTCCATGTCCATGCTATTTCCATGTGTGTGATTTCCATGTCCATGCTATTTCCATGTGTGTGTGATTTCCACGTGTGTGTGATTCCCACGTGCATGTGAGAGATGGAGCATGAGCAGAGCTGTTGCAAAATCAAGAATGAACAGCAACGTGTGCGATATCAGGAGGGGAAGAGGAGGAAGAGCTTCTCCCAGGTGAGTCTGGCAGCCACACAGGTTGGTTGCAGGCAGCTCCCTGCTCACCTTCCCAGCTGGGCTGAGGGATGTCATGCTGTGGGTTGGTTCTCCTACCCAAGGTGGACCTTGGCCTCGTGTCACTGATGGCACCAGCAAACTGCTCAGCCACAGCCAACGCTGCCCATGTGAAGCTGACTCTGCCAAGAAAGGTGAGTCTCACAACTACACCTGTGGGAAGAATCATCCCCGAGCCCTCACAGAGCTCTTTATTTTCTCCCATTGTGTGAGAGAGTTCAAGCAGCAGCTGCAAAGACCTGGTTCTCAAGAAACAGGGAGCTGGCATGAGGGCTTTCACATAAACAGACTTCCTGACGCAGCTGGGAACATTTATTTTCCTTTTTTGCACCTCACCGCGATCGTAATTGCACTTTTTTTTTTCCTGATAATACGGCCAGATGCTCTCCAAGCAAACCTTGGAGTCTGTTGTTGCAAGGCAAGAGGTATTTTAATTTTAACTTAATCCCAGTGGGGCTGCTCAGAAGGAGACAATGTCACCGTCCAGCACATCCCTCGAGGGTTTATCTACCGCAGACAGATTTGAGGTGAGTTTTGCTGGGCAGGTGACCATCCCAATAAATCTGGATATTTCTTGCGTTTGGGGGTTTTTTTTATTAACACTCAGCCAGTGCTTGGCCCCCGGGCTATGATCTCACTCCAGTCAAGTCCATTGTGAAGATCCCCATCTCCCATCAGGAGGAGTGAGATGACACTGATAAAGAGGCTGGGGATGCTGCGAGTCTCTGGTGCTCGCTGAATTCTCCCCTCAGAGAGATTCAGGCTGTTCAGAGCAAGCCTGGCTTTATTTCTCTCTCGTTCATCACTGATTTGCTACACTGTCAGAGTTCAACAATAGCAGTAATAATTAACCATTTAATCTGAATCAAACACTGGGTCTTGTTTGCTCTTTCTGTAGATCAGATAGAAAACACTTGCAAAGATCAGATTCTGATGTTCCCCCAGCTTAGTGTTAAGTGTCTTGACTCTGCAAAATTGCTGGGAGTCTTTCATTTTGCTCTTTAAGCTCGTTAGTCCAAATTAAAAACAGCATTCATTCTAATTTCAGCTTCTTGAAATCCCTCCAAGATCAGTGTTATTATTCTTTCAAATGCCTTGGGAGCAGAACTAACACCAAAAGACATTCCCTTGCATTCCTGATGTCCAAACGGTTTAATAAAAGTCACGAGGTTCGGCTTGGCGATCCTGACATCCACCTTGCCAAGGTGCACCTTGGGGTCTTCCTGAAAGGAGGAAAGTGCCATTTCTGGGATGTTCTCACTGCCTGACACTCACTGCTCGGGCTCTCTCTGAGCCCTGCACATCAAGGCTTCTCTAATTGTATTTACAGCCTCTGAATTAATCAGGAGTGCTGTGGGTTTGGCTTTTCTAGGGGTCATGATTCCTGCATTTTGTCATGTTTGGGTTGAAGTTGAGCTTGAAGGGAAAAGGGATGGATTTCTCTTGCTCACTGAGCCATCTGTCTGTCTGAGGATCCCCCGCACTGGGACAGGACTTCAAGAGCTTGGCCAAGCTACTGCTGCTTTACAGGTCTTTACACCCTGCCTGTGTGAACCTGGAGGGCACAAAGAGGCTCTCAGAGAAGCTTCAGCCTCGTGTCAGTCTCACAAGCAACTCTTTTTCCACCACAGCAAACAACTCCCTGTTATCTCACCAGGAATTTATCTTCGTCGTCTTGAAATGCTCCATCAAGCCTCACACTCACCGGCTCTTGCAAGCCCAGTTTACAGCAGGGGAAGTTAGTGAGTCAGGCAGAGTTTACAGTCTTTTCCTAAGGGATGTTCAGCTTCATTTCATGAACTAATAAAGTTGGGCAGTGAGAGAGAGGGAGAGGGAGCAGAAGAGCTGCATTCAGGAGTGAGCCCTGAGCAGGCAGCTCAGGAGATACCCCCAACTAAGGCTGAAGGGAGAACGATGCCTGTTCATTGTCAGCACCAAATTCCTGCTGTGGGGAGCCAGAAGAGCCCCAGGGATGCTTTTCCAAGCTAAACCCTCCTTCCCTCTCCCCACAGCAGCTCAGCAGCCCAGTAAAAGGTCCTGATGTTGTCCAGCCCAGGGACTGTGCCCGGAGTCAGCAGGCAATGCACCACTGGGAGGCTGTGAAAGAGTTTCCTGGAATGTCACACATGCAGCCTCAGATCCCCCAGCATGGAACCCCTCACTGAGAGCCATCCCTTGCTCCGGGACGTTCCATACCAGCTGGGCAGGCAGCTGTGATTCCTCACCCCCTCCTGCTCCCATCACAGAGGATTCCTGGAAGTTCACTCCGCCTTATCCCAGAGGAGAGCGGCGAGATTTGTCCTGGGAAAGGAGAAAATTGGATCAAGGAGGGCTCTGCAGCCTCACACAGCTCTTAAGGAGCTGGAGGAGGAGGAAACAAACAGCAGGGAGGTGTTGGAAGGGCATCTGCATTTATTCCCAGCTCGGTGCAAGAGGAACAAGGGTAGGGGGTGAACGGCAGGAAGGGCTTTTGTTCCCCAAGATTCACCAGGGAAGGTAATTTAGAGAGCACGGGCTAAAGTCACATTTGCCTCCCAAGTCCTGTGTAGTCTTTGGAGAGCTCCACAGAAGATGGAAATTATGAGTCTAAGAAGATATAGATGCAGTTAATACCTGTTTTACATGTGCAGTCTATAATATGTTGCCATAGTCTTGAAAATGTTGTGACTTGGAAGCCATAAAAGCTGGAAGGAACATGCTAATTGAGAACACAGGCAGGCTATAAATCCAGGGAAGATACTGGGGCTGGCAGGAGAGAAAGCCAGTCCCAGGGAGAGAGGGAGGGGGAGGAACTCAGCGAGAGAGTCACAAGGAAATTAAAGAGAAAGGGGAAAGAGGGAAAAAACGGGTCTCCCTTGTTCCCCAAGGCTGGCTTAGCCTCAAGTAACACTCCAGGTTGATATAAGAAAATCAAAGGAATTGATTCAAATGGAAGCGCCATTAGAAGAGAGAATTTAGAACAGATTGGCGGCATGAATAGGAACTAATTGCCAGAACCAGGGAGATTCACCCAAAAATGGCACAGAAAGATGATATTTCCCATCTACTAAGTGTGATGCATCCCCTATAGATGGAAATTCTCTCTGTAGCAAAGTGAGGGAAGGTATCAAATGTGACCCCAGGGGTTTCCTGTGGGATTTTTTTAAAGTAATAAATGGGATGTAGAGTCTTACAGAGCAGTAGGTCAGATCTCTGTGTCAAGAAAATAGGTAGAAATTGCAGCAAAGAATAGAGCTGTTGGGTAAATGAATAAATAGGATTTAATAGGAAAAGTTGCTTCAGTTTCTCTGGAAGGAAATTGTGCATCAGAAATCCATTAATGCTCACTGAAGGGATCAATATGTGCACAGGGGGGATCTGGTCAATATAATCTGTTAGGATTTTCAAAATGCTTTTGGGTAATGTCCCTCATCGGAGACTTATTGGGAAATTAACTTGTTATGGGTCAAAAAGGAAATTCCTCTCATGGGTAATTCTTCTGGTTGAAAAATAGGAAAGAAAGGGGACAAAAATCAGTGGTGTTTCACAGGTGGGAGGGAGCTGGGCCATGAAGTCAAATGAGGAGCTGAGCTGAAGTGCTCAGTGTGAGCAGGAGCAGTGTGGGCAGCAGGGAGCAGTGAGACTGCAGAACTCACCCATGGCATAACATTAACATGGGCAGACAAAAAAAATCTGACTGTGAGGAGCTGCCAAATATCACCGTGGGACTCGATGTCTGGGCCAGCAAATGATCTGGTGACATTCAACTTCAGTGGAAAGCCATGAGCAGGGGAGGGAAAATTGTCTCACCTGGACATGCAGAGCACAGGGAAGGGGCCTTGGAGCCACAGCACCTGCTTCCAGCAAAAGGATCACCTTGATCCACCGTGGTGGCAGGACAATAAAGGCAGAGATGAGAGCTGAGACACAAATGAAAAGCAAAATGCACAACATTTGCTTGCTGCTTTATAAAGGAAAAGTGGAGCCAGTTTTGAAGTGGTGAAGGGGATTGAGAATTCACACGTGGCATGGGGAAGGCAAGCAGCAATTATTGCTCAGAAGTCAGAGTTTTAGAGTAGAGATTGAAATGGGTGTGTAGCATCCCTCCTAACAAGGACAGGCTTGGGGGACCTGGGCCTGTTCACTCCTGAGAAGAGATGGCTGGGAGGGGCCCCCCTCAGGGGACACCCCCCTGCAGAGCTGCCCCAGCCCTGGGGGCAGCACAGGGAGCACAGGGAGCTGCTGGAGAGAGGCCAGAGGGGCAGCAGGATGGTCAGAGGGCTGGAGCAGCTCTGCTGGGAGAGCTGGGGTTGTTCAGCCTGGAGAAGAGAAGGCTGCACATGTGACCAGAGGGGACATCTAGAGGGACTTGGCCTCTTGTGCAGCACCATTGCTGGTGGCACTGCCCCTGCAGCAATGCCCAGCACATGCCAGGGGCTGATGCCATCCCCCCTCAGAGCCCTCAGGCTGGGCGAGGAAGGCCCCACAGGGGAACTTCTCTCATAATGTGAGGACAGGGATGTGCAGAAAGATCACAGGAGAATAACATGGCCCTGTCAGCTCAGAGCAAAGGTCTGTGTAGACCCCTGGGCACTCTCCTGAGGGATGTGAGAGGGTGCAGAGGGCAAGGCCACAAGAAGAGAGGTCCTTCTCTCAGTCCTCCCCCAGCACCCCACAATACACATCTCAGGAGGTGGAAATTGCACCCGGATCATCATGGTCAGTGTTGTGGTTTTGTCTAATCTCTTTTCAGATCTGTTTATGTTTTTGGCTCCCACCATCTCCCAGGGCAAAGGGTTTGAGGCTTTAATTATGCATTGGTTATGAATTATGAATTATGAATTTGTGTGCTTGGGTTGCTGCTCCTCCAGTGCACTGGGCTTGACATTCCCAATAGCTGTCCTGGTCCCTTTGTCACATTCATCCCCTACTGAGTCCTCCCTCCTTGGGTCCCTTTGCCAGGATGAACCTTCCACAGGTGTTACCTCTGTTGGATGGAGGAGGGGAGCGGGGCAGCATCCACAGCTCCCAATCTGCTGAAGCAGCTGTGATGCTCTTGACTCCTTCCCTAATAATCCCTCAGTTCTGTTTTGCCCCTTATTAGGGTGAAAGCAGCCTCCACATTAATCCCTGAGTCCCCACGTGCTGGCTGTGTGCTGCAGAATTCCTAGAATCCCAGAATGGTTTGGGTTGAAAACGACCTTAAAACCCATCTCATCCCCCCCCCTGCCATGGGCAGGGACATCTCCCACCACCCCAGGCTGCTCCAAGCCCTGTCCAATCTGGCCTTGGGCCCTCCCGGGGATGGGGCAGCCACAGCTTCTCTGCCCAGCCTGTGGCCAGGGCCTGCCCACCCTCCCAGGGAACAATTCCTTCCCAACATCCCATCTAGCCCTGCCCTCTGGCAGTGGGAAGCCATTCCCCCTTGTTCTGTCCCTCTGTACCTTTGCCCAAAGTTCCTCTTTAGGCACTGGAAGAGGCTCTGAGGTCTCCCTGCAGCCTTCTGTTCTCCAGGCTGAAACACCCCCAGCTCTCCCAGCCTGTCAATTCATCTTTCTCACACTCCTGGACCTGCCCCGAACCTCCGCGACCCCTCAGTTAACTCAGCAAACCGCGGTTCAGCTCAGCGACTCAGCCCTGTTGCCCGACCCTGGAGACGCTGCAGCCTCAGCCCTGTGCAAGCCCAGCCGGTGCCGCGCTGGGAGCCTGTTGTGCAGCGCTGTTTGCTGGTCTGGCAGATGCTCCCCTTGCACCCTCCCTTGTGGGCTGGTTGTTTCACAGCACGAGTGAATATTGCAGCTGTAGAACCCCCCCGGCCCGAGCTGGATCTGCCCCGTGCGGGGTGAGGCTGTGGCACACACCCCGGGGCAGTGCGGCTCCCTCGGAGCGGATCCCAGCCGGGGATGCTGTTCCCTCGGCCCTGTGTCAGAGCAGCGAGATGCTCTAATAGCTGTTGGCAACAACCCTTCCCTGCCTCCCATTTCCGCGCTCCGCTCTCACCAGGGACCGCCCGCAGCCCCTCTCCCAGGCTCTCTGAGTGACCCGCTGCTGTTTCTGCCTCCCTCAGCCCCGCTGCTTCCCAGGCAGTCCCAGCCCTCCCGCTGACCCCGTGTCTCCTGGCACATCGGGACCCCAAACCCGAGGGCGGCTCTGCTCCGACTTAACATTCTTGCTGGCACAAAGCAAACCCCAGCCTCGGAGCCTGAGAAGTGCCTGGTCCCTGTAGCTGCAGGGCATTTGTGTTGCAATAGCATTTCGTTCATGCTAAATTAATCTGCCTGTAAGTTCAGGGCTGTTGGTTTTGGGGGAAATGATGCTCTTGGTTCTCCCTCTGCTTCCCCCTCCCAAATCCCGAGTGCAGGATGAGGGGTGTTGGGGTACCCACTCCTCTCTCAGCGCTGGCCAGGCAGGGGGATAGGAAATGCCATGCCCTCGGGGAGGAAGCAGCGACTCTGCACCAGGCATTAACTCTTGTAAGGCAGGGATGCTCCCAGCTCTGGCTGCCAAGGTCCCTGGAGCACCCGGGAAGGGTCTGAACGCTTGCCAGAGATCCGCGGGGATGCTGCTGCTGCTCACGTGGTTTCCTCCCCATTTCCAGCCACCAAATTGCATTTACTAGAAGCAAAACATACATTAAATAACTCTCGGATGTCAGAGCAAGCAACTGCTGTGGGGGATGTTCTGGGAGAGAGGAGGAGGAGCAGCTGGTCTGTCCAGGAGCAGAGAGAGGGGA
>VXBX01008992.1:2870-23067 GCA_013400415.1 Scytalopus superciliaris
CCAAGTTCTTTTCGATTCCTAAAATCCGGTTGCCATTCGTTCATTTATACAGGAGCGTCTGCACGGATCGAGGACACTGAGGGAGAAAGAAAAAACTAATTGAAAATATGGAGACAGAATTTTATAAATAAGAAATAAAAACGATGAGATAAAGGAGAAATCATAGATCCAAAAATTATTTCCTTTATAAAATAAAAAATTTAAAAACTTATAAAAATAGAAGTCTATTTATAAAAGAAACCTTTTTCCTTTCAAAATTTAAAATAATCACAAAAAAAGGAGAAGCTTTTTCTAATATTTTTTTCAGCTTTAACTTTTTAAATTCTTAATTATTGACAATTTAAACAATTGTTTTAGAAGAATGTTGTTATGTGTGGTAGCTTCTTTTCCTTTTGAAACTTGGACTTAATAGTTCACAGCCTAGTTGAACATTTGGATTCAAACTCAGTTTCCCAGATCCCAGATTTCAGCTCAGCCTCTCTGATCTTGTGTTTAGAATCAGTTTCCCAGATACTGGGCTTAAGGTCCGGTCTTGCAGCAGGGGGTGCAGGGGGAGGATAGGCACCGCTGACTGCGTTCACTAACTGATATGCTTCAATGAACAAAGCCTGGAAGAGAAAGACGTATCGGTGAAGTTGGACATCTAGAGAAAGAAAAGACTATCAGACTCAGTATATGTGTTGCAAAGTCCCTACTTGAGGAAAAAGATACTATAAAGACTAAAACTATGGACTTATTTGCATGAACAGTGAAAGTTAATAACCAATAGACAATAGAATACCAATTGATGAAAGAGAATGATGTAATTTAGAATCAATGAACAGTAATTTCTTTGTTTGTGAAAATGTATAAATAGGTGGAAAAGTTTTGTATGAGTGTCAGTGTGGAGGCCAGTATTTTATCAGTTACACATTTCCTGGCCAAGAATAAAGTAATGCCTTGCTCACACTAAAAACACAGTGTTAGAAGGTTTTATTTATCATCACAATTTTGGAGGATTTTGGCAACTGTCACAGCCTTAAAGTGCACACAACTTCATGGGGCAAATGTTAAAAAATATCAAAACTCTGTAAATATGGGTGTGAGGAGTTGAAATAAAGAAAAAAATCTCATATATATATATAGAAAATATATATATTGAAAAATAATCATGGGTATAAATTGATTTCAAAATAAAAAGCTATATTTACTACATAATATAAAGGATTTTAGAATATAAGAAACTGAATAGAGAACTACAGAGTGTCTAAATAGAAATGTAGGAAGATAACTAAATAGATGTAAGTAGATACCAAAGTAAAAATAAAGAAGTCTAAAATTATCTCAAAGTGACAAAATACATAACTCTCAGATAGCCCAAAATAGATGTACTGTGTAAGCATTAATATAAATGTAAATAGATTTACGTGTCATTAGATCTATAAGTAGAAATAGATACTCTATATAATAAGTGTAAATAGACCTAGTCTAAATAGATATGTGTAAATATATAAAACTGTATGCTGGGAATACCAAAACAATTTTGGGGAGATACTCCCACTTTGGGGCTCCTGGGAAAGTCAAATTCCTCCCTGGATTTTGCAGCCACAAAGCAAAACTTCCCCACATTTTCATGCACAAACTCAAAATTCACTAGTTTTTATCTTGTGAAAAAGCACTGGAAAGCCCCTCAGCTGAGTACTTTGGATAACAAAAACCCCACAATTTTTGTATTAGGAAAAGAAGAAAACCACACACTACCAAATGCCACACTTTGGGGTGAAATTCTGGCAGTTTGGGGACAGTTTGTGGATGACTGAGTGGGACAGTGATCTGGGGTGCATTGCCACCTCTTGGTACCCTGGGTGCATTGGCTGGAGGAGAAAGAAAAGGTAAAGGCTCCTGGCAGTACCCAAAGCAAGATCCGCTGACAGTGCCAGCCCCACAGGGTGCTGTTGCCCTGCTTCTGTGTCCTGGGTCTTCCCCTTTCCACCCCCTTTCCTACACCACTGCATTTTCTCTCTTCTCTCTTGTACCTGCTTTTTCCATGTCTCTGGGACCAGCTCCTGTCCCCATCTTCTAGGTCTTCCCTCTCTCTGCCTGTAACTATTTTCTCAATCTCCATCTCTGTCCAGCTCCCAGATGCCATTTTTGCATTCCTCCCTGTCTGTCCAGTAGCCCCTTGGTATTTCTGCTGCCTCTGTCTCTCTGTCTGGCATCTTGTCACTGTTAGCAAGGTCTTCTGGACCCTGTAGCATGTCATGAGGGTATTTCTTTCCTGATCCTGTACCTTGTCTGTCACTTTGAATTCCTCTCTCTCTGACCTGTCACCTGCAGCCCTTGGCTGTGCAAAGAAAAGACACTGGGCCTGGTCAAACTGTCAGCAGTTGACATATGTGGTCTTGGAGCAGTGAAGCTGGTTCCAAGGTGAGGTGGTTGTTGTTGGCCAAGTCAGTGTCTCAGAGCAAAGCCTCCTGTGGCACCCCAGGGAAGAGTTTCTCCTGGGCTTTGCAAGCACTCTGTGAGCAGCTTTTGGAATTGGAGGAACATTTGGGGTGAGATGAGTAGTAGCAAGGAGGAGATCAGGCTAGTGATTTCTTACAAGTGCAGCGGTAGTTTCCTTTTGTTTAGTGCCAGAAGCCATGACAGCTGCAGAGACCAACACTGGAATTGATGCAGAGCAGGTGAGTGGAAGACTTTTGAGGGTTTGTTCTGACTGATATGATGCTGACTGCTGGCACTGGGTTTTTTTTTTTCAGATGATGAAGAGGAACCTGGTGACTGCGGGAATATCCCAGTTGCAGCTTCTGCTGAGGATGGATTCAGACCTGCAGCCCTCTGAAAGCTTCATCAAGGGACTAGGGACTGCTGCTCCTGTGCTACAATGATGGCTTTGGTGACATGGATGGAGCCACCACCAGCTCCTGATGGCACTTGCCTCCATGATAAGCAGCCCTAATTCCCAACACTCCTAGTGATGTATTTAACCACATACCAGGAAAGGGAACAGCCTGATAGCAGGATGGCAGCCTGGAAAGCTTCTCCAGCACATAAAGTGAGAGTGCCAGCAGCCTGGTGGTGGTCCATGGTTCCTATGGCCACCACACTGAGGGGTTGCTCTTGCCTGCTGGAGAAATGTGAGCTCCTGTGGTGGCAGGGGGGTGGCTCTCATGTGCTGTCCCCTCTCCTGGCTGGGTGTGATGCCCAGCGTCTCACTGGAGCTGATGCTGGGGCAGCACTGGAGGCTGGACATGGCCTGGATCTATTCTCTCTAAAGAGCACCTGAAATGCACCAGATATATTTATACATAATAAACAAGTGTCTGTGGGCTAAATAACCCCAATTTATAAATATTCCCAACATATTCCAATGTGGTCCTCATGTTTCCCACCCCCCCTCACATGTGTGCAGGAGCTCAGCAGCTGCTGGCCCTGCCCAGGGCTAGAGAGGCTGAGCTGCAGCAGCCCATTGCCCACTCTTGGGTTCTATGCAGGCCCTGCCCCAAACGTAGCCCCAACACAGAGCTGGGAACATCCAGCTTTGCTTGTGGAGTTGGGGAGAAATGGGGAAAATGGATTTATTTGAGGAATTTCACCAAATGAGCATTAATTGCCTAAAGATGCAGAGCAGGCAGGTGATGGTGCCTTCTCAAAAGCTTTGGGTTAGCCTCAGGTGTCACAGCACCAGTGGGAAAGCAGGAAAATCCCAATTTATGGAAATGAATTCTTCCTGTTTGATGGAAAGAAGGGGAATGCAGACAGGTTGGTTTGATCTCCAAGTGGGAAGCATTGAAGTCTAGGAAGAAAACTGAGAAATCAAGTGGAAACTTTAAAATTAAGTGGAAAAACTTGAAAATCAAGGGAACAATTGGGAAATTATGGGAAAAAACCTTGGAAATAAAGCAGAAAACATGGAGACAAAGTGGTGAAACTTGGAAATAAAGGGGGAAAAAGCTTGGAAGAGAAAAGACTGAAATAAAGGGAAACTTGGAAATAAAAAGTGGAAAATCCTGGAACTAAACTGGAGAACTTGGAAGTAAAAGGGGAGAAACTGAGAATGAAATTGAAACATTAGGTAATAAAGGAGAAAAGCTGGGAAAGAATGATGCGAAGGAGCTTCTGGAGTCAAAGACGTGTCCTCATAGAGGTGGAGTCAATGCTTGGTTTATTGCCAAAATCTTACAAGTTATATAGGGTTTATCAGGGTTTACGCACAGTCAGGCTACATTAATCATTGGTTAGTACAACTATTCACACAGTGGTCTCTTATTCTTTATTGGTTAGAAGCTACTCATGATATTACGTTATTAAACATCTCACACTTTATGATCAGCAATTTCTCTTTCCCATCCTCTGTATCAATTGTTCTTTTCCCATCCTTATTATCTAGCTCTTTCCCATCCACATTTCTTATTACTTGTAACAAACTTCTTCAAACTTTGCTGACCAAAGACAGACCATCCTTGCTATCTGTCACATAGCTGTATTGTTCACACAGGTCTGTGGACAGATCGTCTTTGTTTTCTGTCACGTAGGCTGGATTGTGCAGGCAAGCCTGGTACAGGCAGGCCTGTATCAGCACATCATTCCCAGTTTCTGCAAGAATATCCATAACAAAACAAAGTGTAAAACTTGGAAATAAAGGGGGAAATAGGAATTAGAGGGAGAACACTGGGAAATGAAGGGCAAAAGTGGGAAATAGAGTGAAAAACTGTGCAATAAAGGGCAAAACTTTATAGGGGAAATAAAGTGGAAAACCTTGGAAACAAAGTGGAAAAGTTTGCTAACAAAGTCAAAAAACTTGGTGACAAAAAGCAAACCCAGGAAAGCCACCTCCTTACCTGAAGGGGCCGCTGGATGGCACAAGGAGCCCCCAATTTTCCTGGAGTCACAAATCTCTTTCCCAGTCAGAAATGGGGATGGAAACGCTGGAGGTTTTCCTGTCCTGAGGGATGAGGGCAATGATACCTTGCAAACATGAAATAAATAGGGGCTGTGCTTAAACTCAAGCCTAAATACTCAATAATCTCTTTTTTGATTATCATGACACATTCTACCATAAAAAAAAGCAAAAACCCAAAACAAACAAACAAACAAACAAACAAACAAAAACAAACAAAAACCCCCAACAACAGGGAGAGTTTTATTTAAAATAAGAAATTAAAGAGTTCAGTCTTCCATTTTGGCTCATGGCTCCAACAGCTTTCACTGTGCCACAACTCAATTCCCCCATTCTTGGGTGCCAGGATGCTTGTATGCCAGAGTACTGGTGCTCCAGGGTGCTGGCACTACAGGGTGTTGGTGGCAGTGGGATGACCTGGCGGCAGAGTCTGGGAGGGCGGTGGGCACATGGGCCAGTGACACCAGCACCGGCACCAGCTGCCCCTGGCCACTCCCCAGGACACAGGAGGGCAGGCCAGGGAACAGAGCGAGTATGGTGGGGTCTGGTTGCTTCGCCTCCAGAATAATCCCATGTGGCACCTGGATGGGATGAAAAAGGTGAAAACACATTTTAACCTGCAAACAGCATGAGGTTGGCATGGATGCACAAAGAGGGCATACCTTCTGGTCCCAACACCAGTGGGTGTGAGGAAGCTCAAAAAGGGTTGGATTTGAGAATCTTTGAGGTTTTACCAATCTTAAGGACTCCAGGATTCAAAACAGGTGCTGCTAGAGCTATCCCCCTTAGGGTCTGAACCTAAGAAATGGGCCCATGTGCCCCAAAAATGCAAATCAGGAGCCTACAGGGGAAGCTGAAGTGAAGATTGAGCTAAATGAAGCTTCAAGGATTGGGCTCTTAGCCCCTGGTCCTCTTCCTGCTTCCTAGGTGAAAGAACTAAAGGAAAAGAAACAGGACTAAAAATTGAATTAAAAGAAATAGAATTAAATGACAGAGCAAAATTAAAATAGATAGGAATGAAAAAGAATAGAAATAGGACTAAAAGAACTGAAAAATACAACTGAAAAACAGAACTTCAAAAGACAGAATTACAAAAGCCTGTCTGGCACACCCAGAAAATGTGTCAGTGGCCCTAGTGCTGGTGTCTGACTCCCTTGGCTGCTATGCCAAGGGGCTGCACTTGGCTGCTGGAGGAACATGACCTGCTGCACTGGCAAGGAGGGGACCGTCGCCTGCTGCATCCCCACCTGGCTGGACCTGATGCTCAGCATCCCACCAGGCCAGTCCTGGAGGCTGGAGAAGGGCCCAAGGTGCTTTGGGAAGGGCTGGATGTTGCTGGCCTTGTTGAGGAGTGGCTGCTGGTGAAGGGCTGGGTGGGAGCGGCTGGTGGGAGGCTGCAGCCCAAGGACATTGGTGCTGCCAGAGCAGACCTGCAGGGTGCTGCTGAAAGCCACCTGCCCCACAGTCTGCAGCATAGGGGGCTGGAAGCTGCCCAGGTCCCACTTAGCCTCTGCCTCCAACTCCTGTTTGGTGATAGCCGCTTCCCAGAGGCACTGCTGGAGGAGGTCACAGGACAGCCTCACAGTGGCACTGCTGCCCCACTGTCATCCCAGGCTGGCATCCTGTGGTAGGGCCAGGCCCATGGTGGCCGTGGGCTGGCTCAGCTTGGCAGTCAGGAGGCTGCCAGAAGATTCCCGGACCTGTGAAACAGATGAAAAACACACTGAGAAAATTGAAAACAACAGCAATGAAAGTAAAGGCTGCCCAAGAAATAATTAAAAAAATACCTACCCTAGAACCTTCAAAAAAGGCACCAGCTGCATCCCCTGTGCTGTCCAGGGGAGCAGCACTGTCAGTCTGGGGTTACAAACATTGAATTTAATTTCTATAGATACAGAAAGGAAAAAAAAAAGGGGGGGGGGGGGGGGAGGGGGGAAAGGAGNNNNGGGGGGGGGGGGGGGGGGAAGGGGGAAAGGAAGGTTCAGTGGTGAGGGGAAGCTGCAGAAAGCACAGAGCTGTCCCTGGCAGTGGGACAACAGCTCTCCCTGTTCCCAGTTTTGGCTCAAAAGACCCTGAAATTCCAGCTGGCTGCACTGCATGAGCAGTGGCAGAAGCTCAAAACTAAAGAGATCCTAACCTTGGGAGAAGTTTGATGTAAAAAACTCAGTTGTTATGAAAGAAGGGATGTTTGTGTTACAGATTTGAGTGGTTTTGGAGAGGTAGTTGAGTTGTCACCTTTCTGTATCCATGGAAAAAGTTGTTCCAGACCCGAGGATCACTGCAAAAATGAAGGAAAAGTTTTAGGAGGCAACACCAGCATCTAATTAACAATTTGATGTTAGTAAATGCTATACCCATTTATGGTCCAAGAATGACTTTCACCAATTTGAGTGACCAGGTGTGTGCTCAGAGGCTGTTTTTTGCCTCCTGCATTGCTCACACCCCTTTATTCCCCTTTCCCTGATAGTTGTCCAAAGCGATAATTATTCACAGTTTCAAACACAGAAAACGAACCATTTGGCAAAATGCCATTTGAGCAACTTGCTAAGGAGCACCACACTAACAAGCACCTCCAGCTTGGGGGGGGCTGGTAGCAAGCAAGGGCCATGGCGCACTGAGCCCTAAAAGTCATGTTTGTGGGTAAAATAGCTGAAAAATGGGGTTTATTCCCATTCTATCATTATTCTCTGTACTATTGAAATGTTTCCAAACCTTTGGATAATGTTTTCTGCCCTTCTCAAGACATTTCAACCCTTTTTAGCCCTTTGGGAGGAAGCTTTGCTGGTGTTTGGCTCTGGGAGACCCAGCCCAGCATGAGAGAAGCCCTGACAGGGATCCAAGTGTGATGGAATCCCCTTTCTTACCCCAAAATCATGGACCTTACTAAAGTACATATGGCATGCCCCAGCTGTCTTCATCATCTTTATCAACTGCAAAGAATGAAGAGAGAACATTATGTCAGGAGAGCAGAGGGATGGTTGTGATGATGACAGTGACCAGACCAGAGGACACACGAAGTGAAGGATGCATTACTCCAAGAGGTGTCAACCCACTAACAGGGATCTTGCAGCATTCCAGGGTAGTTTCTGGTCCATCCACTTGATGATTTCACTCCCAGTTGTCCCAGCCAGAGCTCAGGTTTCATTCTGAGATCCAAACCAGCAGGTTTTTGGCTCATTTTCACCTCACCAAAGGGGACTGATGACTCTCACTTGCTGCACCCGGTGTGGGACAGCCCCAGTTCTTCAGTGCTAGGAGCATTTTGAGCCAGATCCTGGCACAGCTTTGCAAGAACTCATCTTTATTCATACGTTATTATTTATGCACTTTTATCCGTAAAATGCCACTGTGGCAAAACAGATTTGGAAGGAATTGTGGATTTTCTGGCAATAATCTGTGAACAGCAGCAGGCCATCTCCTCTCAAAACTCTTTTGATGAGTGCATCTGGGAAACTCTGTGATTTTGTGGTTGTTTTTTGGTGTTTCCCCTACTTTCCTCGGGTCTGGGAAGGATTTGTGGGTGTGGCAATATGAAACTAGTAATAAAAATAAAGGAAAACAGGAAAACAAATGTCCGCAACCTCAGTAAACTCAAAAGATAGCAGTATCTTCAGCTATCAACCCCAAAAATTATATTTATGAAGATTTCTCTCCTTGGCTTTCTCCAGCTGGGGAGTATATGTGCATTAAGATGTTTTTCAGCTACCTGGATCTCCGCAGTAGTTCTTGAGGAGTGAATTGAAGTCAGTGATTATAGTAATGAGGGATGGCAGCCTCCACAAGATGATTCTGGGGTCCACTCAATGCAGGTGCAGGAATCACCATTAGGTGGTATGAGGGCAAAATGCCCTTAAATTAAACTCAAAATATTCTGTATTATTTTTGATGGTTCTGAAACAGCGCATTTATCAGTAATTAAGAGGCAGGAATGAGCACCATAACCTGAAAACAGTCTTTAAAATAACCTTAAAATTAGCCATTAAAATAAGCCCCCAAATGGGTTGAAATCTTCTCTATAAACATAAATATTTTATATTCCTTACATAAAAGTGCTTACTTAGATCTGGAGGGATCAGGGAATATAAGATGCACCATGGGTGGCACCTGGTCATATTCAAGGGCCAAGTTCTACTACTGGCACATGGTTGTGTCCAAGGACCACATTACCAGGGACCAGGTGTGACTGAGGGCCACATTGCATTGATGGCAACCAATATTGTTGACTGAGGTTGCCATTCTTTGTCAACACCTGGTTGTGTTTGGGGCCACATGCTGTTGTCATGGGAGAGGAACGTGAGTGATGCCTTGAGCCCTGGCTGTGTTGTCACAACTTTGAGCAGGGGAATTGCTGGTAAAATATGTTCAAAGTCAATTAAAAGTTGAAGAATAAGAGATTAGATGTATTTTCCCTCTTGTCAAGGCGGAATGAAACTAAAGACACCAATAACACCACATGGGGTGATGAAATTGCCCTTCTCACCCCTTTCTAACCCAAAGAATTGATTTGGGTTGGTTCCAGTTAAAATAGCAACTCTCTGCACCCCCATTGAGCATCCCTTATCCAGCAGCTTCTCTGTGGGGTGGTGGGTGTCCTTCCTCTGCCTCCAGCACTCAGCTTTTAATTAAGTTTTACCCTTAAAAACACACTTTACAGAGTCACAAGAGTTTGAAGACTAAACTACTGGAAAAGTTAAAACTCTTTCTGGGGCAGAAAGTGGAGGAAAAATGTTTTTAACTTCACAGTGTGATGAAAAAGTGTGGATTTTTGTGATTTTGCTTCATAAGTTCTTGTTGAAACTGGTTTGTTTTTTTTTTTTTGTTTTTTTTTTTTTTTTTTTATAAAATTTTGGTTTTTTTTGGCTCTTTCTATAAGNAACTGTTTTTTTAATAAAAATGTGGATTTTCCTGGGCCTCTGCAGAAGATTTTATGTTTCTGAAACAGTTTAATCCTCATGTCATTCTATGAGGAGTGTCATGGAGATGAAAACCTGTGAGCTGAGAGATGCTTTGGTGTAAAAAATAACTTTTAAAAATGAAATAAAAGTAAATTCAATCACTTCTTGTTGCCAAAAACCTCAAAAAATGTCTGGATAAAAACCCCTCTAAAACTGTCCTTTTTAGTGTTTATTCTGACCAGGAGATGTGTGTGTGTAACCAATAAAATCCTGGGCTCTAACAGACACTCATACAAAACTTTTTCACCTATTTATACATTTTTAGCAAACAAAGAAATTACTGTTCATTGATTCTAAATTACATAATTTTGTTTCATCAATCAGCATTCTATCCTCTATTGGTTATTAGCTTTCTTACTATTCATGCAAATTAGTCCATATTTTCAGTCTTTTTAGTGTCCTTTTCCTCTGGGAGAGGCTTTCCAACACACACACTGACTCTTTGTTAGTCTCTCCTTTATCTTCTGGTTTCTGCAAAAGGTCCTTGCTTCCAGATGCCCAGTTTCAACAATAAATTTTTCTCTCAGGGGTTTGTTCATTGAAGCATATCAAGGNAAAGTAATTTAAAAGTTAATGAAAACAAATTATGAAAATTATTAAGGATTACATAATTTCTGACTGTAATTCCATGGTCAAACTGTGCTCATAGGGTGATTTTCAACCCAGAGCCCTGTCTGTGGTGTATATTTTGGAGTATTTGATTGCAGAATGAGGAAACAATGGTATTCCACAAAGGGGTCATGCAAGAATGACACCAGAATCCTTGATTTATTCCCACAACTAACTTTCCGGGGCACTTCAGAACCTGTTAAAATAGAACCTGGCCACTGGATCACTTGGTAAACAAGTTGGAATCCGCAGGGCAACATCCTTAAAGCAGGTCTTTAATTTCTACTGCTAGATCTGTGTCCATACATATAAAGCACTACAGTGCTGTTTAATTAATTAATTACAATAAATATTCTGAACTTTTGAACATGTCAAGGTGTTTTGAACAAATACTGCCCTGATTCTTGTCCCCAAAGTTATTTGAAATGTTTTATCCTGTTGATTTGAAGGATTTGGGTCCGACTTGACATATTTCTGAAGTGACCCCCAGTAGATTTGGGATATTCTGTAGTTCTGACTGCAGGAGGCAGAAAAGGCAAAGGTCATGGGCTGAGATAAGGAAAATTTACTGGAAACAGCAATGAGATAAGAAAACTAACAGTAACAGCAACCATATTAATAACAAAAGGTACAAGAAAACAAAGGATGAAAAGTCTCTGGCAATAAACAGTACCAGAGAGTTTCCCCTGGTTTTCCTGGTTTTCTTGATCAGAAGGATTCCTTCTCCCTGGAAGAGTCTTTTTTTCCTCTCCCTTGGCAATGACATAAGGTGTATAGAACAACCTCCAGGTCCTGGCCATGCCCNAAAAGATTAATTAGAAACATTAAAAAACTAGAAAATTATATAATTTCCAACACTTGTAGTCCATAAATTCTCCATTCTAGATGGCCAGCTTCACCAGTACATCTTTCTCTTCCAGGCTTTGNACTGCAAAAGTTCACCCTTTGCTGTCCATCTGGGACACAGTGGCCAGCTACATCCAACAACAGCTTTTGATACACAAGGTGGGACAACACCTCCATCCTCCTCATTCACCTAAAGAAGTGGGGAGTGCCCATGGCCCTGGAGCAGGGCTTGCAGTCCCTCTTGTCCTCCTGAGAAAGCAGGACACCACCCCGAAAGGCCCCACTCTTCTTTCAGGAGCCCACCTCAGAAATTATGAGTTGAGCTCCTAAATTGAGTATGTCTGGGGATTGTTCCCACACAAAACATGCCAGGATAGAAGGCTGTTACTGGCCTTGACCTCCCCTGGGCAAAGCTTAATATTGTGGAGCTGGAGAGTAACCAGTATGTTCACCTCCTTTTCAGGGTTCAAAGGGTCATTTGTAGTATCTCACCTCTTTTTAGGGCCCACAGTTTAATTTCTATGGTTCCAACTACCTTTGTCTGGGCACAATTCTAAGGTGCAAGCCCTGCTCTTAAGGTCTCAATGTTGCCATATTAGTAGTAGTTTGGTCAAGGCTTGTTTAAAACAGCAGGCCTGAAAAGAAAACCATGCCAGAAACAGGCTGGACTCTGTTAGAGTTAGGAATGTGCTGAACTTAAGAAACAATAATCAAAAGATTAAGTCAAGCATGCAGTACCAGGTGCGGAGTGATAGGGTAGAAACTGGTAGGGAAAGTTGGTTGCATAGCATCTAAAGAAAAACAGCAAAATAATTTATGGCGAGAGGGTAACAGTTGATTGTATTGGGGATGATATATGGGGATTTCTGTGTAACTAGGATATTTGTTTTGATGTGGAAACCAATCACGTAGTCTTGTTTGTGTGAGGGTATAAAAATGTGTTCGACATGAGGGTCTTTGGAATCCTGATTTGGGATGCTGATCCCCGGGTTCCCGGGCCCCGAATAAAGCACCGCATAAACTGACATCCTGTTAGTTTGTGTTTTCTGTGGTTCGGGCAACANATTCCTGGATGTAGTTGTCAAGGAAAAGGACCACTGCAGCACCCCATCCCCACCCTATGCTGGGTACTTCGAAGAGTTGCTCTGGCTTCGTATGACACCAACCACTTTCAGAACGTCTTTTGCAACACTCTCACCATCAGCTGCCTGAAATTTCAAGTGCTGCTGCAGCCACCGCTGATCATTCAGGAATTTCCCTTCTGGGAGCCCTGCCTTGTGGATTGAGACCACCAGCTGTGTTGTCTTGGCATGACCACCTGCTGCCAATAGTTCAAATTTCCCTTTTAGGAACTGCACAAAGAGTTAGCACTGTATAGCCTGTGACTGCCCTGCCTTAGCACTGTGCCAGATCATCCTGGGTGGTTTACTACATCAGAACTCATTCTACTGCCCTGGTGGCATAGGATTTCTCTTTGAATTAAATATCCTTCCAATTTTTTATTTTTTTTTTTTAAACCTAGTGGGGAGAGGGTAGCTAGGTAATATTTTCTGTTATTGTTGGGGTTTTTGCTTGGTTTTTTGTTTCTTGTCATTTTTCAGTAAAATGTTATTTTTCCTTCTTCATCCAGACTCCCCGTAATTTCTACTTTATCAGTATTGGGGGGAAGGAAATAAAAGATTAAAAAATNTGTGTTCGACATGAGGGTCTTTGGAATCCTGATTTGGGACGCTGCTCCCCAGGTTCCCGGGCCCTGAATAAAGCACCGCATAAACTGACACTTTGTTGGTTTGTGTTTTCTACGTTTCGGGCAACATCAAGACTCATCAGAAGGGCCCAGAGAGTCATTTTGAAGGGCCCAAGTCTGATTTAGAAGGTCTGAACTTTCATTTGTAGAGTCCAAAGCCTTATTTATAGAGTCCAAAGTCTCATTTTTTGGCCCAAACTTTTTTTGTTTAGCTTCTGTTGTAGTTTTTGTTAAATGGGAAGGATTGTTTGTGAACTATTTTCATACCACCACGTGGTTTGGAGTGTGGGGGACCTTCCCCTCCACCCTGTTTGTGCTGAGCTGAATAGGGACTGTCCCCNCAGAGGGTCCAGTCAAGGTTCAAATCCTCATTTTCACTTCCAAAGCTCCATTTTTGGAACTCAAAGCTTTGTTAAATACCCAAATCCTCCTTTGGAGGGGCCAAAGCCATATTTTACTGCTTGTAGCTTCCGTTGAAGTGCCCATAGCCTTCTTAGTCAGGACGAAAGCTTTGTTTCTTTGGGTAGAGAGGAACCAGTACTGAGCGCAGTGGTTAACGGGTTTCTCCTGAGAGCAGCCAGACTGACCCAGATGTTTTGGTTAGACAGGAAAGTGCATTTTGTTACTCTTCTGCCACTATTCATGAGACTTTGAAAGAGGACATTGTTCATAAAGAACAAGTGTTTGTGCCCAAACAAGAAGGCTCTGAATTCAAGGCAGGAGGCTTTGGATTATAGCACTGGAACTGTGGGTCCTAAGAAAAGACCATGGGTACTAAAAGACAGGCTTGGTCCTTAAAAATGAGGCTTTTGGCACTTCAAAATGGGACTTTATGCCCTAGAAACTGGCTTCTACAACTTCAAAATGAGGTTTTGAACGTGAAGAACTGTGTTTTGAGGAGTTTACAGCCTAAAATGAAGATTTGGACCCTAGTATGTTCTCCTAAGAGGTGGATTTCAAAGCATCCCAATGTCCATGATTTCTAGTTGTGAGAGGTTGTCCTGGTTATAGTGACCAGGACCAGTTTGTCACTTTGTGTGGGTGTGGCTAAGACTGTGTATTCTACACCCTCTATGTAATTTCTCATTAACTTCTAACAATGGATCATTTACAGCAGCTTCCCAGGGCACACCTGACCACTCAGGCTACAGGGTGGGTGCTTCAGAACTTCTGTGAGATAAGAAAGGTTTCTTGTCTTCCACACCAATGACTCAGGTGTGGTAACACCCCTCTGGAGAACCATTATCACCTCCACACCCAGCCTGAGGGGTCATGTCTACTAATGGGCCATCAGGGTTTCCAAAAACATGCCATGATTCACCCCAGAGTGTAAATCACCCACTGTGAAACTCCCCACCCTGGGGGAGGTACTGGGCACTCCCACCTGAGCCTAAGCATAGCTATACTGGGAGTTTTGGGACTGAACAGTCTCACTCGCCAGATCCAGAGGAAGACCAGAGCCTCAGCAGGACTCCGACTGCCACTCTTGACCTTACTGTGACCATCATCCTCACAAACAGGTTTCCTGTTTCCTTTTACTGTGTACTCAGAGGGCCCAGGTGGTGCTCAGCACAGGGGCCGGCGAGCTCCATTCTGTTTGTGCCCCTGGGTGCTGGGTTACACACCTGTTTCTGTGGGTCAAACGGGTTTTTTTTTCCCTCTGTACCCTTGTACTTATTGTGGTCTTTTTATTAAATTGTAGTTCTGACTTGCAGTCTTTTTGTGAGTTGGGTTCATTTCTCCTGCCGGTTTATGTTTAAATTAGCACAGAGGTGCTGGGCTGTGGCTGCCACCGGGCCAACAGTGTGACCTTATGTCACAAAGGGGAAGACATGAGGCACCTGTGACTGTTGATTGTGACCTCACCTGCCCTGTATCTGATATCCTGAGGAGTGGGCCACCAAAAGCTAGTTGGACTTGAGCTGGCCATTGGGATAACTTGGCTCCTTCCAGTGCTGCTTGCATGTCTGCCTTTTTGCAAGCATTCTTCATCCTTGTGTGAGATGCATGTATATGATTCATGTCAGTATGGGACGATTGGGAAGGAGAAGTAACTGTTCCCCATCACAGAACACAGATTTAAAACAATGACCTGCTGCAATGTTAAGGTTAATAATTAAAGAACCAGTTTTGAGGTAGCTTAAGCAATAGAGAGTCTTGTGCATGAGCAAGAACCTTGGGTCAGATAAAGGACAGAGTGAAGAAGACGTCTTACTTCATCCCTCGACCACCAGACGGAGGCAAGGAAGACCCCAGGAACCAGCAGGAGCATGCGTTAAAGAAGACACACCCATTTATTTAAATATTCTAGTTTTTTTAGGAGTAGTAATGAATATGTATTAGAATAGAAGACATAATGTAAGGAAAAAGAAGAATCAGTGCGTGCCTTGGTGAGCATATAGCTCCCGGCATGCCCAGCGCTGTTTGCTTATTTCTATTCAAAAAAATCCTAAAAAGAGGATTTTACCTAATTTATTACACTTGGCAGCAGCTACAAATACCAGCAAAATGCTTTTGACAGCTGAAGGTGCTTTGTGGGTCACATTTGGGGTTTTAAAAATCATTTTGTTGAGCTATAATTATTTCCTTCCCCAAGAGGTGGTTGGCGCTAATCTGATCTTTCTGGAGGAAGTCCTGATGTCCTTTGTCAGCCAAAGCTTTTCCCTCTGTGAGGGGGGTGATGAACAAAGTCCCTGAGTAATGGTTTCACCAGCAGGCTTGGACTTTGTGAATGCCCATGGACAATGGACATGGTATTTGCTCCAACCCTGCTGACAACCTGGAGTACATTCTGAGGCGTTTCCTGAGAGGAGCCAGACTGACCCAGGTGTCACTTATTTTCATCATAGTAGAATCAGGAAAAGGGAAGAGCTGATAATCCAAGGCTCCAGAGGGGAAGGAAGGTACTCTGAGGTCCAGAATTCAGAGTGTGGGATTGTTGGACTTTTAGCAGACTAAGCAGGAGAGCAGACTGTTGTCCAGAACTGTTTTCCTACACAGTAGATGTCAACAGGGTGTTAGGCTTCCCCTAGGGTTTCTGGGTTGGTGGTTAGAGCTGTTTGCCTTTGTGTCCTGTAGAGAACTCAGCATTTGAATAGGTTTTTGAGCAATTATATTTGCACACAGAATCAATTAGGTTAGAAAAGACCTCTGAGATCATCGAGTCCAACCTTTGACTGAACACCACCATGTTAACCGAGTGTCACATTCAGTCTTTTCTCAAACACCTCCAGGGATGGTGTCTCCACCACCTCCCTGGTCAGCCCATTCTAATATCTAAACATGTCCTTTTGTGAAGAAATTTCTCCTGATGTTCAACCTGAACCTCCTCGGCAACATCTTAAGGCTATCTCCTCCTGTCTTATCAATAATTGCCTGGGAAAAGAGGCCAATCCTCACCTGGCTACAACCTTCTTTTGTTGTAGAGAGTGATAGGATCACCCCTGAGCATCCTTTTCTCCAGGGTAAACAGCCCCAACTCCCTCCACCACTCCTCATAAGGCTTACCCTCTAGACCCTTTCCATCTTTGTTTCCCTTCTCTGGACATGCTCCAGTCACTCAATATCTTTCCTGAGTTGAGTGACCCAGAATTGGACACAGCACTCAAGGTGACAAGTACAGAGGGAGAAATATTTCCCTAGTCATGCTAGCCACACTATTCGTCCTATTAACAGGTGCTGGGACCAGTTTACCGCTATATGCGTATGACCAAAACTATGTATTCTACACCCTCTGTGTCATTTCTGATGGACCGTTAATAATGGATCATTTGCAGCAGCTGCCCAGGGCACACTTGACCCGTCAGGCTACAAGCTGGGTGTTAAAGGACCCCGTGAGGCAGAGGAGCATTTCTTTGTCTTCACACCAATGACTCAGTTGTGATAACTCCCCTCCAGATGGAGTCATTAACACCTTCACACCCAGCCTGAGGGGTCATTTCTGCTAATGGGCCATAAGGGATTGGCATAATAGACATCTGCAACAACCTAGACCATCAAAAATTCAAAAAATATCCCATGACTCACAGAGTTAAATCACCCATTGTGAAACTCCTCACCCTGGGGGAGGTACTGGGCATTCCCACCTGAACCTGAGCATATATAATCTTTGGGGTTTGGGACTTCTGATACCACTTGTTGGATCCAGAGAAGGACCAGAACTTTAACTGCCACTCTGGACAAGACTGCCATCATTACTTTGTCTGAACTGTGACCATCATCCTCACCAAGAGGTTTCCTTTACTTTTACTTTGCACTCAGGGTACCATGTGGTGCTCAGTACAGGGGCTAACAAACACTGTTCTGTTCATGCCCATGGTGCTGGGTTATGCATCTGTTTTTGTGTTAAAACCAGTTTTTCTCTGTATCCTTGTATTTATTTTAATCTTTGCAGTAAATTGTAACTCTGACTTGTAATCTCTCTTGAGTTGGGTTCATTTCTCCCACTGGTTTACCTTTAAACCAGCACACTATTCCTGATGCAGATCAGGATGTCATTGGCCAGATGGGCACACACTGGCTTATGTTTAGCTGCTGCTGGCCAGCACCCCCAGGTCCTTCTCCATTGAGCCAGGTTTCAAGTACTGTGCCCCCAACCTGGAGCACTGCATGGGGTTATTGTGGCTGAAGTGTAGGACCTTGCACTTGGTCTTGTTGAACCTCATACTGTAGGTCTTGTTCCATTGATCCAGCCTGTCCAGATCCCTCTGCAAAACCTTCCTACCCTCCAGCAGATTGACACTCACACCCAACTTGGTGTTGTCCATGAATTTACTGAGGGTACAGATGATCCCCTCATCCAGGTCATCAAGAAAGATACTAAACAGGACTGGGCCCAACACTGATCCCTGAGGTACACCACTAGTGACCAGACACCAACTGAATGTGTAGCATCATTCACCACCACTCTCCAGGCCTGTCCCAGCCATCACNTATGTTTAGCTGCTGTTGGACGAGTACCTCCAGGTCCTTCTCCATTGGGCCAGCTTTCAAGTACTCTGCCTCCAACCTGGAGCACTACATGGGGTTATTGTGGCTGAAGTGTAGGACCTTGCACTTGGTCTTGTTGAACCTCATACTGTTGATCTTGTTCCATTGATCCAGCCTGTCCAGATCCCTCTGCAAAACCTTCCTACCCTCCAGCAGATTGACACTCACACCCAACTTGGTGTTGTCCATGAATTTACTGAGGGTACAGATGATCCCCTCATCCAGGTCATCAAGAAAGATACTAAACAGGACTGGGCCCAACACTGATCCCTGAGGTACACCACTAGTGACCAGACACCAACTGAATGTGTAGCATCATTCACCACCACTCTCCAGGCCTGTCCCAGCCATCACCCAGTGAAGAGTGCACCTGTTACCTATTGTCTCATCTCTTTTCAAATGTTGTTCCCCTTCTGTCACTGCCAAGGAAATGACTCCACCACAAAGGATCCTCTTTTCCCTGGAGAAGATTTGCATGGACTGACAGCAAATATGGACACCTGGAGAAGGACTCTACAACCTGGACAGTACCTGCTACATTAAAGTCATTCTGCAGTGCCTGATGTACACACCCCATCTGGTTACTTACCTTCTCTCTAGTCAGCACAGCCAGTTCTGTGAGTGCTTTTAGGAATATCTCTTTGTAAATCTCTTGGTCACGACCCAAGGATTCTCAGAACCTGGAATTGGATCTAGGAGGACCTCAGCCCTTCTTTGTTAGCCCTATGAACTATGTTCCTTGAATGCTCAAACTAAAAACCTCTTGTCTTATCAAGGTGTGTTCTTCTTCAGAAAGGCACCTCTTTCAAGCCCTGGGTCTCTGTCCCTGCTAGTTAAACCCTCTTGGCTTATTGCACAGAAAATTTGTGCCACTTTAGCCTCCCTCTGAAGAACATTTTCTACACACTAAAATGTCCCAGGCTTCTCAGGACACTGGCACCTTGGGAGGAGAGCAATAGAGAGTCCTTAGAACTTCAAGATCTCCATTAGGTTTCCCACTGCTTGGGATTGTTTTGCTGGCCTGAAAAACTTCCCTCCCTCCTCAGGTCTTCAGCAAGGCTTCTGCATGATGTGCATCATGGAAGAGCATGTTCAGAAGGTTCTGTATTCCTCAGTCAGTGCCATTCAGCCTAGGGCTGTCATCAAGAACCTCAAATGTAAGTAATTTCAGGTGCTTTGACAGGTTTTTTTCCCTTCTTGTAAGGGAGAACTACTAACTTATTTCTTAGTCATAGGAGAATTCAAGCCTGACAGATCAGGAGATGCCTATGAATTCTTATGCAGTACTCTCAGGGCCATGCAGAGAGCTTGTCTGAGTGGAAGCAGAGAGTAAGCACAAGCAAATTTCCTTTTCAGTGTTCCCAAACCTGTTGGACTCCTTGAAGTGGTCCCATCAGGGAAAACTTAAAACCAGGGGTTTCAAATCTGAACTCTTGGAGGAGGTAACCCTCTGCCTTGTCATTTATTTCTAGCTTGGACATCTCTTCTCAAGCAACTACCATCATCCACCAAATATTTGGAGGCTTTTTGAGATCCAGAGGTATGTTTCCACAACTAGTGCTCTCCTTGGCCCTCTCTGTGCCCTTCTATGTGTCTGTGACAAACAACTGGTCCTCTGACTGGTGCAGGAGATCCCACAATCATAAACCATCACTGTCAATTAACTTCACTCAGCATCTTGATTTTTCTTCCAGCCACATGCTTGAGCTGCCAAGTAGTTTCTGATTCCTACAAGACCTTCCTGGATGTCCTTTTGAAAATCAAAGTAAGAGGGTTTGCAATTGTGCTTCAAGAGGTCCTGAGGCCCCTGTAGCTTTTCAGAACCAACGCACTGGTCTTAAAAACCTCTCTTACAAGCAAAAGGGAGCTTGGTGGTGGGTGGGAAGGGGAACAGACAGTGTTCTCAGCAGAGGCCATGACGCTGGTCTCCCCATGGTGCTGGCCTTAAGCTGAACCAGTGGCACTATCCCCTCTACACCCGTCACATACTCTCCTTCTTCTTTCCTTTGCCCTTCCTCAGCACCTGTCTGTCTACCAGGCTGATGGGTTGGATCAGTTTTCACTACTGGTGCCCTTGCACACCATCAGTAGTTGAACTGAGCAGTGGCACAGAGAGGGAGCTCTTCATGGCCCCAGGAACCCTTGGGATACAAAGGAAGTGTTCAGCATCAC
>VXBX01008992.1:23331-36516 GCA_013400415.1 Scytalopus superciliaris
GAAGAGTGCACCTGTTACCTATTGTCTCATCTCTTTTCAAATGTTGTTCCCCTTCTGTCACTGCCAAGGAAATGACTCCACCACAAAGGATCCTCTTTTCCCTGGAGAAGATTTGCATGGACTGACAGCAAATATGGACACCTGGAGAAGGACTCTACAACCTGGACAGTACCTGCTACATTAAAGTCATTCTGCAGTGCCTGATGTACACACCCCATCTGGTTACTTACCTTCTCTCTAGTCAGCACAGCCAGTTCTGTGAGTGCTTTTAGGAATATCTCTTTGTAAATCTCTTGGTCACGACCCAAGGATTCTCAGAACCTGGAATTGGATCTAGGAGGACCTCAGCCCTTCTTTGTTAGCCCTATGAACTATGTTCCTTGAATGCTCAAACTAAAAACCTCTTGTCTTATCAAGGTGTGTTCTTCTTCAGAAAGGCACCTCTTTCAAGCCCTGGGTCTCTGTCCCTGCTAGTTAAACCCTCTTGGCTTATTGCACAGAAAATTTGTGCCACTTTAGCCTCCCTCTGAAGAACATTTTCTACACACTAAAATGTCCCAGGCTTCTCAGGACACTGGCACCTTGGGAGGAGAGCAATAGAGAGTCCTTAGAACTTCAAGATCTCCATTAGGTTTCCCACTGCTTGGGATTGTTTTGCTGGCCTGAAAAACTTCCCTCCCTCCTCAGGTCTTCAGCAAGGCTTCTGCATGATGTGCATCATGGAAGAGCATGTTCAGAAGGTTCTGTATTCCTCAGTCAGTGCCATTCAGCCTAGGGCTGTCATCAAGAACCTCAAATGTAAGTAATTTCAGGTGCTTTGACAGGTTTTTTTCCCTTCTTGTAAGGGAGAACTACTAACTTATTTCTTAGTCATAGGAGAATTCAAGCCTGACAGATCAGGAGATGCCTATGAATTCTTATGCAGTACTCTCAGGGCCATGCAGAGAGCTTGTCTGAGTGGAAGCAGAGAGTAAGCACAAGCAAATTTCCTTTTCAGTGTTCCCAAACCTGTTGGACTCCTTGAAGTGGTCCCATCAGGGAAAACTTAAAACCAGGGGTTTCAAATCTGAACTCTTGGAGGAGGTAACCCTCTGCCTTGTCATTTATTTCTAGCTTGGACATCTCTTCTCAAGCAACTACCATCATCCACCAAATATTTGGAGGCTTTTTGAGATCCAGAGGTATGTTTCCACAACTAGTGCTCTCCTTGGCCCTCTCTGTGCCCTTCTATGTGTCTGTGACAAACAACTGGTCCTCTGACTGGTGCAGGAGATCCCACAATCATAAACCATCACTGTCAATTAACTTCACTCAGCATCTTGATTTTTCTTCCAGCCACATGCTTGAGCTGCCAAGTAGTTTCTGATTCCTACAAGACCTTCCTGGATGTCCTTTTGAAAATCAAAGTAAGAGGGTTTGCAATTGTGCTTCAAGAGGTCCTGAGGCCCCTGTAGCTTTTCAGAACCAACGCACTGGTCTTAAAAACCTCTCTTACAAGCAAAAGGGAGCTTGGTGGTGGGTGGGAAGGGGAACAGACAGTGTTCTCAGCAGAGGCCATGACGCTGGTCTCCCCATGGTGCTGGCCTTAAGCTGAACCAGTGGCACTATCCCCTCTACACCCGTCACATACTCTCCTTCTTCTTTCCTTTGCCCTTCCTCAGCACCTGTCTGTCTACCAGGCTGATGGGTTGGATCAGTTTTCACTACTGGTGCCCTTGCACACCATCAGTAGTTGAACTGAGCAGTGGCACAGAGAGGGAGCTCTTCATGGCCCCAGGAACCCTTGGGATACAAAGGAAGTGTTCAGCATCACACTTGCTTTCTGCCTCCTTCTGGACACTGCTTGCAGGTTCACAGTGGGTCTCCTCAGCATCAGCAGCCCGGGTCTTCCTGTTGACTCCTGGGAAGTGTTTGGGTGAGGACATTTCAGCAGCTCCTTTCTCACTCCTCCAGGCAGCCTCATCCCTCACCACAGCTCTGGAGAACTTTGTGACAGCCAAGCAGCTGGATGGGAAAAAGTGCTTGAAATGCAGCAAGTAAGACGATCTCTAATGATGTATTAACACTAGATCCTGCATCAGGGACTGTGTGTCTTCAAGCAGAATCAGCTTCTCACAGAGGTGAGCACAGTAATGAGACACAGCTTTTTTTATTATGACCTTATATTGTGGAAAAGCCTTAAAGAAGTGCCAGGACGTGTGAGACAGGAAAGGTTGTCTAGCCTTCTTGGGGCATTTCAGTACTCTGTGCTTGGGTTCAAGGTGTAAGAAGAAGGCTGCCACTTCCAAAAGGATCACAATCCATCACACGCCCAGGGTCTTCACAGTGTTTCTGGGAAGGGCTGATGTTGGAAGCGGCAGAAAGATCAGCCAGGTGTGCATACAGCTAGAGTGCAACTTCCTCTTCCTGGAACAGGAGATTCCCCAAAGCAGTACTCTGTCACAAGCTGCTCCTGTTCAGCTTTTCATGCTCCCTTTTGGGGAGAGAAGACTTCCTATGAGAAGACCAGCCTGGACTCTGCTCTGAGCTGTTTTGACAGGAGAACAGTTTCCTGTCACCCAAACGATGACATGATGAACAGTATTTCATGTGTTAGCTCAGGATCATTTCTGAGCCCTCTTGGTTTCTCCATAGGTTGTGGAGTATCCTGAGTACTTGTATCTTCATCCATACATGTCTGACACAGCTGGAGAACCCCTCCTTTACTCCTTATATGCCATCGTGGTGCACAGCGGTCACACGTGTCTTGGCAGACACTTTTTCTGCTACACAAAGGTAAAGAGCAACCTCCCTACTGACAGGGAAAAATGTGTGCTGGGAAGACAAACTTTCCCAGCAGTGTTACTGGCAGCCAAGGCTTTGGGGGAGTTTCTCTTTCAGGGCTGGACTGAATTTGTTTTGATGTACTCTTAGTTCTGCAGTTTTCTGTGAAGAAACCCCGCAGTTCCTCTCCAGATATGGATGCCCTCCTTTTCAGGCCAGCAGTGGGTTTGTGGTATAAGATGGATGATGAGACTGTGGATGACTGTGACATCCACACAGTTCTGGGACAGCAAGCCTATTTGCGGTTCTATATCAGGTAAGAACCAGGGTGTTCAGAATACGTGTTCAGAATATGTTTCCTTTTCCTGGTTTTCCTGTTTGTCTTCTCATTC
Source organism: Scytalopus superciliaris (assembly GCA_013400415.1). Taxonomy (NCBI): domain Eukaryota; kingdom Metazoa; phylum Chordata; class Aves; order Passeriformes; family Rhinocryptidae; genus Scytalopus; species Scytalopus superciliaris. Next base: position 26,487 of record VXBX01008992.1, read on the forward strand.
TCCTGAGTGCTTTTGCCATAGGAGACAATTCCTCCCTGTATTCTTCAGTGCTGTCAATTCTGAAGTACCCCATGCCAGTGTTTCTCTTCCCTTGCTGGGCATTAGGCTGCTGCCCTATGTAAGCTGCCTTGACTGCTTTCTGAACCTGGCTAATGCAGAGAAGAAGGGACCTCAAGGAAAGATGGGTAGGGACTCTTTATCGGGGAGTGTGGTGACAGGACAAGGGGTATTGATTTCAAAGTGAAAGAGGAAAGATTTAGATTTGATATAAGGAAGAAATTCTTCCCTATGACAGTGGTGAGGCTCTGGCACAGGTTGCCCAGAGAAGCTGTTGCTACCCTGTTCCAGGAAGTGTTCAAGGCCAGGTTGGACCGGGCTCGGAGAAACCTGGTCCAGCAGAAGACGTCCCTGCCCATGGCAGGGCAGTGGAATGAAATGAGCTTTAAGGTCCCTTCCAACCCAAACCATTTTGGTATTCTGTGATTCTGTGAAATGGAGGCCTTAGAGGGTATAAAGATAAGGACTTACTTACTCTGACAGGGACAGACCTGGGGGGAAGACCACAGTTGAATTTCCCACTGGTGGCTTTGGTGAAATTGTAGAAATGGCTTCAAGAAAATTACTGAATTCCAGATGAGTCTGCCAGAAATTCCCTAAACAGTGATCACTCTTTTTTCCTTCAGGTGCTCTGATTTGAAAATGGAAGAAATGGCAGCTTCTTCATTGGCACCATCCTCTGCCCATTCCTTCCTCAGTCGGAATGTGGGCAGCAGGAAGCGGGGTTTGCCTGGTTGGATTAAGGTGACACATAGCCAGAGGAATGGTGCCAGGGAGAGGAACCGGAGCAGATCCCTGCAGTGGGGCAATGATCACCACAGCTGGTTTGTGAACAGCACCAGCTATGACAGCTCAACAGAGAGGAGGAAGAGGAAGAGAACTAGTCCTCCAGACTGTGATGATGCTCATAGGGATGACACAGCTTCAAGGCCCTCCAATAGGAGTTGCCAGTGTGCTCCTGCCCACAGGACTGCTCAAGAACAACACCTGCCAAGACAGAGAAAGCAGAGGATATCCTTACAGTGGGGCTGTGATCTCCACAGATGATTTGTGGAGATCAGGGACCACGGACAGTCAGAAAGGAGAAGAAAACACGCATTTGGAATGAACAGGCAGAAAAGCCCAAGCCAGAATTAAAACTCTTTGTTGGCCTTGCATGAATAATTTGCAGCATGTTTCCTTCTCCCTGGGCTCTGGGGCAGTTGGTGGAAATACGCTGTGAGGGATGTTTGTGTGATGGGATTTTGAAAGCTGTGGGCTTGCATGTACTCACCTGGCAATCTCTTCTTTCTAAATATTGACTTCAAGTCATTCAAAGACACATGGACTGGATGAGCCAGCAGTGACCAGTATTGAAATGGGCTTGATGGTGGGCCCTGAGGCTGCTGCTCAGTGGCACCAAGTTCAGGAACCAGCACTGTCTCCCAAGATTCAGCACTGGGACCCATCCTGTTTAACACTTTGCTTAACTAATGGTCTGGATGCTGGGGCAGAGGACACCCTCAGCATGTTGGCAGATGACACCAAACTGGGAGGGGTGGTGCTTAGGCCAGGAGTTTATGCTATCATGCTTCCTCCATGTCTGTCCTGCTCCCTGCCCAGCTTTTCCTCTTGCAATCCCTCTGTCCTGCTTCCTGTCCCTATTTTTGCTTTCTTTATTTCTTTGTCCTGCTGTATGTACCATAAAGTGTGAGACCCTGGGTTTTTTGTTTTTTTTTCCTAACACTGTGTTGGTAAGCAAAAGGAAGAAAGGTTGAAAGAGTCTGTTTTTTAAGAGTAATGTATTCCCATAGAGTGCCCACCTTTGTGTGGTGAAGGTTTCCTACTGAAGCATGGTTTTGCTGGGCTGAAAGGCTGTATTACAGTAGCAGAGGGAAGAAGTGAAGCCTTTCATGGTAATGAACCTGTAGCAAAACTAGCAGGAAAAGCTCATTTCTTGCTAAATACTCCCTGGCAAAAGTAGTAGCAAGTAAAGGCACTTGTGGATGGCTTTTTTAAGCAGTACAGAGCTTTTGATACAGATTTCTGAGAACGAGGACCTGAGTGTCCATGCTTCAAGACTGAGAGCTGCAAGCCAAACCATTAAAGCATTCACAAGCATTCACACGCCACATCTCACTAGCATGTTCCCATTCTTGTGAATGAAATCCCAGCTGGGAAATCAGGCTGATTCCTGGAGAAAGGTGTCCTGCACTGGAATGCAGGTCTCTTCAGCTCCTCTCACAGGTCCATCCTTGGTCTCAGCTGTGTGAATTCTACCCCAACAGAAGCAGCCAAAACTGTCAAGAACTCACTACTTTGGGCAAAAATATATCTTTATTATGCATTCACAAAACAATCCTCTTTTAAGGTACTGTATTCCCTGGCACTGGTAACAATAATACCCAAATGGTGTGGGCCAAGATGAGTCCAGAAAAATCCAGTTGTCAAATGCAGAAGCACCATCAGCCAGAGAACAGCTGGGACAAGTGGGCAGAGGTGAGGGGCCTGTCACCATGTCCCTGGACACCTGAGCGAGCTGTGCTGCTAAGACTACTGGTGATGGGCTGGAGCTCTTGGTGGTGGCTTGTCTTGGTGCTTCTTTGTTTCTCTGAGTTGTTCAAATGGGTTTCAGAAAAGACTACTCACTGACATGAATTAAGAACACAGGGGAAGGGTCGTATCATGGAAATCTCAGCAGAGTACTGCCAGCTGTTGCCTTGGCAAACCAGCATACCCTAACTGCTAATATTTCATTGTCAACAGCAGCAAGAAATAACTCTGGGAAAAAGCCAACTCACATGTCTCTCCTGCTTAGCAGTGACATGACTATTCCAGGTACCACTAACCCAAGCAGCAGCACACTCAAGGCTGCTGCAGTGACTAGGATATAGTACTTGCTCAGTACTTGATGACCTGCCTTTTCCTCAGCACCTGGCCCTGCAGGACAAGGGACAATGCCACAATATTACTGTGCTCTGTTCTATAGGTAATCTCACAGTGTGCTTCATGTGCCCAAGAAATTTTGTTTTCAGAGATTGGTACTTCTGGCTCTGGTGTTGTAGCACCAGGGGACAAGAAGGATTCCTTAAAGTTCTCATGGAGAAGAGCTCATGTGCCAGTGAGCAGCAGCACCAGCACTACACCATCTGTTCCTCTGGGCTGCAGGCCAGGGCTGTGTGCCAGAAATGCACAGTTCATCCAAGAAGACCACTACTGGGTTATATCAGAAATGCTCCAGTTTTCCCAAGCCAACATTTCTTGAGCACTCACCTTCAGGACGTCCCTGAGGCTGAGCAGGTGTGCTGGTTTCTTGTATTGCCTCTCATTTTTGGCTGAGACTGGCACCCTGTCACTTCTCCCCATCTGTAAGGACCCCTTCTGCACAGTCTCATGCCCTGTTTCCATCTCTAGAAAGAACGAGGGACAGTTTAATTAGAAGTAATCATTCCTCATTGGGAACACAATACCATGTCCTGGGCACTTGGCAAGCAGCAGTGAGGAGACTGCTGCTCCCCACACAGGAGGAAAATCACAACAAAGTTTCCTGAAATGCAACTAGAAATGAAGGAGAGCCTGCTGGAAGTTATATAACTTTTATAATTTTGAGGGTTAATATGTGGTTTTAATTAAACCTTTGAATTAGTTGTTTTAATTAATCATAAACTGTGTTAAGTCTTAACTTTTAGTCAGCATATAGCAAAAAAGTTGTCATAAGCAACCTCACTGAGAACATAACTTATGAAAAATACTAAAACTGTAAGTTTTTTTAATGTGAACTGTGATATGCTTCAATGAACAAAGCCCATGAGAGAACAATGTATTGTTGAAACTGGACATCTGGAAGCAAGGACCTTTTGCAGAAACCACCAGATAACAAAGAAGATTAACAAAGGCTCAGTATTTGTGTTGGAAAATTTCTAGCAGAAGAAAAAGACACTAAAAAGACTAAAAATATGGACTAATTGGCATAAACAATGAGAGATTAATAACCAGTAGTACATCAAATACTAATTAATGAAAGGGAATTATGTTATTAAGAACCAATGAACATTAATGTCTCTCTTTGTAAAAAATGTCTAAATAGGTGAAAAAGTGATGTATTGGTGTCTGTATGGAGGCAGGATTTTTGTGGGCCACCTTCACACCCAGCACTGCAAATAAAAGTAATGCCTTGCTTTCTAACACCAAAAAGACAGTGTTAGAGGGTTCTATTATTCCAAATTATTTTGGAGGTATTTGGCAACAAACCAAATCACACAAGACTGAATTAATCAAATGAACCACTTCAGATTAAGGTGTCTGGCTTCATGCTTGATGTCCGGCTCCAACCCACTCCTGACCCTGAGGTCTCACTGAGAGCCTGCAGATAGCAAGGACAGAGACAGGGCTGGACCAGGCTTCCAAGTCTGGCCTACTCTGATCCTGGCCAGGGCACTGATCCAATCTGTAGCTGAGGCAAGGCCTGCAGGTCCCTGCAAACCAAGACTGCCTTCATGTCCTTTCCACCAGACAAGGACCCTCTCCCCTCTAGGGAGGGTCCTCTCCTGACTCAGGAGCAGTTAGCTTCTCCACACGTCCCTCACATACTCCAGGAGCACCAACAGTCCCACTTGTCGCATCACAACTGTCAGTCTGATGGATGAAAATTATGTCACAAGTAGAATGACTGCAGAATCAGCACCTACATGACTTACAGCATTGGGAAAGGGCAACCAAGATTTCTTGAGAAGTCCTTTGTGCCTTTAAGCTGGGCTGTGCATGAGTTGAACATGAATTCAGCACAAACCCATTCCCAACACCTGAATACCTGACATCTGCGCAAAGTAGCTCTGGCCAGTAATGATGCAACTATGTCAGCAGCTGACCCTGGTACTCAGCTGAAGGCACAGCTGGGAGCAGACGCTGTGCTTAATCATGTCTGTGGCTCAGCAGCCCATAAAAGGTGTGAAATCAAGTGTCCCTGCAGTGATGCTCTGACAGACCCCTCCCTGCTGCCTAGGCTACAGCATGTTCCCATAGGAAGTTGAAAAATCAGCTTCTCAGGTCCCGTGGTTAACAGAGTGATATATACTAACTGGATGTAGCTTTTTCAGGGCCTCTTTTGGAACTTCAGGTGTCTTCTGGAAATGCTTCCGTATTTTAACTTTATACAAGGGCATTAACGGATAGTATGAAGGTACATTTCACATGAAGAATGCATTGAAAATCAGTCCTTATTCTGTGAAGTTAATAGAGACTGCCTATTCCCCCCTGGGATACCAGCTGGGAATCAGCATGGGATCCATCCAAGTTGCTGGAAGAGCCCTCCCTCTGGCCACATCTATAACCAAACACCCACAAGAAGTTGCCATAACACGTTCTGCTCTGCATTGTCGTACTTCTTATGTAATAACAGGGCATGCACAGGGAGATCTGTATTCTCACACCTGTAGGCGTATCTGGCTGACCTTGGGACTTTGAAGTGGCACCTCTTAAAGGAAGCAAAAAGCAATGACATGCACACATTCATGACTTGCCAGTGGGTCAGCCCTAGAAACCAGCCAGGAGGCTAGATAATCATTGCCAAGTGGTGGATAAGTCAGTGCCACATTTCTGGCCTGGCACTGTCACTCTGCATCTCCCTGATTGTTAGGAACCTTCCCCCTGAAGCAGCTGCAGCCCCTCCACACCTCCCCACAATGTGTCTGCCCCACTGCCCACAGTGTTGTGTCTTCCTGGCTCACCTAGCCACTGCCTGCCTACCTGCTCCCTGCCCCTGTATTGGAGCAATCTGGGCATCCTGGGCTTGCAGGGTCAACAGAAAGAGGATGAGGCAGTAGGTGAGGACCATGACTCCCCATGCTTGCAACATGCTGCTGCTGCTGTCGCTGTCTCAGTGTTGCTCACAGCTGACATGGAAGAGTTTGTCAAAGTGAGGCTCTGTGACCTCACATCAAAGCAGCCTTATGACCTGCCCACTGCCAGGCCTCTCTAGTTGTTCTGGTTTAGAGGTAAACTGGCAGGAAAAATGAACTCCACTCACAAAGAGATTACCAGTCAGAATGACAACTTAATAAAAAGATCACAATAAGTACAATGATACAGAGAAAAAGTCGGTTTGACCACAAAAAACAGCATCCTGGGGCATGAACAGAATGGAGCTCACCAGACCCTGCTGATCCCCATGTGGCCCCCCCGAGTACAAAATAAAAAGGAAAGAAGAAACCTGTCAGGTGAGGATGATGGTCACAGTCTGGTCGAGGGTGGTAGTCCTGTTGAGGTTCTGGTCCCCCTCTGGATCTGACGAGTGGTACCAGAAATCCCCAGACCTGAAGATTATATATGCTTAGGCTCAGATGGGAATGTCCAGTACCTCCCCCAGCGTGGGGAGTTCTGCAATGGGTGATTTACTCTGTGAGGTGAATCATGGCATATTTTTGGAATTCCTGATGGCCCCTCAGGCTGGGTGTGAAGGTGCTGATGGCTCCCCACAAGGGAGCTATCACGGCTGAGTCATTGGTGTGAAGGAAAACTTCCTTATCTCACAGAAGTTCCTAAACACCCAGCTTGTAGCCTGAGGGGTCAGGTGTGCCCTGGGCAGCTGTTGCAAATGATCCATTATTAGCAGTTCATGAGAAATGACACAGAGGGTGTAGAATGCACAGCCCTGCCCACACCCACACAGTGAGGAACTGGTCCTGTCCACTATAAACCGGGACACTAGTGTACTCCCATTGACCATGAAATCCTGAATCTGCCTGCTGTTGAATTTCCTTGTTCTGCAATGCAGAAGCAGAAGACGAGAAGGGTGGAAAAGTTCATTTCTTGCTAAATGCTGCCTGACAAAAGTAGTAGCAAGTAAAGGCACTTGTAAGTGGCTTTTTTATGCAGTATTCACATGGAGCTTTTGATACAGATTTCCACAAAGGAAGACTCGAGTGCCCTTGCTTCAAGGCTGAGAGCTGCAAGCCAAATCATGAAGTTGACACAGGACAACCCATTGGTTCATGTCAGTTTTCTGTTTGGAATAATGCAGAGGGGACCCTTTTGTCCCATCCAAATTTATGTGATCTAAGGGAGCGTTTCAGCAACCATTTCCAGCTTTACCATCCTGTTTGCTTGGGGATAATAAGGTGTATCAAAAATGCATGTGATGTCCCTCTTTCCAGGCCACACTGGTGAAATGTGATCCATTGTTACTTTGTGCATAGTCTGGGACAGGAAGGCTGGAAAACCAGAGTCTTGAAACAGTTTCTTTGGTGTTAGCATGTGTGCTGTAAGTAGCAACTCCCTGCTGAGAGACCACTTCCGCTCCTGTGAGTCCTTAGAACAGTTTGATGTTCTCAGAGGCCCAACAGAGTACAGAGGGGTTACTATTTGACTCTACCCTGGGATGAGCATCCTACAAAAAACCTATGGCACCTTATAAAGCTTGCATTTCCTTCTTGTTGGTTGGTGGAGACATTGCGGTGATGCTGTTGATCACTTCTGTTGGGATCTGACAGTGTCTGTCTTGCCACTTCACTCCCAGGAACTGGATTTCTCATGCAGGTCCCTTAACCTTACTCCTTTTGGTGGCAAAGCTGGTTTTCAGGAGAATCTGGATGATTTTTTTCTCCTTTCTCAAAGAATTCTTCTGCTGTGTTCCCCCATACAATGATGTCGTTGATGGATTGCAATGCTCTAGTGTTGTCTATAATAATAAAAAAAAAAAATCTCTGGACAATTTTAGTATAGAAAGGTAGAGAGCAGTTCTTTAATTAAAGTGCTTTAATGGGCACAATATGCACATTGCCTATTCCCACCCACCCCCAAAAATCTTACAATTTTATAACACTAGCTAATTATAATATCTAACTATTACATCATGGCTACACCCAGCCCAAAAATTATCTGTCCCTTGGGACCTCCATCAGGCATGCCTCCTGAATTGGGTCATGGGTCTTAAAATACACCTCCTTCCTTTCAGTTTCATCTTCATCAGCATCTTCTGTCTTGCTTGAAATCATTTCTGGTTTCTGGACCTTCTGAATAGTTTTGACTAGAGTTATATAAAACAATGTGCCTATTATGTTTCCTAGATACATTCTATACAAACTGGATGTTCTTTACCATAGCACCCACTGCTTCAAACCACTGAGGTGTGGCTAGGAAGTGTGTATACACCTGTGGTCTAAGTCATGTGAGTTTTATACACATCTGGAACATTGTGTACACCTGACATTATCAGACAACCAAGACACTATTGGCTCATCTGGTTGTTGAGTGAGGTCTTTCTGCAGGTTACACAGCACATCTAAGGGACTCAGTGATGATTTTGGGCTGCAATTCCTCCACTGATTGTGAAGGCCCTGATTCTCAATCCTTGTCAAGTGAGCGTACTGACTTAGTTTCATATTTTCTCTTTTGCATGCGTGGAACTACTGCTGGCTGTGGCTTTCCTTCTGGTTTGACTGGAGACTGAGTGACTGTGATGTCCCTTGGTTTTTCTGCTGCACTATTTTCCTTCCCCTCTGATTGTAGGTGGTGTTGTACACTTAAGACCATGACATGATAAACACTGGCCTGGGCACAGCACATTGCAATGAGTTGGCCCTCTCTGGAACTGAAGGAGCAGTTTTCTCTTACACACTCAGCAATGTTACTAGGGGTCTATGTTTGGTCAGGGCTTGTAATGGATTACCTGTAGGCCTTCCTTGGAGACCAAGTCACATGACTTATATGAACTAGGAAGTAAAGTATTCCATCCCTTTTGTACGTCAGCTTAGATATATGTATATATGTGTAAATATATATAAACTGCTTCAGTTCTGCTGAAATTCAGTTTTGCAGGTTTTTTCCTTCTCTTCTTTTCCCTGTGGCTGGGAAGGGGGCCTCTGTTTTGGGCCCCTGGTCACCTGGCATTCGGCTGGGTCAAACAGACACAGGGGGGAACATCCAAACTATTGAGGCAGAATATTCCTTCAACACTGGGCCCATCTTCTCCCACTTCCTCATCCAATCAGGATGGTTCATGTCTGGAGCAGGCTGTTGGGCACTGTCAGCAGCCCCTGGGCCTGGACAGTATGCCTAGTATCTGAGGCAGATCTTGGAGTAGCTTGACAAGAGATCCGCACTCTGTCTCTAAATATTAAGTGAACTGTAGTGAATAAACATGGCAGAATCATCAGCAAAAGCAAGTATCTTTGGCATCTGGGGAAACACTAAACTCCCACAGATTCCATTATCAGACTCAAAAAAGAAGAGGGGGAAAGGCTGGACAAAATCACTTTCACTTGTGCCCCCTTCATGCTGGGTGGCATTGTCAATGAACCCCCAAAGGTAGCAACTTCAGCCATGGCAGGCAGGGAATATTGAGTACATATCCCAGATAAGTTCCATTGTCTTAAATGTCATCATGTCATAAACCCACTTCATAAAACTTACTATCAAAGCAACACTAATCACTCTTCCTGCAGTGACAAAGACAATTGCCAAAAGTGCATATGGCAATATATGCATGGCTAGGTTCTTCACCATCATGAACAGATGGATCAGCATTTTTTGCACCAAAGTTCTATACACAACACTCAAATTTTTCCATCAAAGAAATTATTTTTTCACTTGCCTCTCTTGGGCACCAATTATGCCTCAGTTTGAGACAATTTGGAGGCGTGAAGACTTGAGACAGAAGTCCCCTCTCCCAGATTCAGTACTCCTGGTTCTTTCCAATACAGAGAGAGAGAGACCAAATATGCCTAGATGAAAGTGAAAAAATAACTCTTTACCAATAACAAAACTGATAAAACAGAAAGCAGCCAGGCAGAAAGGGNGTGAAGACTTGAGACAGAAGTCCCCTCTCCCAGATTCAGTACTCCTGGTTCTTTCCAATACAGAGAGAGAGAGACCAAATATGCCTAGATGAAAGTGAAAAAATAACTCTTTACCAATAACAAAACTGATAAAACAGAAAGCAGCCAGGCAGAAAGGGACAGCAGCTGAACGGGAGTCAGCATGTGCTCAGGTGGCCAAG
>VXBX01008994.1:0-11483 GCA_013400415.1 Scytalopus superciliaris
ATAAAAGGAGCAAATTTCCTGCTAGTTGTAGCAAAGTCCAGCAAGACCTTTCCAAAATCTGTCTCTCTCCTTGGCTTTTATTTATGGAATTTCTAGTTTGTCCAAGGGGAACTGTTAACTGAGTTGGACCTAATTCATTAGGTGCAACCCTTTATTTTCCTACTTGCTACTGAACTCTTTGTGCTGCTTGGAAGTCTAGGTCTGTTTAGAATTATGGAAGATTTTGAGTTGGGTTTAATATAGGAGCAAAATTCAAATAGACATGGGAGGGGAATATATTGTGTGATTTTTGTACTTAAGAAACAATATGGCCGTATATGACTTGAAGGTAGTTTAGCCTGGGTTCACAAGAACTGTATTGTCTTGGGCAGAAGCCAGGCTTTCTGCAGGGAGTTCAATAGACTGTTGTAGGAATGTGCTTTTCATTGGCAAAGCTAGTTCAAGCAATACCTATTCCTCTCCCATAGCTCTCTCTTGCTGGGTTGGGCCAATGTGACTGTTTGTAGGGCCTCAGTGTAAATCTGTGTATTGAGGTGAACCAGGCTAAGAAAGCCCAGCTGGGGGGAAAAGCAGTCATCAGTCATGAAGAGCAAGAGTGTCCTCAGCATCAAAGGCAGTTTATGAGAGTGTTTGCAGAACTTAGTGACACCTGTAGTGGTAGTACTTCACCTCATTCTGAAAATTTAGGGTGCTTAATTCCATACAAAGATGTAATAAAACAAATTCTTCCAGTAAAGTCAAGGAAATTGATGAAAACACCTTAGGGTTTGACCTCACCAGTGATTCCAGCCTTCTGTTTGAAGACTCTGAATTATTTGTGTTTATAGCAGTTTATTCTGTTGTATCCTGTTGCAAGGGACAGATTGTTAACCAGAGTTCGGACTTGTCTGCATCTTCCCTCTGCTCCTTTTACACATTGCTTTACCTCAGTGTTATCAGATTTGTGACTGCCCAGTGACAAAGAAATCAAATGATTGAGGGATAGCTCTGTAGTGGCTATTTGAGTGTTGAACATCAGAAGCTTTTCTGACAGCTTCAAAATCAGGCAAACTTACTTTGTAGCATCTGTCATTATGCAATGCATCCTTTGCAAGCCTTATAAACCTTGAGGAGTTTGTAAATTACTGTACAGAGCACAGTAATTTATTGCCTGCACCAGAAATTATACAGCAAGCTGCTGCTGGATTTAGAGTGGAGTTCTCTGTACTGTGTGTTCTATGGAGTGCTATGTACTATATAATAAGTTACTTAACTCTCCTGTTTAGCAACACCTGATTGAGCAATAAGATGCAAAGCAGCATATGATGAGATCATTTTACATGTGGTTTAAAAACCTCTAAAGCTATAAAACAAAGTGAGTATCTTATATTTAGAGTGACCTGAGTCATTCTAAGTAATTCTGGCTACTCACATACCAGAGCTTTAGTCATGTTGTAGAGGTTACTGAATCAGGACTTGTCTGTGGATACCTTTGTCTGTGTGAGTAATTGTGCTGAAGTTAATAATGCTTGTTAATAAAGTACAACTTCGGGGAATTGGGTCAGATGAGGCCTTGTAGGATGTTTTGTATCGCAACATGTTGTTCCATTAAGCATGAACTTGTACTGATACCTTTTAGTGCTGTAATAGCTGTAATTAGCAGCAGCTCTTCTCCCGTATAAACATCTGTCTTTCCCATGCAGCTTTTCTGGTTAATTCTCCTGCTGCCTTTTGCCAGAATGTCTCATGGGAGAGATGTCTGCCACTTCTGAGCCAGGCAGGTGTGTGAAAACATGCTAAAGAAACACTTTTATATTAACACAGTAGGAAAGTGTCTCTGCATATGATGCGATGGTCAAAACTTTAAATCTTTAGACTTAATGAACTGAGATATTTGTAGGCAACCAAAATGTGGTAAACCTGGGAGGAGAAAGTATAGTGTGGATGGGGCTAGAAGCAATTAAAGCATTTGTTCATATGCATAGAGCTCTTAAGTTTTAAATATTGCAATTGCCAACACCACAATGAAGTTGCATAACCAGTCCTGTCCTGCTCAGGTGTGCATGCCTTGGATGAAGTACCAACCACCTTCATGTTCCACAGGCCTCAGGGTGTCCTGGCTCAGAACCCTCCATCCCTCCTTCTGTTTGGTGAAGGCTCAGCCCTCAAAAGGAGATGCCAAAGTGCCCATTCAGTACAAAGAGGTTTGGAGTCCTCCTCAAACTCTGAAGAAATGTTTGTGCTAGTGGGTGAACCAGGAAAGTTTATGTTGTTTTGACGTGTGTTGGTTAACTTGGGACAGAAGTTACACAATTGTAACCCTGATGGATTTCTGCTGAAATGTCTGGTTGGATCTCAGTCTGCCTCATGTGTCTCTGCATGTTCCAGCTTCCCTTGGTGAAAGGAGGCTCCAGCAGTGCTCATTGCCTGCATTCAGTCTGCTGCAGGCGTGTTTTAAGAGCCCAAGGCCCAGTTCTGCTTCCATATAGAAGCTCCGTAGCTCAGATGATTTTCAAAGTGGTTGTGACCAAAGCTGTTGTGCACAGGGTAGTGAGCAAAGGTGTCAAAGGAGCGACCAGCCTCTCTGAGAGGGCCAGGGGTCATTGTGACCTTGCTTGATTACTGTTTTATGTAAGTGGCTTTTGTCAGGCAAATTAATTCAAACACTGACATATAACCAACAGCTGCGAAATCACACCCAGTGTTTGCTTAACCTGTTGGTTTTGGGGGTCTGCCTCAAACAGAGTTGTCTCACTCTGAAATTAATACTGTTAAGGTCAAATTGTTTAGCTCCTGGTTTCTGCTTGGTAATGTTGGTTTGTTTGCAATTGCCATGAGTCTCGCTTCAGTGCTCCCTTGAATTTCTTGATAGCCAGAGCAAGATGTATGCATTACAGACAGAGGAGGCAGGGGAAACTGTGAGGACTATAGAAATTTATATAAGCACTTATTAAGGAGGAAGCAGGTGATTTGCTCCTCCACATGCAACTTTCTGAGGTTATTCTACCTAGGGCTGTACAAGGGAGGGGGAAAAGTGCTGAACTGTGTTGTAAAGGCTGCCTTGATTATGAACCTGTGTTATGGTGACTTAATTCACCATAATGCATTAATTCACTTAGATTCTTGCAGTGTGCAGAGCCTTTGTAGCCACTGAGAAGTAGGGCTTGCCCTCCTGAACTACTGTGTGCAAAGTACTTTAGAGACACAAAATTCTCTTTAATTGTTTGTCCTAATAACTTGTGTTCTGATACTTGTTTGGTGCTTCTCTTCCTGATTTTTCCTTTGATTCTTGGTCTATAGTTTAATAAACTCAACAAATTCACCTTCCTTTAATTGAAATTGGTGAGGTAAAATTGCTTCCAAAGAAGAGTGTTGCCTTACACGAATCTGGTCTTTCTGCTGCATTCATTGTTCTCCATTCCATGTCTTGACCCCTTCAACTAAACGTGTTCTTTTGTTTTTCCTTAGACCCTTGATACTTTCTAACCTGCTTTTCTCCTTAGGTGATAGTGAACAGATAAAGCTGATATCTTGCCTTAATCTGATCAGGGAGATGGTGAAATGTTTATTAACCATTTAGAGCCTCTTTAAAATGCATTACATCCAGACAGAAGAAAACAATTGCTCAAGGAGCAGCAAGATCAAGGCTATAACTTGAAGTAGTTAGTTAGAAGTAAATTGAACAATGGACAATGAAGGGCATATGCCTAGAAAATAGTTTCTTACCAGTTAGGAAACTCCTTGAGATTGTTAGTTTCTCCCAAGGGGTAAGATGGTCTTGGTTAAACTAGATGCATATCTAGGACCAGGCTATAAAACTGGGCTCCAAGGATGAAGTTTTTCAATCTAAGTGCTAGATTCTAGAAGACTGACTTAGATCTCTTTAAGACTGAATACAGCTTTTCCCCCCTTATTTTATTCTTTTTTTTCAAGGATCATGTTCTCAGTGCTGTGTTACTGCTGCAGTGGGCTGAATGCAGAGGAAGGGGTGGTTGTGTTGAATTTCTACCTTATCTCTCATTTCCCAAACACGATGTAGCCCTAAACCGAGGGATCTCAAAGGGACAGGACAGTGATGTGTGCTTAATCAACTTCGTCATGGACTTATGATTATTGTTGATGCACTTTGTTTCTTGACTAACAAAGACACATCAGCTTTTCCAAGATGAAAATATGGAGTAAACTTTCCAACCAAGCTAACTCAAAGATTAATCTGTACCTGATCCTTATTGTGTTTTTATATTTGCAATTGGTAAGGTGACAGTTACCCAAAAGTTTAAAAATGTGCAGCTTTTTCTATAGTAAAGACAGGAATCCATAGGCAGAAATCACCTGTTTTTTTTGGGAGGCTGTTGCATTAGATTCTTTTGTGGTTTCTTGGAGAAACAGTGGAATGAGAAGGAATTAGAGCCCAAGGCAAGACTGAAATCTCATTCAAATGGTCATGTACATTTCAACTCACGCCAAAATCATCAGCTTGCTACTGATGAAAACGTATCAATATGCATTTCCCCTGTTGTTTTCTCTGATGTCCAGCCCAAAAGCTTTATCTTTCTGAAGCAATTTCACAATGGTCTTTGTTTGAACTGCAGTCATCTAACAGGAAACCAAGACTGACCATCTTTTCTAGTGGTGAAAGGTGCTGATAATTCTCTCTAGGATATGATTTAGACAGAGAAATATTGAAACCAGCTAAGATAAGAACAAAGAAAAGGATACCTTGGTTCTCAAACCAAAATTGAAGCTGACATTGCCTTCCCCAGTGTGTGACATTTGCAAATGCATATTTTGAGGACTGGCCTCAAGCTGTGTCTGTGATCTGGCAGGGCCCACTGGAGGCTTCTGTGAAAGGCACAGGATGTCCCTCAGTGTCTAAACCTCTGCTCAGCTGCTGTCAGTGACACCTCCTCTGTGTGTGGCATCATGTCTTGATCGTTTTCAAGATTTGCTTGTAAACCAGCAGCCCCATCACTGATTGTGGATGTCACTGTTTATTGCTGTTTTGCTTCTCCCGTGTCTCTCTAGGCTGGTGTCTGTGTGAGTTTGAGTATGTGAGAGAACAGAAAGGAAAAGACTGAAATCAGGGAGCAAGCCCAGAAACATTGGGTACCTAATGACTAGCCAGGTGCACAGTGGGCCTAGGCAGTTGGCTTCTCTTCCTGCTCTGTCACTTGAGGCTGGAGTCAGTGTGTGTTTCTGCAGACACATCAGTAGTCACCTCCTGAGTTTCTTGATGGGCTGTGTATTCCAGGCACTGCTCTCATTTGTGGCACCTGCTTGGTGAAGACTGGATAATGGTACAGAAACTCCACTGGAAGATAAAGTTTCCCACTGCCTGCCAGGGGAACAAAAAGGCAGGAGGATTTACAGCAAATACCACTACTTAAAGGAAAGGTGTTATGAGCTATCACAATTATGTGTTATTCTTTAAATGTATTTTACAGCATCTGCTCCTGTCATTCCCAAATCATGTGTCAGACTTGGATGTGCCTTCAGGTGTGATTGTTGGAACATAATAAATCTGGGCTTCCTTCTGTTTTCTCTGCATACTCTCAGGCTGACAACTTCAGGAGGTTTAGTGTAGGTGTGAGTGTGTGACACCTCTGATCTGATACTGGGTTGAACACCCACCCTGAAATGCCCACAATACCCTGTATTCTCCTCACCTGCTGCTTCTACCACCAGTAAACTGACCTCCTGTAAAGTGCATCAGGAATGGGGAGTGAGGAAGAAATGAGAGTATGTAAAATTACAGTTCAACTTGGTAGTGGATATGTAGGAAAGAAGAGGTTATATACTGGGTTGTGCTTTCTGTGTTGGCTTATTGCCTCTTAATATGAGGGTTGTAACCTTGTGAGATTATCACTGGTCAGGTGATGATAGCTGGCTGAATGAGTTATTGAGACCAATAATTGTAGAAGGGAAAATAATAATGGTCCATAGTAAAATGGAGTAATAATGGTCAAGAAGAGAAAAAAGTTGAAAGGGTTAAATAGTGAAGATTCACACTTGGCCTTTAGTAGAAACTGCACACCACATTGATCAGTTCTGGTGTTGTCTGGTGGATAGACAGACATGATTGACCTCTCGTTCGTATTGCAGAGCTGTTGTTTTGGCAGTAAAGATACTGTTTGAGGTGCTTTTACTCTTCCCCTGTGTCCCCACCCCCTCAATGCTACAAAGATAGCTGTTGACCTAGAGCATGCCTTCCTTCTCATTCAGTTTTTATGCCATAGCAGATATTTATCTTTAGGCAGGAAGTGACGGGGTTAGTCCCTGCTGAGCTGTCAGATTAACAGAAGCTATTTGAGAGAAATCTGATTTACGCAGGAGTAGCTGTAAAAGGGAATGGGGACAGAGAAAGGAAGGATGGTTCAGACCAGGATAAGATAGAGCTACAGAGCTAAACAAAGGGCCAAAACCAGAGGTGAGCATAGGGTGGTAAGAAATATTTCTTGCTCTTTAAAACTTAAGAAGTTGAACTCTTTATTTCTGTTTTGGTCTGATAACAGCTAGATCAAGAGGAAAATAATGCTAAGTAAGAAGTTTACAATGGAAGACTTTGCTTTCATTAGTATTGACAGGCAAACTATCCATAACTTTGGGACCAGTAAAACTAAAGTGTAAGCAAGACCCTTCTTTTTCTTCTCCCTCCTTTTTCAAAAGCAAACAAACCCAACATGCCCCTCCTTCCAAAAAGAATCTCCACAGGAAACCCCAACCAACTAAAAGAATCCCCAAACAAACAAAAAACCCCAAACAACTAGCCCCCCCCCCTCCCAATATTTGGAAGTACTTATGCAGAGCCCCAAGGGTAAGAAACTCAGAGAGCTGGAGAACATGGGGAACATAAAGGGCAAAGTAGAGTGGTGGCTGTGGCAATGTGTGCCACTGCCACATTCATACTCATGCTGGCAGATGGTACCTTTGGCTCCGTCTTGGAGGGAAGAGTTAGAGTGATTTAGAGGTACAGAGTTAAGTGAATAAAAAACATGTGTCAGAAACAAAGTAATGGCAGTAATTTTATGACATGTGAGGCATGCCTGAGAATCCTGTTTCAAATGCAGCCCTTATGCAAAAAAAAGACTCATGGGGAAAGGTAGCAAGTATGTCCTGCAGACAGGGCTAGAACAGCCAGGAGCTTGTTGCTGCTCCTCAGATCTCCTCTTCCAAGCAGCCAGAGCAGTTGTGTGCTCAGACAGCCTTCCTGGCTATTACTTAACTCCTGTACCTCTGGGCTTAAGGACACAGGTCTTGGTTGTACCTGGCAAGGTACCTGGTTGTACCATGGTTGTACCTACAGCAGGACCCACAATACCAGGGAGACGCAGAGCAGTTCTATTAAAAAGAGAAAAAAAAAAAGAAGAAGAAGAAAAAAAGCAAGCTAAGTAAAAGAATGGTTTTACCAGAACCAAACAGAATGGGTTTATTGCGAACAAAAGCTGAATTAGAACTCTGATAAAAGGGCAACCATGCAGATCCTTCTTATGGATTTATTCTGTGACTAAATATAGAAGCATTTCCAGAGGCCTCATGTTACAGGCATGGCTGATGCCTGCATGGTATTAGGTCTTGCCATGACTTCTGGACTTCTAGGGTCAGGTGCTCAGGCTTTCAAGATGGGAATTTGACAATTATCGTATCTTCAGAAGATTCAGTTTACTTATCCTGTTTCTGGTGACAAGATCAGTGCTTCTGGTGGAGCAGAGCTTAGGAGATGATTGTATGAAATGAGAATCTCCTCTCTCCCATTAATTACATTGCAGATGGTTGAAATCTCTACTCCAAGGGAGGTGGAGGTGCAGGAACACTGTACTCCAGGAAAGGCTTGCAGATGGCAGAACAAAGACTTTGCTGGTGGGTGATTTGGGGACATTTGGTGTAGGCTGTAGGGCTAGAGTGCTCTCTGCTGTTGCATTGCAGCTCAGGATAGCTGTAAAGAAAGAGCTATTTGAGTTTGTCTTGCTAGCCTTAAGCGTTACCCTGGACGGTACAAGCAACACAAAGGAGGTAGTGGAGCTTAAAAGGAGAATTATCTGGTGCAAACACAAACCAAACCATTAGGATGTCAGGCAGCTGCACTCCTTTCACACCAGGACATGAGTAAGAAAATGACCATATTGTTTGGACCAGTAAAGCTGCTCGCCCCTCTCACCTTTCACCAGGGCTGCATTTCTTTAGTGATGGCATGGGGCTACTTATTGAACACATACAAATTATGTGTGTTCCTTTTCATGGGTTAAGTATAGGAAGCCTGGCCATCTGGGTTTGAACCCTCCTTTCCCTTTGTCCTCCTCCTCTATGTTTAAGGGACCTTCTTGCCACTTTTGGCTTCTCTGCTAAAGCAGAGTTAGTTACCTTGAAGCTTCCCTGAAACAAGGTGCTTGTTCTCAAGGAGTTGGAATGAATTCTTTTGGCTACCACAAAATGCCTCTTCATTCATTATAGGAAAGAAAGATGGTTCTGTCCTGGAAGAAGTTGGGGAAAACATTTTGAGGACCTTGAAGGTTGCTGGATGACTCTGTGTGATACCGGAGAGTCCAGTATTGGCACTTCCTTCCTTGTTGTAACAGTGGAATTTCCAGTAGTCTCTACAGGAACTGTTTATCTAAAGGCTGTGTTGAGAGTTTTGAAATAAACATGTTTTGGCTATGACCTCTTTATTACTTTTTTTTTTTTTTTTAATGCATGATCTTAAGGGAGGTGGGAGGATTTGCAGTGATGAGATCAGCAGATACAGAGTTGGAGATTTGGAGCTCTCTCCGTGTTTTGCATCCCAGACCCCTGGCCAGATTGTAATTTGCGTAATCCCACACTTACTTCCCCTCTCTTGTTTTCAGCTGCTTGGAGCACTCTTTGCTTTCTGGTAACAATTTGCTTTTTATTGCTTTAAAGGTAGAAGAGGAATTTTTGCATGGGAGAGGCTTGCAAAAGCACTCTAGAAAGAATTTCAGGGCATAGCTGCATACAAACTATTATTGTAAACATAAAGCTTTTCAACTGATCTGTGCAGTATAAACCTGACAGTTTTGTACAGTATTTGACTGAATCATCCTCTGAACTAGTTGGGAGACCAGATTATTTGTTTCAAATGCCTGATATCTCATTTGTTTCATGTATGTATTTCCAGCAGGCCTGGGATTCTGGTTTTATCTGGACTTGTTCAGGACTTGATTTTTTTTTTTTTTTTTCCCCTCCCTCAGTTTAATTTAGCACAATACAATTAAAAATAAGTTCATTTTTCTTAAGGTTTTATACACCGTTAGTGTTCCCACGCATCACTTTTTGTATTAAACTGAGTCTGAATTACTGAACTTTACAAGGCGGACTTTAGACTGGAAGCAGATGGAGTAAATTCTCTCAATTCTGTCAGTTTGGGGTTTTTTAAAGGAAAAGAAGAATTAATTTCATCCTTTCTGCCACTTAAGCTTCAAACAGTGATGATTTGGAACATATGATAAGTGTAAGACTATTCCCTTTTGCTGAACTCTTCTAGTGAGAATTGTATTATGGTAAATAAGGGTGAATAATGCAAAAAATAAAGAAGTCAGATTTTTTTGTTTGCTATTGTCTAGTAGAACACTGGATCTTCAAAACTATGAGTATAAATGAAAATAGTATTTCCAAGGCTACGTGATCTCAAAGCAGAAGCAGCCCAATTGTTATGCTGTTCGAGGTTTCTCCTGTCGTTCTTGGTCAGTAAAATCCACAGTGATAGATCTGCTCAATTAACAAAGTCCATTCCAATAACTGTAAGTATAGTTTACAATAACGACTTGAGTTTGAAGCATCAGAAAAGGGGAGGAAATAAATGCTATTTGACACATCAGTCTCTCTTTCTTTAATCTGCAGGCTGCTTTCCCCATAAAGGAACAACTAATTTTGTAAAAGCTACAGTTTCTAGGTACTATGAGATATTAAATCAATACTTGTTTGTACCTCAGGGACACAAAATTCGGCATTTATACAGTGTTGCAAAAGCAAAAACACATGAATTTTTTATTAATGAGAGCAGTAGTTAAAATTTTAAATATTGCTATAAATCCTCCTTAAGTACTGCTGGCTCTGACTATCAGTACACTGATTAATGAAAAATTGTGGAGGAGCTGTAAGAAAAAAATAAAAATTAGTTTTTGGAATCCAGAGGTGCTTTCAGTATTTCAAAATGTGTTTTCTAATATTTTTTTTGGTGGAGATGTTTTTGCCTCAAAACAGGAAAAGCAATAATAAAGTATTTTAACACCAAAGTGCACTGAAAATAAATCTTTTTCTCCACAAAAAGTGAAATGTTGCATCCTGTAGCTTAGTCTTTGAACCATTTGGGATTTGAGGGTGCCATGGGATTATGTTCCTTAAGGACAGTGTAACCAGGCACTGAATTTTAAAGTGGAAGCTGAAACTTTTTAGTAGTCACAAGACTGGGAGCTAATCACAAGCTTCAGGATGAAACAATGAAGTTTGCAATGCTGCGAAAGGAAACTTTTTTTCCTTCCCGAATAGCAGGAGTCAAGTGTTTGAGTTCAAGGACTTTCCAGAATGTAGCATAGCTTTATATGATTCACAGTCCGTGGTAAAGATCTCAGTTTGTTGTAATCTCTGAAAGGTGAGAAATGATAAATAACTGAATGAGTATCCCTCATGGTGACAGTCTTCGAAAATCAAAAGGCAACATGTGAAACACTTGGGCTGTGCCAGCCTTATGCTCCATATATCCATTGTCTCCCAAGGCTGTGTGTGATGCTCAATCTTCCCATAATGCCAAGGGTGATGCAAAAAAAAAAAAAAAATCTTTCATTAATATGCTGATATATAATAAATTAAAGACTTATACATCATGAAGCTCAAGGACTGGCTTAAGAATAATATAGCAACCCAAGAAGAGGTTTAAATATTACTGGTAATGGTGTGCCTGTGAGAACTGGATGTGAGCACGGGATAGCGTTCTCTTGATGGGGGCTGATGCTGCTCCTGGTATAGTATATGGTGAGTGTCCCTGCAGTCTCCTCATGCCATTCTGCTTCCCCAGTGATGGTGCTGCCTGACAAATCAGCAGTTATGGGAACAAATGGGACATAAAGAAGCTCTGAGCAGGGCCAAGTGTATCACTCATCAGGCAGGTCATATTCAGGCCTTTCTTGTGTTCTCCGTATTTAAATTGTTAGATGTATGTCTCACTTGGTGGAAAGCTAGTTTTGTTTGTCTAAGCAGTATCTCTCAAGAGAAAATGCCATTATGCAAAAGAAACTTGCCCTCTTGGTTTTAAATGGAAGTAAGTGGGAAGCTGCATGTTGTAGAATTTCAAGAGTTTTTTTTCTTTCTCAATATGATTTCTTGTTTTGTTCTGAACGCCTCATCCTCTGAGAAAAGTTATTTCCAGAGAAATGAGATCTCTCTCCATCCAAAGTTAAGATGTTATTGCTGCAGTGAGTTTTGAAATTTTTCCATTTAGGGAGGAAATTCTGTCTTCTGACCAAAAAAAAAAAAAAAAAAAAAATGGTTTTTAT
>VXBX01008994.1:11493-32988 GCA_013400415.1 Scytalopus superciliaris
AAAAAAAAAAAGATTGGTTTTGCATTGGATTCAGAAACTTCCTTTAAAGAAAAGAATTTTTAATGAGCAATTCTTTCAAACAAGAGTTGATTTAGAGACCTTGTTTCTAATTGAAAATAATTAGGAGAAGAAAGATGCAACTTGCCTCAACTATAGGATGAGCAAGGTTGTAATGAAATATCAAATTCCTTTGTTAAACCAGAAACATACCAGAAAAATAGAAGTTGAACTAACTGATGGAAATAGTTTATGGAGAAAACTTTTGACATACAGAAAATTTTTCCCAGTTCTTAGTGATGCAAAAACGTGCACACTCTTCCTCTTACCCAATTTTGGACATGTGCCCTGTGGTGTTAAAAGCAAACAGAGGAATTTTTTGGTGGTTTTAAGTGAAAATTTCGAAGTATATTGAGAGGAGAGCATGAGAAAGTAGAGGGAGTAGAGAACAAGATAGGGTGTATTATGAATATCTACAAATACCAGTTCAAGTCCAAGAGTTCTGTTTGATGATGAAACACAATTAATATGCCAAACTACAAATAATTTGACATTTTGGCTTGTGCCTGGGCTCTTCTGTAGTTGTGAGATGTAGAGAACTATCTACAAAGCAAGAAAAATTAGAATATTATTTGCATAATAAATATGAGAAATTAGTCCAGCTGACAACATGCTAAAAAGCTTTTGACAACTTGGAAAATGAAAACAAACAGCGGCTGTTGAGTAAAGTTCCCCCCAGTCACTTTAGAAAAAGAAACAGGAAGCCTTAATGATAACGAAACACCTTTTTCTTGATGCAGACTTGCTAATAGTTCTCCCCCTGGATTCAGTGTGACAGATGCTTGCATGCAAGAGATCTGAGTCAGCCTTCACTGAAGCTGGTTAGTAGCAAGAGTCAATATGATGACCATGTGCTGTTGTACTTTTGAGATTAATATGGCAGAAAACTTAATGCTGTGTTTCACTACCTGGTTAAGTCATAGGCTCCTTGAGGACTGAAGGAGTCACTGCCCTGTGTAGAAATCCTAAATGAAAATTTTAGTCACATTAGAGTAAAGAAAAAAAAAAATTGGGTCCGTTTCAGATTTTTGGAGAGGGAGAGGGGGGCAAAGCTTATGAATCAAATGTGTTTGTGTTCAGTGTCCCATTTTCAATGGGCAGCAGTTTGAACCAGTTCTTTGTTTATTGGAAAATATTTGTGTGCTTTCAGAGACTACTGAGTCAGAGAGCCATACGGAGCAATTGAAATTACAAGCAAATATTTTCCTCTTTCATGCAGTTAAGTGCCTAATAAATCCCTATAAACATGAGCTCTGCTAAATGAGACAGCATAAATAGGCTTTATTAAGCCCAGACTTAATTTGCTTCGCAGCCACATTGAGAACATCTGGCAGTGAGGACTAGCCTTAAAGTGAATGTAGAAGTCACTGGTGCTGGCTTTGAGGCCACAGCTGTGTAAGTGCATCTCAATGTGGACATGAACTGGGCTGGTGGGCCCAGGTGGGACAGTAAGGCTGACTGCTGGCTTCAGCAATGAGGTTCAGGAGCTACACTGAGTAGCACAGCACTTCTGTGCCTAAAGCAAAGGGAGAATTACAGCTGTGCATCTACTCCTGCCCCTGTAGCTGCTGACACTGAAGAACAGCAGGTGGGCTGGTGCCTCTGCCACCCATTTACCCACACCACGAAGGTGGCAGCTGTATCTGTGTTCCATGGTACTCTGGCCCTTCCTGGGCAGACCTGGGTGCCTCCTCTTTCCCACTCCATTGGATTAATGAGTCCGGACTGTGAGCTGATGATGGGGAGGGAGGTACATGGAGATGCCTGGGAGAAGGTGGAGAGGAACTGAGAAGCAATCCACAGCTTTTACATGGACAGAGTATGCATAGAGGAGAAGTATATGGGTGTCCCAGGAGTGCAGGTTCTGAGAGTGTAGGGATAAGGAGTGCAAGTCCTTGAGGTAATGGGAGAAACTGAAGGAACAGAGTAGCAAAGACAAACTGACCATAAATCCAATTATTCTAGAGGTTCCTCAGCATGCCTCCTCAGCTGACATTCTTGTAGGAACAAATCGCTCCCTCCAGAATTTACCACACCACAAGAGAGGCAAAACAAATGATTCTCCTTCTACTGAGAGAGCTGTATGGTGGCTGTGGGAGCTGGATTATGGTTTTAGTTGTTGTCTGAATCCAAAATAACTGTCAGGTATAGCTCTGTTTTTGTGCTTGGAAGCGTAGTCGAAATCTGATTGTGATGTGGTGCACAGGGATGTATGTGCTGATGCTGAGGGATGAAGACATCCCTCCCCTTTCACCACTGCTTTTTGCTCTCCATTTGGTGCACTTGTTGTGCACCTTCCCCTTGACTGATTTGGAATCAGAGCTGTGCCCAGGATTTTCACAGCCCACATTCATGAATATGAACCAAGACTGACTAGCAAAGAACTTGTTTATGTGGGGGCAGAATTGGCAAGTTTTTAACTTTATCTTTTGAAAGAAGACCAAAGAGGCAGACAGATAACTACTTTGTTCAGTGCTCCTATACTTTGTGGGCTGAGACCTAGAAAGGATTTGATTGATAACAGGAAAAGGTGGCAGGAAGAAAGATTTTTGCACTGGACTCATATGGTGTGCCTAAAATCTTCTGATTTCATTTCTGACGGCTTTTGAATTGCTCATCTTGTTTAAATTTGCTTCATCTAAGCACTAAAGACAGTGTCCAAGTTGATAAAAATAACTGTCATTGCTGAGATCTTTGAAGCTTTCTATGTGGGAGAAAAGTTTCCTTTTTCTTGCTTCTCAGAAAGGTGTTTCCTACAACTCAGAGCCAAGGCACACTAGATTAGAAAATACATGCGTTTCTACACCCATTTCCAAGCAAAATATTATTAAATCCGTGGAGCTTCTTTACGTCAGTTGGCATTTTTGTCACAATTACAGAATGTACTTTCAGACTGGCTGAAATGTGCACTTAAAAAACAAAAAAAAACCAAACAAAAACAAAGCAAAGCAAAAAAAGTATGCTCTTTAATATGCAGACATGTAGGGAAAGAGTGTGGTAATGAATTTGGCTTAGTTTGTTGAGTCTGGGCCAAATTCTGATCTCAGTTACACTGGCCTCAGCTGAGTTGCTCCAGATTTTCACCAGTTGACTGAAGCCAAACTGTGTTCTTTTGTCCTTTAGCATTTATTAATAGTTTAGGAGCAGGAAATGGGGATAAGCTTTAAGTGTAAAGCTTTGAGTCCTGTCCCAAGTCCATAGTTTGAGAACACTTTAAAATATACTATATGTATTTTCAGTCACTGCTTACCTGGTCTCACAGGTGAGGTGTTCTAAGACTTTCTACATTTGTGTAGATATCACCTTTTGCACATTGTATCTGTATCAGTTGAGTCTCATGTAAGCTGTGAAAGCTCTTCCTGAATGCTGTCAGTAACTGCCTTATTATAGACCACGGATTAACACATTACTGGGCAATGTATGCTTCTGTATATTTAATAGCTTTAATCTTCCTAGCTAGCTCTTAGAATTTTGCTTTTGAACAGTTTTGTCTTTAAAGTACAATGTTTAAGCATAAACTTATCAAATGCAGCAAATTATAGCATTTATGATTTTTTTTTTTAAGGTAGAGAATCTGTACTTTTATATATGTATGGGTATTTGTATACACACCCCTCCTGTACTGTTCACGAAAGCAGTGGCTAAGCTGTTAGTCCAGAGGGGATATTATCTGTTATTTTGCATGGGTGCTTACACAGTGGTAGCAGGAGAAAATCACTTAAGTCCTTAAGCCTATGTCCGTGGTAAAGCATGTTAGAAATGTTCTCGGAGATGAGAACTCAATAATATATACCTTTATATTATTGGCATTGTCCCTGGCATGCTGTTGGTCATCTAGCACGCTCCCAAACAATTCCCTGGCATGGTTCAGGAGTTAGTACTGTTTGACATCTGTCTCCATAGGTGTGACCAGCCTATTCCAAAAAGTAAACGAGTTAATAGTGACTGTGGAAGGCTGCCATGCCAGTAGTCCTCCTTGTTAAAGAACAACCCCATGTGAGAAGCAAATCAAGTCCTATATGTTTTATATTTATACTAGTAAATTAATCAAGGACAACTCTTTGTCATGTTGGTAATAATATATTTGTTGAACCAGTGTGTGGTTGGAAGAAAAACAAACCAAACAGAAAAACCCCACAAACCAAAACAAAAGGAAAAAATCACGGTACCTCTTGTGAGATGTAATGAGTGTCCTTGAATTCCTTACTCCAGATTAAAGTAACTAAGCAAAAAGAGATTGGATTCTTCAAGAGTAAATCTAGGATGTTAGAGATTACCCTGGTGAAACATCCTTTTCACAGGAAGGATAGTAATGGTGTTGTACTGCCATGTCAGCCAAAGACTTTGATCAAATTCAGTGTTTGTAAACCACAGCAAATGCAGAGGCATTTACCTCTTTCCCAAAGAGCTTAAAGCCCAAGCTTACTAGAGAGCTTCACTGGGAGGGAGAAAACATTGCACATATTACATATACAATCTAAGCCCATTTCCCTGTTTTTGTACCCTATAGTTTTAGAGAGGACAATGAATTGTCCTGGACAGAGCTGAAGGTTCTATTATTATTTGATAATCTCATTAGTTGGATTTTTTTTTTTTTTAGTTTATTTGTTTGGGTTTCCTCCTCCCCATCTCCTCCCTCCCCCAGGCTTCGGTTTCCTTATTGTCATCTATTCACTTCCATATGGTCTTTTTTCTAGTCAGCAAGCACTACAATTGGCTTTGTTGGAGGGATCAACTGTAAGAAAGTTAGAAAATGAGATACATTTGCAGGGCTTTTCATCTTCCCAAGCAGTCTGAGTGCTGAATGGAGAAGCTTCAGGGCTGAGAGTCTGAGTTCGTAGAATCACAGAATGGATTGGGTTGGAAGGGAGCTTTAAAGGCCACGTAGTCCAACCCCCTGCAATGAGCAGGACATCTTCAACTAGTTCAGATTGCTCAGAACCCCATCCAGCCTGACCTGCAACGTTTTCAGGGATGGGGCATCTGCCACTTCTCTGGGCAACTTGTGCCTGTGTTTCACCACCCTCATAAAATACCTCCTCCTCAGGTCTCTTAGTTTAAAAGCATTACCCCTGTCCTTTTGCTCCTGTTGCCCAAGCAGAATCGCTGTTTTGGCACTAAAATACAGGACCCTGGGCAAAGAGTGTGCATCCTGTCCTATCAGTAGGTTATATATGACATCTGATAATATATCACCATAGTCCTGGTGGCTTGATTGGCCTAAAACATCTGCTATGGAATCCAGCTCAGGTAACTGAGATGCAGACTTGGCTTCCTGTTCTGGGAGAAGCCAGAAGATGCTCCTGAATGTGATGGATTTCTGATAAGGAGCCGTATGATCTTTAGATCCAATTTGGCAAACTTCTCACCCAACTCTTTTCCTTGTGTCATTGTGGTCAGCCCACCCCTCCAGGGTGTTCCATGGAGTGGGGAGAAGGTGTAGGGCCTATAGACACTCAGGTATAGCAGACCCTGGACTGCAGGACTATACATTCATTTTTCTCCCTGATACTTGGCCAGAACTGGCACGTTTAAGTCCCTCTTGCAACATACATGATCTGGAGAGTCCTGACACAAGGTTTTGGAGGCAGGTGAGACTTGCCTGCAGTGAGGGTGCCCACTACAGATACTACTGGGGATGACAGAAAATTTGCAAGTACTCATAAGCATCGGTGTGGGGATTTCACATTGTATTTGAAATATGCTGGAATTTAGCTTATTCTACTTTGTCATGGAGGCATTAGGACAGTGACATATTTTGTGTTTCTTTCATGTCAGTCCTGACTCTACATTCCTCTTGTGGACCTCCTCATTCAGATGTGCTCAGATTTCAGCTGTGCTGTCAGAGGACAGCTACATGGCTTGCTTGTTTGCTGCAGACCTGCTGTTTACTCTGGCTATTTACATAACCTACGGGACTGGTGACAGACCGTGATTGCAGTTACCCTGGAATAAACCTGGAGTGATTTTGGTGCTGCAGTTCTTACTTTTCTTTAGAAATTCAAGTCAGAAAGGGTCCTGTAATCTCCAAACTGGTATCAAATTGAAGACAGAAGGCAGGGAAATCTTTTCTAACTGAATTCCTGAGGACATACCAAAACCTCTTAGGGGCAGGTCAGCCAATGGAGAGGGAAATTCATGAGCAAAGACTCAATTCTGTATAATAAAGATAGGGGATGGTGTTTACCATGAAAAGGTCTCTGAGTGAACCTCAGGGTAAAGTAGAATCTTCTTTTCTAGACTGATCTAACTTGTACAATTTAGCAAAGCAACAATCTTGTAGCTAACATTCTGATCTCATGCTTGGATTGCTTTAGACACAAAACTCCATTGTTACAGTAATCCCCTTGTGTAAATGAAACCAGAACTAAATCAGGTGCTTAAGAACAACACCTGGAAAAGAAAGAGATTCTTTCAGCATCTCTTTCTGCTTTTCTGTTCCTTTTGCTCACTTCAACAGCTGTAACAGTGTTTATATTCCAGGCTCTTAGAATAAGAGACTCTTTACTTTAGGATCACAGATACACAGAGAAGTGCATGAACATCGTGGTGATCTTGCCTATCCAAAGAAAACAGTGGTTTATTTTTTATTGATCTCATCCTGCCTTCTTCCTCAGTATATCATATGATAGATTCTAAGAAATAAGCCCCCAGAAAGGGAAATGCAAATAGATAGTGTAGTACAAAATTCAGACTGTTGGCTGTGTGTTTACATGGAAAACTCTCAGATTAAAATTACTGCTGACTGGGCATGGAATAGTTAAAGGATGTTAATTATAAAACAGTGGAGGCCTCCCACAAAACTAATGCCTCACAAAGATGTGACATTGAACTTCATTAAAGCCAAACTAACAAACAAGATGTTACTCTGTTGTCTAATTGGTTTAGACTTCTTGTGTGTGCCTGCATGTGATTATTTCTGTGTGCTTTTTACAGCAGTAGCTGGGACTGTACAAGTGTTTCCTTGACCTTGGCTTAAAATATTTCTGCAGTGTCCATGTTCCCTTCTCACCATTTCATGATGAACGGGGCATACAAGCAGAGCTCTTCCCCATAACAAAATTCTTGTGATCCTACCAATATTTTTACTTATGAGTTTAATTGAGACACCCAGGTGAAAAGACCTGATTTGGCTTATAGAAGTGGTATTTTCTGCATGACAAGGTAGCACTGCAGACAGCTCAGACTATGTGGAATGCTAATTCCCTCAAGATGGAGAGGTGAGGTGGTTGAATGGGTGAGAAGTAAAGGCATCTCCCACATCAGACCTAATCCTCAGGCTAGGGTGGAGGAAGTTCACAGCTTTCATCGCAGCTGTTTTTCAGTGTGTGCTCACTCCTGAGGACGCAGCTTAGTTGTGTAATAACATGATAAAGAGACTTCTTTCTATCTGAATGACATGCCAGGTACGTTTAAGACTTTCTCACACTTCTGACTGAGCAGCTGACAAAATTGGATTTTACTAGTTTACTAGTGATGATGCTATTGCTGTAGGGGTAAGAAGAAGGTGGTGTGATTTTTTTTTATAGGCATTTAGTGTAGCCTGTGCAAATCATCTTCAGCTGTGGAGGACCTGATCTCTGTACATCCATGCAGTATCCAAGAAGTGACAGCTGTCTGAACACCCTTGGGGCCTTTTGCCACTGTCTGTGCGTCAAAATGCTGTCTACTTACAGCAGCTTAGTGCTGCCAGGGAGGAAAATCATACTAGGGGCAGGTTGGGTTAGATTTTTTAAGGACTGTCTCTGGCTCTTCTTCTCTGGGTATTTTCCACTACTGAAATTGCTTGCACTTATAGTACACAAGTTAAAGTCCAAAGTAGTTTAGGAAATGTGCATTGGAGCTGGGATGGACCCAAGAACTTATGGGTTTGTTACTTTGTTTGCCGTTCTAACTGAACATTATCCAGTATGATTTCTCCATCAATACCTCAGGCATTTTTGGTAGTAAGTGGGCTTTGTGACTATAGAGAAGTCAAGACACATGTAATCATAGCAGCTTACTGACCTCTCCAGGAAGCTTTTCAATGGCAGAGTTTAACAACATTGGTAAGAGTTTGTCTAGTAGCTGCTCCCTGCATTATCCAAAGGACATCAAACTCCAGTCAGAGAGCTGGCAAGTTACCCCAGTGTTAATGTCCTCTATCCTTTAGTACCACTTTCACCAGCTTAGATGGGTTGATGTAATCATATTCTTGCATTGAGTACATTGTTCCTGCATTTTTTCTTGGGTATTAAGTATCAGTATAAGAGCAGGGAGGGTTTTTCCCCTGTGTTATCCATAGCTGGTATCATGTGTCTTGGCAGAATTTCCTGCTGTATCTTGATGGACTACAGCACATGAAACAACATTTGGAGTTTTGGTTCTCTTCTGTCTTGTTGATGATCTGGTCAGTAAATTTTGAACTTTATCTCTGTCTGCTTCTCTTTTTCCATTCCCTCTTCACTGGTCTTGCTTATTTAGATAAAAACATCTCGGGGCAGGGATGGCCTATTGCTGTGGGAGAATTTCTGCTTCTGTTGATATGAGCAACAAAACTGTACTTCATTTGATTTCAGAGCCTTGATTTCACTCTGCACATCTATATGATGCTTAGCAAAATGAGTCACTGATCATTTTTGGAACCTTAAGGTTCTACTGAATTAAGAGCAACAAAGGACACAAAAGGGTTGTACAGGAAAGTGATTGCCTATTTTACATTGTACTGGATACCTGTCTGTTGTGTTATGGATCTTCCTTACCCTTCTGCTCACTATTTCTTCTTGAGCCCTTTCCAAAGACCCTGATTTCAGCTTTTGACTGTGCCAACATAAATGTGGAGATGAGTGAAGTCATTCCCAGGTTACACCTATCAAGCTGAGTCTGCATCTGGGAGCTGAGTGTTATCCACAGGGTATCAGTTCAGGCTGATGGCAGTAAAGCTGTTACCCTGTGACATCCAGTGCCTGAAGGGATCAGAGCTGCTTCTACCATATAACACAACTGTTCCCATCAAATACTAGGTACTGTACCGTGGGTGTGCTATCAAGGCCCTCACTTTTTTGGGATCACAAATAGGGTAGCTTTATCTTTATGCTGCTACCCTTTCCATGCGTTCTAAAAAACTTACTGTTCTCATGAAAGGGACTCCTTTTATTGCAGATCTATTTCTCAGGAGTACTTCAGTGTATCCTCAGTCTTAGCTGAGACTTCTTGGGTTTGATGAGCTTAGCTCCTGTAAGAGCCAGAGTTGTATGGGTCAAACTCAGAGGGTAACTAGTGCTGGAAAGAAAGTTGTCAGGTTTGGGCAGTGCTATATAGCTGGTAGATCCCAATGACATTGATGGTGATGCATTTTGCAAAGCCTAGTGTTAAATGGCAGATGTTTTCCCCTCTCAGGCTCTTTCTGGAAGTAGTGCCTTAGTTGAATTCACAGCAATGCACATTCCTGGAAAAGGGAAGTTCTCAATACTGGCCTCAGGGTATCTCCAGCTGGGTAGCCTTATAAATAAACAGGGCTATCTCTGGGATTCCTTGGAACAGAAAGTGTGGTGCCCAGCTCTGGCTCTGGCTGAGCTACGTTCCTCTAAACGCCCTCTTGCTGCAGTAGTTGATGCAAGATTCTTCTGCCAAATATGTCTGTTCTCCAGAGCATCTCACAGATTCATTTTTGTTGGCTTTAGTTTGAAGTTGTTCTCAAGCTCCCATTATGCTGACTCGCATGGACAGTCATGGCACTTGTTTCCAAAAGGAAAATACGAAAAAAGCATTCTAGGAGAGCATGAAAGGGCAAAACTAGCTTTGCTGGTGGAATCCTGGCTATTCCATTCCTCTTGTTTGTTCATCAGTTCCCAGATTAGTAACAGGAGCTTTGGGTCTGTGACTTCAATCTCTGACGTGGCTTTTTTTCAAAACGTTCTTCTGACTGCTTCACCAGATATTTCTAGTAATTCCTTTCACTAGAAATACCTGTTTGCAGCATTTGTGGGCCTTTCAAATACTCTTTTCAGCCTGTCTTTTTTGCAAGTAAATATTTCATGTTGACGTGCACTGTGTTTCACCCATGAGCCTATTAAAATTTTTTGTGTCACTTCGTTAGTGGATTGATGACACTTTGAAAATTTAGAGTTGCTGTTTGGCTGGGATGCTAATTTGACATCAGACAGGTTTTCAGGGAGCTGTTCCAAACTTTCACAATGTTAAAATGATCATGTTTGATAGAATACTGACAACAGGTGTCCTGTTTTTGCCAGCAGTGGTCTTAGACTGGCTGCCAACATGTAGTGTTTGCCAGCATACCACATGTCTTATGCTGGGCTATTTAAAAACTATATTCTGTAAAAGAGCTGAGAGGCTTTTAAAATACCTATTAGCATCTAATGGGAACTGCACATGACTAGAATATGCAAAGCTGTAAGGCATGACTGGTATAGTCTTTGTTATGAATTGCACACTGCACTTTTGTAGGGCAAAATGTATTTCCACCCTTTTGAACATTAGTTGGTCAGGATGGGTATTCCATCCAGTACTTAACAGATGCTTCAGAGCATAGTGTAAAATAGCATTAAATAATTATATGGTATCATTACCAAGAGACATTTTCCTCTGAATTCCTAGTAGGTGATGTTTGGCTGACGTTCTGGAGCCTGCAAGTTGGTATTTTACACCCTTCTTAGTATCACAGTGAATGTTTTCTCATTATTTATATAACTATTGAATCCTTCTCTAAATCCTCCAATGTGCTTCATTATATCGCATAGTGCTTGCTTTACTTTTATCCTGTGATGCTTACGGAGGGAGTATCTCACCAGCTGGAGGATTATATTTTGTGTGGGCAAAAATAATCACCATTTCAGATCTCCTGACTCATGATCTGACTTTGTGTCTCGCCCTCCTGTAACAATAGAGAGAAGTTAAAAAGTGGCCAGATGGAAATTGGCTAATTGACACACTTGGAGAAAAGGCCACTGCTGTGAACATTCCTAGTATAGAGCTGACTGTAAAAACCTTCTTTAGATGCTTAATCAGCTTCAGAGAATCACGTTGTCCAAGGGGAAACTATCCATTTGTATGGGTTGCTGCAGGAAGAGCAAAGAAAAAGCTGGAAAGCAGATACGTCTTCCGGCAATGCCTTCTGTTTTCTAGCAAAGATATGAAGAGTTCAGTAACCTTTTTAGCAATAACATATTTTCACAAAAAAGAAATAACTTGAAAATATTGCAGATTTTTTTTCACCCTACTAGTTATTTCAGCATAGTGAATGGGTCAAAATCAAGATATAAATAGGATTATCAACAGGATTAAGAACAGGTGCATTTTGCAAGTTTAATTTACCATTGGTTTAATATTTGTTTCTGCAACAGGTCTTATCACTTGTCTTTGAACTGAGATTTTTTTTTTTTCCCATGACACGCGGTACAACCTTTCCTGTTATCCCTAACTTATCTCCTGTAACTTACACCACAGAGATACAGATGAAGAGATATGTCCTTGGTGGTAGAGGAAGAGAAAGAGTTTGAAAGACCAGAATCTAGTACAAATTCAATGAGACAAAAGTAATTTATTGATGGACCATCTTTGTTAGTCATGGATTTGTCTGTTGTAGTTGGAAGGTCTGAAGTATTGTGTTCCTAGGTCTGGGCTTGTATTAGCAGAGCAGCTGGAGAATCTGTTCATTTTAGACCAGAGAACCTGAAAAATGCAGTGTTTCTACATTTTAAGAAGTTTTAATGGGTCAGGCTTTTGTTAATGCCATTAAGTTTTCTAATCTCTTTTCAGCCACGCATTTATGTTGCAAAGTGTAGTAATGCCAGAGGATTAGCCAAACTCGGGTTAGCTTTGCAACCTACAGGCATTACATTTTTCAGTGCCAATGGCATCAGTGGGAACGGGAGAAATGCCATTGTGTGCCTGCTGTGGGCTCATGAGATGCAGTAGTATGTGCAGAGCTCTGTGGTAGTTCATAAAAGCCAATGTGTTGCTGCACAGAGAATATTAAAGTTAAATCTGGAAAGAAATTACTTTCTGCTTATTTCTGACTCCTAACCAGTTGATTTATTTGTTATAGATCATTTTTTAATATTCCCAGAATGGCTTCTCAGCATTTGAGTAAATCTTATAATATAACTTTGCTTTAGAAATAGGGAAAAAAATAAAAAATTATCTGTTTATTTCTCTCTACCCAGCCCCACTGGTTGTCCACAGAGGAGTCTTTTAAAGAAACTGGGCACATGCTTTAAGTTTTCAAGTAGCTCAAATAGTAATTGCGCCGTGGGTTATTGTTAGAATTACAATGACAGAGGCTAATTAAAAAGAATGCTGTTGCCTTTTAGGAAGAAAAACAACTTTAATTGGTAACATCCCAGACATGTTCTGCCAGAGTCTTCCTCTCATCTTTTCCTAACTGGTTTTGATTAATGTAATTTTAACCATAATTTCTCTGTGTAACTTGGCTTCTAAGATTCTTCCCGCCTAATTGCATTATTGTTCTCTACTTGATGGAACTGTTTACAAGTGTCATTTTCAGAATACTGTTGTGGGAAGGGACTGTACTCTTGTTGCTACTTAGTGTTCTTTCTCACTAGTAAGCAGATAAACCAAAACGTAAGAAATGTAAAGAGAAAAAAGCCTTTTATTTTTTTTTTTTTTTTTTGTGTGTGTGTGTGTGCATCCTGGAGTGTTTACACTCTTCTAGAGGCAACCAGTTACAGAGTAACTCTGAACGCTCTACGTTTGTTTGATGTAACCCACAGATCATCGGTTTAAAGGCAAACCTTGTAACTGAATAGCAAGGCGGATACAGACAAGTGCCCAGAGTTTACCTCAACTCCCTCCATGGGCTGCCTTTGTTCTGATCCTGCAAACCGTGCTGATCTGCTCCAAGAGCCAAGTTCCTCTGGTCCATCCTTCTCTCTGTCACCTGTTTCATGCAGGATATCTGGGATGTGGCTATCTAGTACCTGGAAGAACAGCCAGTTTTAAAGCAGACTAGATTCTTGTACTGCAGAGTACAGGTATGAAAATATGATGGTAGACAAGGAAACAAAGACTAGAGGCATCTTGGTATATTCTGTTTTGTTATAGTGTTAGGAAGGTCTTAAGTGTGCTCTAGAAACTGTAATTGTCTCACTTAATCAGTGAGCTGTGACTAAAATACAATTTTTATTTAGTCATAATCTTCCATAATAACATCTTCAGCTCAGTTTAACTAACTTGCTGTTGGGGAAATTAATTACCTTGGTTCAGTGACTTCATGTGTTTTAGATGCTGTCTTTATATGTAAGGTGAGGAACATCCAAATGTGTAACCCTCCAGCAGCTTGGGACAGATGTCTGTGTTCGTTGTATGCAGCTTGCTGGGGGTTTGGAAGAAAATCAGATTTTTCTTTCTTCTGACTTTCAAAACTCTCATCAAAGTTTAGGTGGGATGTAGACACAGAACTGGGCTTTGCTAAGCTGGACTTTCGGTCTTGCAGTTCTATGGGATAATCCACCAAATACATCAGTCAGCATGTGACTGATTTTCCAGGTGTCCAGTGGATAGAAAGAACAACTTCTTGGCATGTTAACTGGTCAGTCCTCAAGTCAATAAGGCCTCTCCCTGTGACTTGGCCATGGCTGTGACCTTCTCCCGTGCAGTTTCTGTCACATGACATCCTGAAAACTTCAGTGGGATTTAATGTATGGCAAGTTTCTGGTAGGCCTGCACCCTATGACAGTGGTTAAGAGAGAAGCTGAAACAGGTGGTGGAGGTGCTGTGTTTACAAACAGAGAAACAGTGCTGTGCAGGGGATATGTGTCAGACAAAAACAGTGCCCAGATGAGTTTGATTGCTGCGTGCTGAGGGAGCTCAAAGAGATTTTGTTAGTATAGTATTTCCTGGAGCTATCACAAATGCCAGAGGATCACACTGGCCTTCAGCGAGACTGTGCTGTGCTTTTTCTTCGCAGCTAGTTACATTTTGGGGATAGAACAGATAAGGCCAAAGGTTGCTATTGTGCCTGCTTGTTTAGCTATGCCATTAACTTAAAAGAGGTTCCCTGGGGATTATCCTTGTTCTTGAGCATCCAACAGGACTTGGGCTCTGAGCCTCTGAACGTTGGTTCTGAAATCTATTGGATGAAGTGCCTCAGTGTCCCTGTGTGTCCTGAGGCAACCAACTTTTTGTTTAGAAGCCTTCCCTGGCAGAGGAAAGGTCTGTGTTCCAGCAATGAAAGCCGCCAGAGCTCCAAATGAGTCCCTTGCGTAACTGACAGATGGGTGCAGCGCAGAGCTTGATTCAGCCTCTGAAAAGAAATAATAAACCTAGAACAAAATTTAAAAATCCTCAAAGCCCCAACCATTTCAAACTCAAAGTACTGATTAACTGCAAGCCTGCTCCTACATATAAAACTCTGTATGACAGCTGCAGCAGAACTTCTTTTCCTGGTAAAGTCATTCCTTTGCCTCAGCCTAATTCCCTTACCGATGGAGATTAACCTTCTGTGGACAGTGTACACATTTCTGTCCTACCTCTGTTGGCAACCTGTGAGATAATGTTAGCCCTTTCTTAATCTGAGTTTACAACTGAACCAAACCCGTAGATCCAAACTCTTCTGAACCTGAGGGGTGGGGAGAAAAGGAATCACATACAAATACAGATTTTTTTTGGCTTATGGATACTACTAAAGGTTACTGGAAACATAATCTTGCCTTCGTTTATGAAAATAACATTTATATTCAATTTGGGCCTGTTTGGATGTTGCATAACTACCCAGGTTTCAGTGAGGCTCCACCAGCTGGGAATTTGGCTCATTTTATCTTATAGTGTGTTGGTTTTAATTTTCTTCTGTATGGCTCAGAGCAGTTTGAAAAGGGCATTATAACATTTGGGGCATGTGGGGAGGTATGCATATCCAGGCACTACTCAGCACTCACTCTTCTGTCTCTGAAGTCTGGACAGGAGCAAGGTAGAATAACAGGAATAGTTGTTATTGTGATACGCTGAGACAGTTGCTTTGCCCTCTTGAGATCATTGCATGGGTGCTAAAGTAGAAGGCTGTGTGTGCATGGGTGGCACAGGACACACATGAGTGTTGTAGCTCCTTGCTTGATAAATGTCTCTGTGAAGGAAGTGGCACTGCCATGTGGTTTTGTGCCTGTGCATCCAGATTTTTATCTTTCTTGCTCCCCTACTATCCAGTATCATATGGGACCTTCTCTAACGGACGTTTCATGTATTTCAGCACTACTTGGGAGAGTAGAGTAGAGAGAGTAGAGACCAGGCTATGAGAAAGACCTACAGTGAAAACTTTCTCAGCTCACCAGGGATGTTGTTCGCTTCTCCTCCCCACGTCTCTAAAAACACAGAGCCAAAAACAACACTGAGTCACTCCAAGCTTGCTCTTCCCCAAAGCACAAGCAACGTTCCCCACCCCACCCACATCCAGAGATGTATTGCTGCAAAGTGCTCTGAGCAGAGTGTGAGCTGGTTGCTGAGCCCATTCCTGATGATCCTTGCATATGTTTGGGTTTTTTAGCTGCATTTCGCAGGGTTCTTTTCAGCTGTGGCACAATGTCTATGCAGGTGCTCCATCACGCATTGCAGAAGGAAGGGGTTGAAAGGGATGGGTTGTAAAGATCTGGTGTTCAAACTGATTTGGCTCATGTTTGCCTGGATTGAGGAGTGCTTGTATGAGCAGGCTGGCTGGCTGGATGTTACGAGCAGCTGTGGTGCATTCAGGGCCACATTACAGCTTCAGTAGGATGTTTCTGGAGTGCCTCGCTGAGCAGAACTGGGCTGTTTGCTAACTGGTTGCCTTCCCATAAATATATGCTTAGAGGAAATTTGAAAGAAACCTTCATGTTGCTGAAAGCAAGAATTGTTATCCACAGAAGTCTGAATGTTTTACGGACTTCTTTTCCCTTGCTCAGAACATTTACAAACTGGATTACAAGGACATGGTGCAAAAGTTGCACTGTCCAATTCATGTACATGGGAGTAGAGATGGGCTTGAAACGGGCCAAGGAGAAGGAGCAGACTGGGAACAGAGGCAACCTACCAGGGGACATTGACTGCTGAGGGCAACTGGGCTTATGTCTATCCCCATGTAGTCAGGGGATACTTCTGCTGCCCCAGCACCCTGGAAGTCCTGCAGCTCCTACCAAGTGGGTGTTTAAGTTTGATTCAGTATTCAGTGGCACAGGATTATGAGCTGTGCTCTCTGATATATGATCTGTATGGTTGGCAAAGAAAGCAGGATCAGGCACTTGGCTATTGTGCAAACAGGGATGACAAATAATATCCAAAAACACAGGAAAGATAAAATTACACAGATTGTTGAAATACTCTCTTCAACTGTGTTGCTCATGTGAATGAGTAAAATAAGAATAAGGGTTGTTGAGGTTTGTTTGCAAGTACATTTTTTTTTTTAACTCCCTTTTCCACTTTGTTGCCTAGTTCAGCCCAGCCAGAAATGCTGGACTCTTTAGTGTAATTTGCAATTCTGAATTTGGGTATTAACATAAAACTGTTCTTTGGGTTTCTACCAACCGATGGAATTGTTTTGCATTTTCCTTTCCCTAGCTCCAAATAAAATTTGCTTTTCTGACATGCTAAAAAGCTTGGGTTTCTGACTTGCTGGATATTTTATTACTTTCCTAACATTTTCTTGAATGTGTATTTGAAGAATTGCCTTTTTCATTCAGCACTTGTTAAACCTCAGCAGTGGAGATTCAGCCATGAAGTACGTGAGAGGAACTAAACTGGAGAGGGAAGAATTGCAGACTTGGGGTGTGTGCTGTCCTGTGACAACAGCAGGAATTCAAAGTGATTTCACTGAAATTTGTGGTGTAATTGAGAGTAGAATCCAATCGCTTTAATTTCATCAAAGTGAATAGCAAGCGATTACAATCAATATCATTTTGGATTGAGTTCAATCATATTTGATCAAGTGTCTTTGCTGCTGAGCAGTGTGGCAATCACTGTTCTTTGTTTAACCTTTCATTTGAATAAGAAGTTCCTCTTTATTTCTAAATAAAGCTTTCTGCTGAAGTAAAGCACTTTTTATTTTTTTTTTAATACAATTACTCAGCTGTAAAAGTGAAGCCCTTTCCTTTAAATATCAGAATGTGCATCTGTGTGCAAGGAGGAAGGTCAGCATTAGAGAATGACTTACAGGGATGAAGGTAAGGAGACATAAACACATAACAGTGGTCAAGAAAGATCTTGAGAAACTCACAAAGTTGTGGGAGTGTCAGAAGAGCTAGTACAGCCAAAGATCCAACAATATCTGAGATATCCAGACCTAGATTTTCCAAAGCATACAGCTCACTTTAAGGAAGGCTAAATTCCTAAGTCTCCTTGAGGTTGTGGGAAGACCTGGCACAGTGCTCTCTGGGTTATAGGTGGAGTTGGAAATAATCATGGAAACAGGATCAGACTGTTCTTGCAATGAGGAAGAGATGAGGAATGCATGAAGGTGAGACAGAAGTAGGAGACCTGAGGTTGAGGGCACTAATGGGTGTTCTTAAAGAAGCTCCCCTCATGTTATCTGCTTTTGGGACCTGCTGCTCTATGTGCCTTATGTCCTCCCTCAGCAATCACCACTGTGAATTTCTAGGGCTGTGACATAGGGAAAACAAATGCTTGGACCATGAAGCTTTTACCATGCCTTGCCTGTTGTCCTTGCAATTATGCCTACATCTGGCTTCCTATTCCAAGATCACACAAACAACCCTTGTGGGACTACCCTCAAATTTCCCCAAGCGCCAGGGATCCTTGTTGACTGAGAGACCCACCCTTCATTTTCTCTCCCACCACATATGTAAAACAAAAACAGTACAAGTGGAATACAGTCTGTCCTGAGCAGTAAAGGTAAAAATCTATATACTATTTACTCTCTGTGCTAGTATTGGAAGAAATAGTCTTTTTGAGGTGAACAACTCTGCTATGCAAAGGATGCTGTGTAATTGCCTGCAAGGAAGTGATAGAACATGTAATTCAGTGACCCCTTATTACAGAGACTGTTAAAAACATCAGTGGGCAGAGGTTGAAGGGCTGGGTCAGGCATGGGCTATGAGGTGAGTCCCAGGCCCCTATGAAATCCCAAAATAGCAGGAACTGGCAGCTGCTACCTTGCAGGGAGGTGAGTGGCTGATAGCAATGTATTGCCTCCTTGAAAGGCTGAAACTTCCAGCTCTCAAATGCTGTCTGCCAGCGTGCCTGTGCTGTCTATCAACATCCCCACCCTCTAATTTTGGAAAGAAGACTGGATTTTTTTGTGGCGCCCATGAAAGTTCACTGACCTGAGGTTTTAGTCTCTGCTGTGTCATCGACTGGCATTTGGCTGGTAACATTCATTCTATTAAGGGCATAGTTAAGAAAAGTGTAATGAAAGTAGATCAAATACTTCAAGGCAGCAGCTTAAAATTTTCCATTTGCTTTTCTCTTCAGCACAAGATTAAGTACTGAATAATAATATAAAAAAAAAGGTGTGAAAATATCCGCATTGCTTAAAAGTCTTCTTTTTTTTTTTCTTGCTGAAGAAAGACCACTCCCTTTATCCCCACTCACTATTTCTCACTTGTTAGATAAAACCCGAACATTTTATCCCAGGTTTAAAAAAATCCTAAACCCTAAACTTGGAGTGACTGTTCTAAATCATGTGGTTTCTGGAACATTAAAGATAATTAACTCTTCAGGAACTAGCACTTCTCTCCCACAGGTTTCCAGCCCCTTGGGTGTCTTGAGAACAGTGTATACTATAGCTAAGGTTTGTGGTGACACTATTTTACACTTGTGCAATTATCTTGCCAGAGGCAAAGGATATTCTCGAAAATCAGCAAGGAGAAACTTAAAGTAAGCAGGGCAAGTGGTATAAATGTAAGAATAGGGTGGGATGTTTGGATGTGGGAACAGTTGGATGGGATTGTGTTCAAACTTCATGACTCCCTCAGAAAAGGAAGCTTGAGTGAAGGCGTTTATAAATGCTACGGCTTTTTATCGACCTTTCCTATTAATATTAAGAAGCTATAGTGGATGAAAAAGAAAAAAGAAACATGTTGCTCTTGGGCCGTAAAAGCAGTTGGCTCAATGCTTGGGTGCACAGATGATCGACTTCCAGCTAAAAAGGACCTGGCTCTCTTTGGCACTGCTCACATGACAGAAAATAACACACCAAAGCACTATAAAGCAAAGGGGAACACATGTACCAAGGCAGCCAGGATGTTTGGTTTACTTGTTAGCATTCCTTTATTCTGCTTTTTGTGCTACAACAGAATGGAAGAGGCAGAACTTGTGACTCTGGCCAAGTGTCCTATCTTCGCTGAACTTAAGCTTTATTACTGTTTTTTTGGTTTTTTTTTCTTATATGCACAGGAGACCCAGGTTCAGCATGGATGAGCTGATTTCCAAGCATGTAAGTGTCAAGTGAATGCACAAGAAAATGTTGGAAGAGAAGGTTTAATTGCTTTAATGTGTGTAAGTGTGGATGTTGGAGAGAGCATGCATCTCTGCTAAACAGAATGCCAGAAGATATATTTACTCACAAAGAAAACAATGTACATGCAAAGAAAGTTGGTCTACAAAGTCCTCTGCTCGAGAAAGCAGCTGAATGAGAAAATTCAAGAGAATAAAAAAGTGTACAAACTAATGGAATCAGTATATTCCAGGCACAACATTCTCAAATGGAAAAAAAATTGCTATTGAAAAAAAAAAAAAAAAGGTAAAAGAAAAGTATTTGGTGAAATAAGGCCTTATGTGTTTTTCCAAAACCACCAAACACCTTAAACTCCAGTTTCCACTCATTGCAGGTGTGTTGAGGTAACCACATGGTGCAGTGTTCTCATTGAAGGGCTCTGTGCTGCTGAGGCTTCGTGTCTGCTCACGCCCAGCATTTGCTGGTTATGTGGAGGCCCTTCTGCACAGAGCTCAGGATGGGGCTGGGAATATTCTGCAGCCCAGAAAATAGTCCCCAGATCAGGCAAGGCGTTTGTCTACAGGTTGAGTTTGTACACTTAGCACTCCACCCAGTGTGGCCTCTTGGCTCTGCATCCAACTAGTGAAATTCCTCTAAAGTGTGAATGTCAAGTCCACCTTCCCACATAATGTAAAGGGATTCCTGTTCCCACCTTCATTACTTTCCCTTCCATCAAGGCATGCACTGGAGCAGTACCCATTTAATGATCACAACTCCGCCCTCACCAAAACCACACAGAAATGTCAGTACTAACTCCTGCTTTAGGCAGCTCTCTGGGGTGCTGTTGGGAATATGCTGGATCTGGGCATGCCTGTGTCTGCATAACTGCCATTATTTTATTATATTATATTATAGTATAGTATAGTATAGTATATTATTCAGCTTCTTTTTACTTGCTGCTACTGCCCTAAATGAACAGCTGGTGCCCGGGGCTGGATTGTCAGGGGTTGCTGCTCTGTGGTTGCTGCTGCTCAGATGCAGTGTTGATGAAAGGCATTCCTTTTTTTTAATGTGTATTAGGCTAATGAAGTGAGCACACTAATTGGGCAGGGATTTGAGAGCTGAAGGAACTCAGGTGTTGCTTGCTTTCTCTGTCCCAGCTGCTTTGTGAGAATAGTGGGATGTATGAAAAGTGTAAAACCTTTCCACAAGGAGGCCCCATCCTTGAGACTTACTCAAATAAGGAAGGTGCACGTGAGAAACAAAGGAAGAGGGAAGAAACCACACCTATATTACTATCCATGTTCTCGTCTTCTTAGGAGCTGTGTTTCTCCTGCTCTTTAGTCTGGGTTGATTGTAAAGTCAAATCTCACCATGCTGTGGAACAGCCTTCAATAAATTTTTCTCCTTAAAGGCAAGAGATGGTTTCAAGGACAGTTTTGTGAAGAACCTGTTCTAAAAGTAACACAGAAGAACAAAATCAACTTCCCCGCCTTTGAAGCCTCATCAGAAGTGAATGTATGAAATCTGTGAGCCTAAATGTTGTACTGTGGTGGCAGTATTTGCCAACCTTTAAAAGTGTTCCCTTTTCTTACTTTACCTTAAGTGGTTCTTAAAGTAGAAGGAGGGCTGTGTCTGCTCATCCATGCCACAAAACTTACCCAATTTTTTATAAATCAGAAATACTGCAGCCTGAAGCTGAGTAGGTTCTTTCCTGGTCCATGTTCTTCCAGCCTTGCCATGCAGCTGACTTCTAATGTGGGTTAATAATCCCTCCTTTTGGTGGTGAGAGAGAGATGCAAGATACATGTCTAACATTTCTGCTGTTTCCTTTGCTTCTGACTCTTGTTCTGCTTGTTCATCTTCAGAGGACAGATTGCTCCATTCAACAGTTGTCTATTATACACACTGCATACCAGTGTTTAAGCATTCAAGATGTTCAGTAGATGTTCATGCTAATTTTGTTTGTATGCCTCTGACAAGGTGGATTAATTTTTCTCCACTTGTTTTTCTTTTTTTTTTTTTTTTTTTTTTTTGCTTTTAAAGGCGGTTTGGCCATGTGG
>VXBX01008994.1:34588-121413 GCA_013400415.1 Scytalopus superciliaris
TGTGAAAGGGGGATTAATTTTTCCCCCCTTTTTTTTTTTTTTTTTTTTTTTTTTCTTTTTGCATTTAGAGGCTGATTGTGCATGTGGAAGTATTTGAGGATGGATGAAGAGAAATATTATCTGTTTTCTCTTGTACATAAAGGAGAAACAGCCATGAGACTTAATGTGGATGGGAAAAAAAAAAGAGAAAGCACTAAAACGACATCCTCTGCTTGTGACTCATAGCAAGTTTCTCTGTTTCAATCAACATTATATCTTTGCTTGGTAATAGGAAGTAGATCATCAAAATAATAGCAGGTGCAACCTGGACACTTTAGAATTTTCTAGATCCTTTTCAGCTGGGCAAAGCAGATATGTAACTGATGACACCAGATCATCTGATTTATCCTGAGAATGCAAAAAGATAATGCTTCTGTTCCTTTTATTTCACATCTTAGTCAGCTTTGATATGTTGACTACAAGGGGCTCTCCAGGACACCATGGTAGAAAATAATTAAGTTGTTCTTAGTGACTTTTTAAAGATAACTTGCCTGCCTAACCCACTGACTTCTTAAAGGCTCTGAGGGACACTTTGAGTCTCTTAGCATAGGTACGAGGCTGGTAGGAAAGTACATAAAAACCTTGGACCCCACTATGCAAACATAGCAGGAGAATTGGAAGGACAACTCTGTATCTTTCCAGTGCCTAGTTAATGATAAACTGGCTCCTGCTTCATTTATATAAAGTTGACACAATCTGATGAACTTGGAAAAGGAAAGTAGAACATCAAGGAAGATGATGTGGTGGCTCCAGACAAAGGGAGATTTCAGTTGCTTTCATGAGGCCTCAACAGCTGGATAGCAGCATCTGGCCCAGATTTTTCTCTCTGCTGGGGATCTCCTCCTCTAATCCATGTCTCTGTTTTCATTAATACTTCGAATGGAAAATGATGCAAAGCATATACAAGTAACAAAACCTCAAAAGCTGTT
Source organism: Scytalopus superciliaris (assembly GCA_013400415.1). Lineage (NCBI taxonomy): Eukaryota > Metazoa > Chordata > Aves > Passeriformes > Rhinocryptidae > Scytalopus > Scytalopus superciliaris. The sequence continues at coordinate 35,557 of VXBX01008994.1, forward strand.
CTGACTTCAGAGCTTTTCAGGAGTATTTCCCATCTGAACTTAAAATTGCTTTAGGATCTTTCTCTCCTTATTACACATTTAGTGTAAGTGTAATTGTTCATGCTGAGAAACCTTGCATAGAACCTTCCATATACTGTGTATTGTAACCTACTTTTCTGAAGCAATATGACTTAGGAACTTTGTGTCAGGTCTCATCCTCCTGATAGGACCTCTTAGTAGATTCCAGCTATGGCTGTTTGTTGTCTTTCTACTTACTCCAGAGGAAAGCAGGCAACGATGAGAAAGAGAGAAGGGAAAGTCAGTGGCATCTCTGAAAAGGTCAGCAAAGCCATGAGAAGATCTTAAGAGAAGGTGTGTCTCATAAATGATTAAGTGGCACCGAGAGATACACCATTAGGATTCAGTGCCATGGAAAGCTGTGCATAACTTGTTCCAGAAGTCATGGAATTGCTTGCCAGACTTGAAAATGTTTGATTTCTTGGATAGCCCGAGCTTAGGTTTCAGTTGTCTTATGAAAAGATTACCTGTCTTCACAGATTCTTGGTGAACTTAGGGAACAATGGAAGGCAGAAACTGAAGGACAATTTAAGTTGATTAGTTAAAGACACTTTATGGATGGGGTTTTTTGTTTGGGTTTTTTTTTTTTGCTTTGGTTTGGTTGGTTTGTTTGTTTTATTGTGGCTTGGATGGACTTCTGTATAATATGAATATTTCTTAGGATATTTTCATTTTGCCTTTTTTAACCTTTAGTTGCTAGTTCGTAAATCCTTGGAGAGTTATTTAACAAGCTGGAAATAAAACATGAAAATGAACCAAAGGAAAAAAAAAGTGGAAAAGTTGCACACATCCTTGATGTATAATAGAGTAATATTTTAGCTGCAATACGAATGATTTATTTACCATGGAGTCATTCTGTACTGATAATAAAAGCACATTTCCTCTTGGAACAACCCGTTACTGTTTTCAGATCAAACCCATTCATTCATGGAGTTTTTCTTCTTGCCCCTGTGTCTCATGTGTGAGCATCACTAGGTGCCAAAAGCAATCAACATGAATTCTGCTTTTGATCACACTGGTATCAGCCTCGCCCAGAGGAGAACTTGGCTTTTGGACCTTGTGTCACATTTTAAGAAAAATAATATTGACTCATGTTATTTCAAAATCATTGTTTACTGCCAGCAGATTTTAAATCAAAACAATCAGGCACGTTTTCCTTTTACGCTCATTGTTAAATAAGCTGTGGAAAAGGTTTCTCTTTGCAGATCTGCCTTTCTCCCCCACCCCCCTAAGATTATTACATTTCACGTGTTCTAGTTCATCCCAAGATTGTGCTATTGTTCCCTTCAAAGTTTCCTGGGCCATTAATCTCTCTCTATTGTTTCCATTTGGCCTCAGGATAGGTCAGCTGGAAAGTGCATTGCTGAAGAATATTCTGGTCTTGAGAACATAAAAAAAAGGAGCAAGGAGAGCCTCCAAATACTGTCAGTTCTTCATTCAGAGTGTACAACTAAGTAAACCCTTAAAGGATGTGTTACTAAATCTTTTATCTTCTCAAAGCCAGCAGAATATACCGGGCAACAGGCACCATGTTCAACAACGCTCCTATTCTCTTGTTTAAAAAGTGAGTCTTTTCACATCGTATTTCCATGCTTCTCTATTTTTCTCTGTTGTCTTTAACTATCCACCAGGGTCCACTATATTGGATATGACAGTTCAAAATGTGTATTTAAGGCTCAGTGACACACAGCTACGCTGGGGCCACAAAGGAACAGTTATGGCAATTGAACCGTGTGAGCTGCTCTAGTGTTGCGGATCCATCAGTCTTTCCATTGTGACTCCTCCTCGCTCCCGGAGGATTTATAGGCGCATTTTTGAGAGGACTCCAGTAACTAAAATAAAGATGTATTTGTCTCCACAGAAATGTTACAGCCACATACGTGGCTATTTGGAGAAAATGAAAAAAAAAAAAAAAAAAAGAATTGAAGCTCCATCACCCTCATGCTGTAGTGGTTCTACTGATGGATTTTCAAAGTGTTGTCCTAAAGCACATGATTTTTACCTATTTTTTATGTCCATGTTTATTGTTTCTGACTGACATATGGTGCAAATTAGTGTTCCGAGCAAGGGCATGTACTCCTTAGGACAGGAAAGGTTAATTTGTCTACTTTCTGTATAAGTATGTCATACAGTCTTTCATCATTCAGTTTTCTTTCTTGACATATCTCAAGGTCTCTGTTTCAAGACACAAGGTGATTACACTCTGGGGTAGGATCTGTGTTGGACAGAGAAGGCAGGAGTGTGTTGTGTGCTGAAACAAGACCAAGGGGTACAGATGGTATAGGAGGATGCCCTTATGAAGGCAGCTGAGTAACATCTTGTGGGCTGGAGCCTATGCCATCCTTTGCCTCAGACAGTCTTGCTTGTCATTAGGGAAGTTATTTGAGCCCAGTAGCTTGTGGATGGCCACTGATGGTGTGCTCCTCACTTTATGGGTTGGTCAGTTCAAGGCTCTGGCACTGGTGTGGCAGTTACAGCCCCAAACGCGGAGCTGTAATATTTACATAGCAATTTGGACACTCCATCCAGGAGAACCTTGGCTTGAAGGTGGGTGAGCTGTGCCCACATCCTGGGCTGGCTTGATGATGTATTTCCACTTTACAACAGGACTGAAGCTGTGCTTATAAATCTTGTCTCTCAGCAGGAGCTGTGACTTGTTAGCAGATGGATTTCAGGTGCCAGGGAATGAAGGAGCCCTGTGAAAAGGGCTTTTGCTGAGGACAAATGCTTAAACCCCACTGTTAATGGATATGCTGTAGGGAGAAAGGACACGTGCTCCTTTTTGGAGTGCAGGAGTGGCTCCCTTGTGGAAGGAAGATCTTGCTGGGGGAAATTCCCAAAATGTTGAGTGCCTGAAAGGTGCAGGCTTCCAGACATTCTCTGCACATAGGCCTCCTGAGGAAGGGGCTCATGGGACCACATGATAGCAAACCCATTTCTTTTGTATATACACATGGTGCATATGCACAAATTGGATTCATAGAAGCAACTTTACCATCTCAGCGTAACAGTGCTCTGATATTTGAAGGAAAAAAGTCTCCCATGTATTTATTGGTGAACATAACAGAAAGCTCATATTTTCCATGTCTAGTGCAGCAAGTGCATATCTGAAGGCAGTACCTGGTCCCAAGCACTGTTCACTGGCAGCTGGAAAGGGGGTCTGCTGAAGCATGTGGGACAAATATGCCCTCTTCAGTCTGGAGGCCTAATGAATAGAGCTTGGGACTGATAGAGCTTAAGGGACATTTCATGTTTATTTTGTATCAGAGGACTGTGATTTAGGAGACTGAAGTATAGTGTACAGATTGTGGTGCTGGGTTTGTGTAATTAAATCTTGTTAAACNTGGCAACTCTTGGTAGGAGGCTCAAAGCTGCTCTTACCTAAGAGAAAAAGGATGCCTGATTAGCTCTTTTAACTTTGGTTGTTATGCCCAGACTGCCATGAAATTTGCTTGTGAGGGAGGGCTACTGCATGTTCCCTGGGTGCAGCCTCAGGCTACAGCCTCCTGCTGACACTAGGCATGTGCCTCTCCCATGGAGACCTCATGTGTATTTGCATCTGTTCCAGGTCAGACATGCATCCCTCTTACATGACTCTGCATTCCAGGTTGATACTGGTGTTAGAGGGATGAAATTCAGGCAAATCTGTGTTGGTGGAATTCATCTGGACTGTTCAGAGTGCAGAGCAAAATGGAGATTGAGACTGCAGACTGTGACTTAGAAGTGGTTACAGCCAATAGAAGGGGGTAAATCCAAAATGTTATTCCCTATCTTCCTGTTCGCTGCCTTCCATAAATCTGTCATGATCTTAAGGGTAACTCCAAATTCTACTCCAGCCTTTAAACCAGAAACCCCTTATCTTAGAAAGGGAATAAGAGAACACTTAGGCAGAGATTCCACATCTGCTCTGCTCTTCTATGAACTCCTTCTACTGCAAAGCTTGATTTATGATCTATGCAGAAATACTAATTTGAATCCTAATCTAGCGTTTAACCAAGCAGTTCTTATTTGTTCGTAGCTCTTTCTAGGAAGGATCAGTCTCATTTAGCCTCTAACAATCTTTCTTTGTTAGCAAAGTACTCAAGTCATCTGGATTTCAGCTGTTGCTCTTTTTTTTTTCTCCCCAAATTATTGGAGACATGGTGATCTCCAGAAAAACTGAGTGTATTGGCTGCACAGAGAGCCCATTGTACTGCCCAGTCAAAGAGAAATTGCCACCATGTGAAATGAAGCACAGCCTGGGGAAGGCATGAATCTGGTGTATGCTGCTGTTTGCAAATTTGCTCTTGATCTGCTTGAGCAGATGCAGTTAATAAATCAGCTAATGAGGCATTAGTGTCAGGTCACTACCACATTTTGAAGTAAAATACTTATATTTTGTAAGGAGAGTGTGATTTGGTTGTGACAAGCAGTACAGGTATTCCTTTATGGGCTTTGGGAGTTTTGTTATTGTTGTTTCTGTGGTGTCCCCTTTAAACAGGTAGTGTGCATCTGAGAATTTGTAACTGATTTACCTTGTGCTTAGAGTTAAAAAGAAATCAGGAACAACAGAGGAGAGAAGCAGCACCATTTGCTCATGTACAGTAACTGGGTTAGTCCTGGTAAAATCAGCTCACCTAAATTTAAAGGCAAAAAATGAAGTTGTAAACTGTTTTATAACCCAGGCTAGAAAGGGCAAGGAGTAGTGCAGTGAGTCCAGCTTTTGCTGATGCTGACAGACAGACCCTCTCATGAAACCAGCAGAAAAACTTGCTCACACTCCTTCAGAGTGCAAGCAGGGCAGGGTGGAGATGGTATTCAAGGGTGCAAAGAGTAGACTGTAGGAAATTAAAGAGTAAAATGTGAATGATAGGATGTTTGCTGTTTCTATTTATTGATCTAGACATTGTGTAAAATAGGGTGAAAGAATAAATGCTTCTGTCAGGGGAAAAATCTGATTTTGAGACAACTTACTCTTCTTGTGTGTCCAAAGGCCAGTCTTTGATGGCTGTCACACCTCTGGGTCCATAGTGCTCATGTGTGCAAGAATGGTGGATGAAGGAGCCTCCAGGTGCAAAAAGTTTGGCATGTTCTCCAGCAGGGTCACTTGAGGCATCTAAAATAGGTCTGAGGCACTGTTTGGTTTGCCTTGCAGACAGAAGAAGCAAGTGTTGTGTGTAGAAGAAAGGTCCTGTGATGGATGTGGTTGCCAAAGGTTACAGAAAGGTGGCTGACTCAGTGTGGTTGAGTAAGAAGCAAAAATAGAGCAAGGTGTGAGCTTTGACTTTGTTCAGGAAAAAATCTCTTGTCCTGTACAGCAGTGGAATTTGGTGGATATGGAAGATGCAAAATGGAACAGGATAGAAACAACTAGAGCATTAGGAGTTTCATCATGGATTCTGAGCTGCATGTCTTCTGGTGTGCTGCTGCTTTCATGTGGAATAGGCTCTCTTTTGTGGCCCCTTCAGTTAATTAACAGCATTCAGAACCAAATCTGCAAAAAAGCTGCAGCCAACAGAATATATCTGTCCAGACTGTTTTCCTGGAATGTCCCTAAACAAAAGCTAGTTCCCTGGAGGGAAATGCTTTAGTGTCCTGTTGCTCGGAAATCATCAGATTTCAGTCCTTTTTGAAAACCCGTAATTGTACTGAAATTATTATTTCCAAAAGATACTTGGGTTGTTTTCCACCCTGCTCAATGAGATCCATATTGCATGGCACCAACTGTAAGTGAATGGTTTGAAGATAGATGCATGTCATGTCACGAATGTGTTTCTACTTTGTCATGGGAAGACATCAGCCAATTAAATTCTGAAAAAAAAAGGATTTTTAATTTATTTTCATACTAAAAAAAATCTTTGGGGAAAAAATGGCATTTTTAACCCTGTGTTGGTTATGACTACAGTAGTCTGAGGTAGGAAAGGAAGTTAGGGACAGAAATTAGGTTTTATTTCCAATTGAGATTTCTGAGAGTCTTAAATTACTCTCAGTTTATTCATAACTTAGCAACAATTTGAATTAATTTAATAAGATGATTAAATTGCTTGCAAAGAAATTTGAACACTTCTTTAGAAGACATGGTGTGGTGGGTGCTCCTGTGTGTGTCTAGTTTCTAATTTCCACATCCCACACCAGCCTCTGGAACTGGGACAGGGATTCAATATTATTATGTACAATGCTCCTTGCTTTACAAGTTGCTGTCCCTGTTGTCTGAAAGAGAGGGAATGGAGAGCAACTGTGGAACCCATTCAATGCCAAATAGCACTGTAAAACACACTTTGAGTCACCTGCTTCCTGTGGGCACCACAGTGGCAGTGAGACTGGGTGGGGACTGCTGAGAGAGACAGCTTTGCTTAGAAGTGCTGGTGTGTGGGGAAAGCTTAGTTTGAAGAGGAAAAACAGAACAGAACCACTTGAGGGAATGTGTCTGCTGAATAAGGAAGAAAGAGTCCCCAAGGCAGGTTGTTCTCAGTGCTCACCTCAAACTGCCATGGGCATCCATGTAACTTCTTGACACAAGTTGTCTGACTGGTGGTAGCAGCAGCTGCACTGGGAGCTGGAGGGAGATTGAAAAACCACGTAGCCACTACCACATCACTTGGCAGAGACTGATGTGCTAATCAGTGAGTAGGGGGTCAGGGATGAGCTGTCCCTCACACCTGGCCTTGGCCCAGTCTGCTTTCTGCTCTGAGCTGTGGCATAAAAGGGAAGAAGGGAGAGGAGGAGAGGACTTTGCCCCTCCTCTGTGAACTCCAGGATACGCTCAAGGACTTTGTAGAATTGAGGTCTTGAAACAATTTTAAGTTAAGCTCTAAGAGACCTACCTATTGCACCTTTACTCACAGTGGATGGCTGTGGGATGTGAGCAATGAGAACCCATGCATGAGTATATTGGTCAGTGGTTCGGAGATCTTAATCCAGAGGTGCAATGATTTAAACTGTAGGTAATTTAAAACAGTAACATTAAATCCTCTGTTTCTCTCTGAAAATTGGAACTTTTATATATTTGGCTTTCCTATTCCCCTTTGCCCTCACAGCTCCAGCCTTGCTAAGACACCCTCAGGATGAGGACAATTCCCTACTCTGGGCTCAGTTCAACTGGAAGTCCCAAATGAGTTGGCTTTTTGTTCCATTTCTTCTAACCTGAATCAATCACAAATACTCTGAGTGATCACTTAATCAGAGGCTCCTTTGTGGTTCCAAAGGTTTGTCTTCCAGATTTAGCATGTTTCCAAATCATTTCCTACTCTTTTGTTCTTGGTGCTGCATCATTTGCCAGCTTTGTCAGCCAGAATGAAATGTGAATAGTGGACTCTAGGCATTTTTTCATCCAAAACTTTCAGATAATTACAAAGTAATAAGTAGATGATTTTCACCATCCTTGGAGAGTTAAGTTTTTGCAATTGCTGGCCAGTTTTTTTGATGCAACACACTGAGAAAAGAAAAACAAGTTTCCTCACGAAGTAAGATCTCTCTAGCTTTTGATGGCTCACCATCTTGAGTAAGAACTGTGTCTGACAAGCATTGAGATATAACAGTCGTGTACAGCTACATGTTGTTCAGTTTGTAACTCTACAAATCACAATTCTGAAAAAGCTGCTAACAGCTGTCCAGATTTTATTCAGCAGCAAAATTGGAAGATGAGGAGATAATTTAATGGCAAACCCCTTTCCTAGCAGCTTGAGGGTTTCCTTTTGAATTGGATCCTGGAAATAGTTATTCTGGCCCTTGTAATGCTTAAAGATAGACCAAAATATAAGGAAATAAAAAAGAAAGGATTGAATTGGACCCAAATCTTAGATCCAAGATCCCTGAATGAGGGGATTGTTTGGATTTGGATCCCAGCCGTGTGTCTTGAGTCCATTGGTGATGGGGGAAAGAGTGGTCCTAACAGTCACTTATAACAGAGAGCAATCCTATTTGTTAAATGACTGAGTTCTCATTACAGGGAGAAAACATTGTTTTACGTGAATTTATCCAAGTTATTAAAGCACAGTTTTGAGTACTCTGCACTCACCTTTGAAGCAACATACTCGAATTTACCCATTACCATGGTACACTTGCAGCCCAGAGGACCAACTGTGTTCTGGGCTGCATCAGAAGCAGCTTGGCCAACAGATCAGGGGAGGTGATTCTGCCCCTCAATTCCACTCTGGTGAGACACCACCTGCAGTGCTGTGTCCAGCTCTGGGAGCCTCAGCAGAAGAAGGATGTAGATATCTTAGAGTGGGTCCAGAAGAGACCATAAAAATGCTCAGAGGGCTGGAGCATCTATTCTGTGAAGCCAGGCTGGGAGATGGACTTGTCCAGCCTGGAAAAGAGATGGTTCCAGGGAGGTCTCCTTGTGGCCTTTCAATACCTTAAAGGGGCTTACAAAAAGGAGGAAGAGAGGCTTTTTTGTACAGGTAGATAGTGACAGGACAAGGGGAAAAGGTTTTAAACTGAAAGAGAGCAGATTTAAACTAGATTTTAGGAAGAAATTTGTTACTCAGAGGGTGCTGAGGCACTGAAACAGGTTGCCCAGGGAAGCTGTGGATGTCCTATCCCTGGAAGTGTTCAAGGCCAGGCTGGATGGAGCTCTGAGAAACCTGATCTAGTGAATGGCATGCCCATGGCAGGGGGTTTGGAACTAGATGGTCTTTCAGGTGCCTTCCAACCCAAACCATTCTGTGATGGTTCAGTATCTAGTTTGTTAGTAATTTTTTTTTAACACTTGACTTTTATTCTGGAGTTATGATCCGCAAGTCTTAAATCCATGAAGTGGAGAAACTCCACAGAGGTCCATCACCATGGCATCACTTAATAAGCACTGATTGAAGGTGTGCTGAGGACCTGGTTCGAAGTCCATTTATAAGCTTTTTAATCAACCTGGAAGGACTTTGGGCTCATCCCTTTTTTTTCCAGGTGAAATATCTAAAACTAGAGCCACTAATAACATGGGGTGCTGCTGGACCTAAGTGACAGAAATGGGCCTTAAGGAAATGAGTGTGTACACAGATGGACAGGGGGGTTCTGTGAAGCTTTTCCTTTTTGTCTGCTTTCTGATGCCCCTTGGTAGAGGAAAACTAAAGGAAAATACACCCAGTGCAGGCTTCAACAGAGCTTGTCAGCCTGCTAGTGCAGAGGTGCCCCGTTGTGTCATTCTGGTTTCTGAGACAGGGTTTCCCATTTGAGTGAGCATGCCACAGTTAAATGAAACTGCTGCTGTATTTTCCTGCTGAATTTGGAGTTGTTCCCTGATGTGATATGTCCTGGTAATCCCATTTTTTCCTATTTGAAAACCACTGCTCTATCAGATTGTGAGGAAACTGGAACCAGGAAGGACCTTTCAGGCCTATTCTTATCCAGATCCTTGGTATAAAACAGTGTGTTTGCAGTTTTCTATGTGCTGCCTCAGCACTTGATATACTTGAGTACATTGTAATTTTAAAATCATAAAAATAGCTTTGCTGAGAACATGCCAAAGGCCCTCGGGCTCAAAATCCCACCTCTAATGGTATCCAAGTGCATACTCTGGGAAGATCAGGAACAGGACAAACACACATGGTATTCTGCCCAAGGGAGTCTTTCAACATTCAACTGTTTTCACTGAGATGGTCTCATGAGCCTTCTGTGGACAGTCTAATTAGTGACCCTCAATGAATCTTTTTCCCAAGCATTATTTCCATTGAGCCTTTGCAAATGTCTTACATTCAGAAAATGCTTTGCTAGGGAATCACACAGATCAGTTACCTGTTGTGTGAGGAACCACATCCCCTGAATTGGTCTGTCTTCTTCAGAGATAATAGGTATCTGTTATGTTAGGTCAGAGTTGTATTTTGGGAGATGTCAGGAAAATGGTTTGATAATTCCTCACTGATTTGGCTTTTATAGATGAAGGAAAGATGTGATGTAGCTCCACACTCAAGAGCACTCTCAGTGCAGAGGGCTTACACCTATGGGACATGTGCAGCTTTTACAGAAATTGAGTCTGTTAGGTACAATGGATGAGCTGGGGAGTGAAAGGAATTGGAGGGGATGGGTTCTGGCAATACAAAAAGTTTGTATAAGGTTTTTAATTACTTTTTTTGTGTTCTCCATCTCTTCTCCATTTCTATTCACAAGGCTCCTTTAAAATGAAATCATACCCTTTCTGCTTGCCACAGCCAATATCAGATCTGTGCAAAGGCACTGAAGGCTGGCCCCAGATCTACTGACAGATAATTTAGATGCTGAGAAGAAAGTGACTTTTACCAACCTTGGTGGCTTCAATTTTATAATTGCTGGTTGGAGGTGCTGACACAGCAGAGCTTGGAAAACAATAAACCTCTTAGCAGGAAGGAGGGGTCTTATTTTCATAATGCATCTTACATTGCCAATTTTAATACCCTACAAGGCTTAGGTGGGAAAATAGGACATGAATAACTGCAAGTGGGGAAAAAATGAAGCCAGGAATAGAAGATGTCTTAGAGAGACTTAGGTTATACATGCAAAGACCTAAACTGAAATTATGCATGAATAGATTTTAGTGAGAAATTTTGGAAAGCCTTTAACTCTGTGAACAATGAGAAAATATAATTGTTTACCAAGGAGGACACTGAGGACTTGTCAGAGAAGAACTCAGATAGAGAAGATGAAACATTGAAGTAGTAAGATAATGACGGACATTATGAAAAAAACAGCTTTCTCCTCACTGTGTCCTCCTGGTTTGTCTTGCTAAGAAGCTACTTGCTGCAAGTCAAAGGTAACATGGACTATCTAGAAGAGGTTATTATACAAAGTGCTTGAAGTGTTGTACCTGCACATTTAGGTCAAAGCTGGACATTTTTCAGATATTGGGCTGGATTTTTCCTGATGTGAATTGTCTGTTCAACAAAGCGAGGAGGATTCCCAGCGGCTCCAGGTTAGACACTTGTCCTGAGGAACTGCCTAGGGGTTTAGTTCTGAGCTTGACAGATTGAGTGGTGACTCTTGTTCTCTTGAGCCCTTCTGTGAAGAGGTATTTTAAATTCTCCCAATTCATCTTCTTCCCTAGAGCTAGACAAAAACTAAAGGCTGACTTTCAGCCAGGACTCTGACTGAAGCCATCGCACTTGTAAGCCAGAAAAAAACCCCCAAACCCAAACCAGAAAAGAACAATCAAATAAGACTTCTGCTTAATGTAGGGAAAGAATAATTATGAAAACTGAAAACTTGCATACTAATATGTGCTTGAACATCAAACCTTTTTCACCTGTGTGCTCTTGAGCACACAGCTGTCCACATCCACAAGACAATGTGAAAATCATAAGGGCTGCAATTGACAGTTACCATATGCAGATGTAAATAAAGCAGAGGAGAATCGGGCCTTTTCAGTTAAAATATTACTCTGGCCGAGATCATGTGAGTTGCCAGCAAAGAACTTGGTGCCAAATTCAGTAAGCCTCTGTAAGAATGTGATGACTGTACTCTTCAACCACTTACACTCCTGTAAATCAGCAACATCTGATTAAAAGACAATGAAGTTACTGCAGTATCATTTTGATTGAAGAAAGAGAATCAGAGTGTTTTTCAGTTTTCATTAGTATCATTTCTACAAAGAAAATTCTGAAATAGGTGATGCAGAAGAGGAGGACACTGTTGCAGACAAGAAAAGGTCTGATTGCAGTTTCTTTTTTATTGTTATTATTATCAATTGCATCTTATCTAGCCTGAATGCATTTTTAATTCATTAGCACCAGTCACTCTTCAAGTACATTTTTATTATTAGAATGTGTTTCAAAACTGTCCTGTGTGCAATTGTGTGTGTTTGGTTTGAATCAGCAGTTTACAGTTTGTACAGAAGTAACATTTGCAATACTGAGTCCTAGAGGAATTTTTCAAGACAAGAAGGTTATTTCATTTGAGCAGTTAAAAAAAAAAAAAAAAAGAAAAAAAAAATCAAAAAAATTACAAACATCTGTATTTTCTCGAGGGAGACACAGATTATTGCTTACCATGGTGTGGGCTGGAATGTGCCTCTTTCAGCTGGATGAATCCATGTGCCCTTGCCAAGAAAGTTTTACATTTCCCATTTTTCCTTAGCTGCTGTATCCAGCCTTGGCACTGTATCTACTTATTATATTTATTTCTTGGATGTGCTGGTTCCAGCTTTGTCATTTACACATTTCTGTATTTGTCTTCCTACCTCCCTGTCTGACATCATTCAGGTGAGATCAGGGTGGGAAAAAACCCCACAACTTGGACAGTCTAGTCAGGTATAATAGTAACAACAAGAACTTACGTAGTGAGAAAAATGATAGACAGTTGGCTGTTCTCCAGGAGTTTTGCCATTGTTTTCAGTGAGATCAGGACTGGGCACTTGGCTGCAGTGAGAAGTGGACCTGGGACATGTGGTGTTTTATCTAGACCTTCCCAAAACTCAAGAGCGTTTAAATCTGGTCTTCCCTTGATGAGAACATGCACTGCTTGGGCGTATGTGTGCATGTGTTGACTTTGAATGCCCCATGTAGGCAGAACCCTGGATTTAATGATCCTAACCAGAAGTTTGAAGAGGGAGTGTGTTCATCTTTAGACCTCAACAAGATGCATAGTGGTGCCACCTCCTCGTGTCTTCCTTTCTCCCCACTTGTGCTTGCCCATGTAAGGGCCAGAGACAGTGTGGGTCACTGTGGTGTATTCACAAAGCTGTAGGTATCCAGCTGTTATATAAAATAGTTGTTGCTTAATTTGTGCTAATTTCTTGAACCCTGCTCCTCTACAGCTTGTATTCAAAGGAAAGAATCAAGACACAAGGCTATTCTGTGAGTTGCTCCAGATCCAGAGCAATGTTTTCAATGCAATAGTTATTCTTGATTTTGGCCTTTTATAATCTTGGTTTGATTTATTTAAACCACTGTGAAAAATCTGTGAGGCTGGCAAATTGTATTTCTTTATTCCCTGATTCTCTTTAATTTTTTAATAGGAATAAATGAAAAGAAAACAAGCCTGAGAACTGACATATTGTGTATTCCACAGCCTCTTTGAGTGGGCAACATGAATCAGGCACACACGCCTCAGATATAAATCACTCTGCACCACAGGGACATTAAGACTCTTGGTACAAACGTACGTGTTGGGAAATTGTTCTGCAAATGCTGCATGTACGTGTGCAGTAGCTAATTTGCAAATCTGAAAAACTTGGCTTGTTTGCATCCCCTCTGAAGTAACCCAGGGTGCCTGGGCCGTGTTGGGAAATGAGCTGCTTTGCCAAATGAAGCTTTAAAAAAAAAAAGAGAGAGAGAGAGAGAGAAAAGAAAACTTCTGTTGGGTGGTATTGTGGCACAAAATGTCCCAACCTGATAAACTGTTTATTTAATTTTGAGATTATTTTTAACACTCATGATTTATTGAGACATCTTTTTCTCTCTGAGGGTGGAGCAGGGGATTCTCTCTATGGACAAGAGGGGCAAGTCCTGGCAGCCCTTCAATCCACAGTCCAGGGCATGGGGGAGAGTGTGCCATCTGCTGAGTAGGCACTATAGAGATCTTTGCCCAGTCTCCAGAGGCTGTTACAGGCCCAACTTAAAGAAACTCGATTTCCAGCTGGAGTTTTAGTGTCAAATTACTTAAGCTCCAATGGTCTTGTCTTGATCTCACATATAGTGGTTGAACTGACTGTTTTACCAGTATTTTTGCCTAAGACTTCTGTAGAAATTTCTGCTTGTGTGGAGTTCAAATCTGCTTCCAGCCTGAAGCCCTGAATGCTAAGCTTTATTTTGGAATTAAATCAAATAATTTCATTTGAGGAAAAAAAAACAGGAGCAGGATGATTTTGCCCTGAGTTACATGTAACTAGTGGCTCATAAATTATGGTACCTGTGGACCAGCTCAAAGCCTGTTCCTAATTTGTGAGGGAACTGCTAGAGCCAAAGGCTGTCTGGGAGTAGACTCTCTGGGTTATGAATTTGTCCTTGTTTGATGGGTACACAGTAGAACCTTCTACCTGCAAAGAAGAATGGCATATCTAATAATTATAAGGCAACATATCTAGAAAAGGAGTCCAGATTCAGGGATGCAAATAATGAATCAGTGGTTAATTAAACTGCTTCTGAAGTATTTGGATGATTTAATGGGACAGTAGTTTAGAAATGCTTTTGCCTGATCATTTCTATCTGCTTATTTACCTGTGAAACAAATATCAACTAATAGTAAGAAAATGATTGCCTACACAGTACCTTCATGCTCAACTAATATGTTGAACTGTTGGGAAGACAAAGGGTTTAAATTAATGCCTTGAGTTTAAGCTCTTGTGTGATTGCAGGCAAGGAAGCCAAGTTGCAATGTGAGTGCTGATGGTGATATGTGGCTTTTAAATGCGGTCCAAAGCCGTACTTTCTGTTTCATGGCTAAGTGAGGACTAAGTTGGTGGCCCGGAATTTTTAGGCGTTGGTAAATTCAGTCAACAAACAATATTTTACGTGCAAAGAACCCCTCTTGTGCAGTCCAACATATTCATAAATAGATCAGAGTTGTACTTGGCATGGCTTAGAGTTCAGGCCTAACATGTCTGTAGGGTGAAGCAGTGTGTAATGTAATAATAGGAGGAGAAAAGGTGGTTTTGAGAGAGATTAAATTTCAGTGAGACTTAAAAACGCTTTATCTGGTGATTTAAAATGATTTAGGGCACCAAAGGCTATAACCTCCAGTGATGCATGTAGCCTGTAGTGTTTGCATGAGAAAATATTGTGTGCAGTTGAAATAGTTCCCTATTTAAATGTGTAGTCATAAAGGCTTATTCTGTTTGATGATGGAAGTTTTGTAATATCCAAGCATTTATGTTTCTGCTGTATTATTTGCATCAAGGGACTATGACAAAGTTACAATTCAGTACCTGTCATTACAAAGAAAGAGCATGAACTGAAGTTGTAATAATAAAAGGACGATAAAAATTTTGATTTCAGCAGAAACATGGCAAATTCTGACAGGCAGTGTGGTTTTCTGGAAGATGGACACATCACAAGAGACTGATGTCCTTTGTCTGAGTAAGTACTGCCTGTCTCTATTAATCTACTGAAATGCCTACCTGTTAAAAAAATCACAACAATTTGGTTCTTGGCTGTGATTATCAGGATGGCATTGAAATTCTGATTGTTCAAAAGGTTGATAATGCCCCAGTGGGGATCTGTGCAATGAACTGAACTTTAAACCAAAGGAAAATGTTGAAGATGAGGGAGAAACGTACTGCTTTTGAGTAAAGTAGGAAGAGGAATGGAACCTGCACAGGGGTTGTTGGTTCAAGGTTTCCTTATGCCCTTGCCCACAGAGGTGTTCCACAGCTCTCTCAGTATAGTCACTGTTTTTGCATAACCCAGCCCTTGTCCATGCACAGCCATAGTGACTCCAAGCTGTTAATTATGTTTTTCACACCCAGTAAAACGCAGCTGAGCTCCCCTCCATTCCCCGTAGCACTGCAGATCCGGTCTCTCATCCTTCGTGCTCCCCACACCACCTCACCCTGGTTACACAAGTCAGCCAGCGAGCCAAGAGAAACCTCGGAGCTCTCTGGCTGTAACAACAGTTGGTGGGAGCCAGGTTTCTGCTGTATCATCCCTCCGAGGGATTGGGCAGGCGGGAGAAAGGGCCAGGCCTGGGGCTCACAGGGGCCGCTCAGTTCCCGGAGCTGAGAGGGACGCCCTCTCCCCAAACCCCCCTGTTTGGAGGAGGCTGCGTTGGCAGCCTTTGCAGCACGAGGCCGCGGGAACGTGCTCCGGGCAGGATCTGTCATTTGGGACCTTGGTGGAGGGGACCGCGGTATGTGAAAGGGGAGCATTGAGGGCTTTTTGGATGTACGTGTAATACCCGTTCACCAGCCCAGGACTGATCTGGCTCCCTGTTTAGCTGGTTTGTATCCCCAGGTTCTCATCATGCTCCAAGTCACCGTTAACAAGTGTTTGTTTATGTAGTACTTGCTCTAGGCCACTCTCCGCCTAGCAAAGTGTAACACACAACATCTAAACAAAGACAGTAATGTCGGCTAATTAATTCCTGATTCAGGGAAACAAAAGATAAATTCCTAAATAAACTAAATTTCCCTAAAGCTGGGTAAATAACTTTTCCCACCTACTTTCTCTCCTCTTGCGCTCCTCCCTGCGTACAATAAAATGCCCACTCGTGAAACATGCAGCTCAATTAAAATCAATGGGGTCAACTGGGGTTTGGAGGAGCACCAAGGGATGATCTTCAGGTTGTGTTGAGAGGAATTTTGGTGGACATTATGGCAATACCAACTCTGAATGGGAATGCTCTAGGGGCACTGGCTGACTTGGTCACTGTCTACTGGGAGATGTGCTTTGCTTGTCCTGTTTGGCAAGCCAGGGCTTCTGACTGATACGTTTTCAGAGGTGAGCTCTAGCCCTAAGATTCAGGTCTCCCTGGTCTCTAAGCCTTCTGCCCTCAGTGCTTGGAGAGGCTTCTTCAGTGGATAATTCAGACTTTATTAATCACTGTCCTATATTGACTTTCCTATCAGAGGGGCTTGTGAAAAATTTCCTTAGCTGCCTCAGTGGATATCTTCCCTTCTTCCAGATCAGTCTTTGCTACTGTAGGAACGCAGGAGAAGGGATGGAATCAATTCCAGCACGTGCTGTGTGGGATGTCTGTGGCTGACTGTGTCCACACTGCGTTAAAGAAATGCCTATAACTCCAACTCTTCTCTCAGCGGCAGCTGACACCAGGGCTCTCAGAGAAGGATTTTGTCTGCCTGACACTGCTCACAGAGTAGGACGATGGCTGGTCACATCATGCTCCATGTCTTCAGTGTGGGATTGCATACACATCCCTTCCCTCTGCTGTACTCCACAGTTCTTCTTAACTGTGTGCTTGAGTATGGATTTGTATTCCCAAAGCATTTCTCCAGCTCTCTGAGAGAGATGGCCATTGGGTAATCTTTACTGGTGGCTGTAAACTGACTGCGTAAAGCTGGGCCTTTTGGCTCTTTCCATTTCATTCCCTATGGAGCAAATCCTGAAGGCCTTTCTTCCAGTTTCAGTCAGTCCCATAACTGGGATTTCTCTTTCCCAGATTTGCTAATATCGCTGTTGCTGGAGGGTATTCATAAGCCTAACACAAGATATTGGGGCTGGTTCAGGGATGGCTGGGTGATATTATATGGGCTGTTTTATACTGGAGCTCAGAGAAGTTAATTTGGCTTTTAAAAGTTGAGTTCAGTGGGAATATCACCTGTCAGCATCTGGGACTGTAAATTGCCACGTCAGTTTGTTGGCAGAAACTACGAATGGGACTAAAAGTGCCCCTGATTTACACCACTCAAAGCTGATATTGTTTTTTGTTAGCATCACAGGGTACACAGGCACAGCTAAAAAACCATTCTGGAAAAAAAGTTGTAGTTGGACATTTTCTTCCTATTCATGGGAGCTGAAAGCTCAAACTTACTGTAAACAGCCTTGGAAAACATTTTATGTTTCCAGAGTTCTGAATCCAAACATTTACATGAAGCAGCGACACAGTTTGAGTGTAACACACTTTTTATTTTTGTTAGTATATTTCTTGTAGTAGCTGTACAAGTTTTTTTTTTTTTTAAATACCCATCTTACTTTTTAGAATAAACATCTCCCTTCTCAGAGCAGATTTCGGTCAGAGGTGGGGAAAGGGAAATGTGTACTTCCTTAAATAAATACCTATATGTGGTTTTAGTATTTCTGGGTATTTTATTTTTTCAAGTAGAAGCTTGCCCTTTTTTTAAGACCATCATTTAGTACTATGGAAAATGTACAAAGTTGTTTTGGCTGGATGGAGCAAAGCAGTGGGTTAAATTTTAGCACGTTGAGTAGCACAGAGATTTCTCTTCTGTGAAAGACAGGATTGTATTATGTAACAGTCCGGCTGCCAAATACTTCTGCTGGCAGTGGTCAGCCTTCTATGCACCATTGACATCAAAACCCAATGAGGTTTGATCCAGAGAAGGGATTTGAAAGGACGTCTTGTTTTTCTTCAATCTTTACAAACTGAACTTGTTTAAGAAGAGGGAGGGAAAAAAAAAAAAAAAAAGATACAGAGTCTTGTTTGATAAATGAGGAAAAACAGTGTTTTTTCTCCAAGGTTTTGGATGTTTATTGGTTTAACAGCTATTGCTCAGAACAAGTTGTTTCTATTTACGTTGTTTATCATATCAGCTAACCTGGTGTGATGGATCCAGGGGGCTGGAGCTCGGACCTGCATGTGCTCACTCCACAGGGGCTTTCTGACAGCTTGCCTTAGTGTCTGCTGGGCCTAATATTTATACATAGTCATACTGACCTTTCAATAAAACATAGGACTGAACAAGTGTCCTGCTCCCTATAGTGTGCATGCTAAATAAAGCATATCAGCAAGTAAGTGGGGACAAGAAACACAGGAACATAACAAGCCAGCATGCAGGGCTACTGAGCTCCATGGAAGTTGCTGCAGTGCTAGAAGCAATATACTGTGGTATTGTGGCAGAAGGAATAATCTCTTGCTAAAAAGTGATCCTAACCAGTTTACCTAAAAACGTAAGGGATATGTCACTGGGTGAGAGCAAAGGTTTTTCTAAACTGACATACTCTCTAACAATGGCTGGTAGTGAAGGCTGGAAGCAAGAGATGAGGGAGCAGGGCAAGTGTTCAGTGGTCTCTCCCTTGACAGAACACTGACTGGCAGGTTAACCCTATCCTGAGTTGGAGATTTTAACGGACTGAGACTCCGTGAATGTGTTTAATCCCATTTTGAGCTTCTGTGGTCACAAGCTCCACAGTTTACGTTGTGTGGAAAACTTCTTCCTCTGCTTTGTCTCAAACTTGCTCTCAGCTTACTTTGACTCAGACTACTTTCTCCTGGTTGTTGTGCACAGGAACACGGGCACACACTGACTCACACTTGTGGAGCAGCTCTGGTTCAGACATCTCCCCTTCATGTTTCCATTGCAGTGCAGACATAGCTGGTTTGGGCATAACACAAGAAGGTGACAGATTATGAGTTTGCCTAATCCTTGTCACATTTTATCTGCTGATTGCACGGCAGAGTTGGTTTAAAGCAAGGATTTAAGTCAAGAATGAGGTAGATTTACAGATGTTTATTAGAAGCAGCTTTCCGTGAGGAGCAGTATAGTTTGTGCATCCATGAAAAAAGGAATATGAAGCTTCTTATTTAAAACAAATAGCTGAGCTGTGGCACTAGCAAAATGGAGACAGGAACTACCATGTGGGTAGCATATTGATTATTTTCCATAAGTATAGTGCTTGCCTTGGGAACAGCACACATCCACTTACCTTAGCTTCACTCAGGAAGTTCAATATCCTCTTGTTCCTTTGCTATTGGGAAGGTGGTGCAGCCAGGGGTTAAATACCCCAAATGAAATCACTGAACAAGTCAGCAACAGAGCTGGGATTACTGTCCAGGAGCAATATCTTTCAGTTACATTTTTAGTCTCATGCCTGCATTTCTCTGGAAAAGTATTTCTGGTCACAGTATTAGAGGTGTTGACTCAAATGAAGTTTGACAGTTTTGCTTATATTTCTGCTTTCATCTTGCAAGTTTCAGGACTCTCTTGTCTGTTCAACAAGTCTTGTCAAAGCTGTTTAAGAGAAAACTACAGAGCCCTGGATTATTGGTGGTTTTTTTCTTGCTCATTGCCTTAGCTGCTGGCAAAACTCTTTGATGATGGTCACATGTGCAGGAACAGAAAAGTGCTGATAAAGCCCTACTTTAGTGTCTGCATATTACCAATGGTACAGGAGTGGAAGGTGAATGATAAACAGCATTGCTATATGATGGAGTGCATTTTGCAAACAGGTTTCAGCTTCCCCTAGAATAGCTCCCAGTCTGCAGGATCCTGGATAGCTACAGGGAGCTAGTTGCTTATAAGGTAACCTGTTAGAGGAATGAGGTTGTCTTCCCCACTCTTATTTCTCTCCCTAGATATTCCTTCTAAATGCCCAGCATGTTTCAAGTCAATGTTGTACCAATGAAAACATATCTACATCTAAAAGTGGCATGTGGTAAATGCAGTCTGATATCACAACAGTGGAGATTTCTCCTGTTAGGAAGGAGTAGTTCTGCTGAAAGTTTTCTGGTCTACTCAGAAAGAACCAAGTAAAACCTTCAAGCCCTGACCTGATTTGGGTTTTTTGAAGCACACAAGTTCACGTGGCTTTCAGGGAAGTCTCAGCACCTGTGAAGACAATGTAAATTAATGAGCAAATCTACAGGCACCATGTTTTACAAGGGACTCTTATGATAGGCCACAGAACAGTGACTAATGGAGTGAATAAACTATGGAGTTCCTAGCAAAATTGTGTGCAGTTGAATCTATTTTGCTATCACATCCATATCTACTTTGCTATCCTAATTAAGATAGGGATAAACAGAGGGATCTGCAGGTTATGATTGTATATACTGAAAATAGTGAGAATGCCCTTATTTTAACAGCTCCTGCATGTGTTGGAATGGGTAGGTTTAACAATGATTATCTTGAAAATTATGACTGAATACCAAGCCAAATTTATTTATCTGGAGATCAGATCTAAAGTCTTCTTGT
The DNA here is from genome assembly GCA_013400415.1 of Scytalopus superciliaris. Lineage (NCBI taxonomy): Eukaryota > Metazoa > Chordata > Aves > Passeriformes > Rhinocryptidae > Scytalopus > Scytalopus superciliaris. The sequence continues at coordinate 56,105 of VXBX01008994.1, forward strand.
CCCTTGAGAAAGGTGGTTGGGGACACAGTTCTTAAACTCATTCTCATTTTGAGGCTGCAATCACAGCAGAAGATCTTGGCTTAGGGAGGCTGCTAACCTTCATGCTCTGTTTGTGGTTTACTTAGCTTTGTGTGTGGATTTAGTTCAATCTCAGGGATTGTGAGGTTTTTGATAATAAGTGCCATGGAATGGAATAATTTTGTAGTTCAATCTTGTCATCTTAGTGAAAGTAGAAACTGATTAGAGGATGGACTTAGTAAAAAAAAATGTGTTGTCTAAAAGCCTGTTTTAGAACCCCAGTTTGGTCTGGCTCCACTGATTGTGGAGGAGTTGTATTCATGTCAAAATGCAGTGACAAGAGGATGAATCATGTTCTGGAAATTTTAATGCAGAAAATGAAATCACAATTTAAGTTGGAGTGATTTACAGTATGAACCTATTCCATCAGGGAAATCTGAAGAAATAAGGGTGTCCTCTTGCTTACAGTACATGGGCCAAAATCAGAGAGCATGGTGTCCAAACTGTTTTTCACAAACCTGGCATGACACTCTATTTTTGATGCTGCTTGACAACTAGACTCCGCTAATTGGTTATATTAATGTATAGTAACACAGGAAAACGCTTGGCTTTTGCTTGGTAATTAATCTAAAAATGTTGATGTCTGTAAAACTTTTATAAGGTATTATTCAATACATGTGTTGCAGCAGAACATTACAGAGGATATTTGCATAACACCTTGAATACTCTCAAATTTCTCTTAAATACATATATTGATGTGGCTACCATGGCCTTGGGAAAGTGAAGGAAAAGCACCAGACTTGGCAAAGCCCAGAATACACATTTGACTTCCAATATCTGCAGACTGGCTTTACACAGTGCCCAGTTTTCAAGCCAGGCAGTGTGCCCAGGCCCCAGTATTTTGTTCTGCCCTCGTTTTGGGAACATGGCACATCCCAGAAGCCAAGGCAAACATGGTGTTCGTTTTTGCAGGGTTATGTTTGGCTGACATTTCCTGAAGGAAAGAGTTCAGGAAAATAAATCCTAATTTTTATTGGGCATCATAATAAGAGTAATAGCAGCTCATTAAACAGAGCTGTTGGATTTACCTTACTTGTGAGAGGCTGGTGGGAGAAACAGGCAGTGTGCATTATAGTGGAGAACAGAGATGAGTGCTTCAGTGCAGAAAGTAACAGCTTACACAAAATAGTTTTTAGAACAAAATTTACTTCTGTATTTAAAAGCCTGGCTAGGTACCCCAGACCTAGTGTAGCCTTTACAGGAAAAAAACAACTTTCCATTACTTATTTCTGCCCTTCAACCATTTAAAATGACCACTTCATATCATCCAGCTCTCACAGGGGGCCAGGTGCTAGCAGGGTTGGTTCCAGTACCCAGGGAATTCGACAGAAGAGCACCACTGGGTTTTGATTTGAGCCTCAGACAAAGCAAAGGAGGGGATACATTATGTGGCAGTGTGGCATCTAGATTTCATGGTGGTTTGTTTATTGTAAATACTGCAGAATAAGGAATTATATATAATTAACTAGAATTGCAGGCAAATTCTGTGATAGCTGTAAATTCATCTCTTTCAACACCACCAATGCAGTACAACACCTGGAATGAACCACGAGTTCCACAAGCAAAACCTGCCTACCTCAATCAGAGGTGCAGTATTTGAGACAGCCTGCATCTCATCAGTTGAATTCTCAAGGCCAGTTTAGTGGCTGGAATTATCTGCCCCTTCTTGATGTGCTCTGTGTTTGCTTTTGCAGTGTTTACCTTTGTCATTTAGATGCCACCACTTTTTACTTATGTCTCTGAGTTCGTTGTGCTATGTGAGGAACGCTGGATGAAAAACAAAAAATAAAAAACAAGACAAATGAACCAAAAATAATGAAAAGAAAATTGTATTTTGGATACTTAAAGACTATTTTGAATTATTTGTTGCTGTGGTGGCTCTAGAAGGGTTTGCATAGAAAAGCGATCAGGAACTGAACTCAGTAAAAGGTGCAAACACCTTTGCCTTGTATAATTGTCCTTGTAGCTATTTGAATTCAGTATTAACAACTCCCTAAGGGACAAAAAATTAAGTATTTATGATTTCCTATTAGCTAACATAGGCAATTCTCCACTGAGCATAATGGCTTTCATGAATCTCACTGTTGTACATGAACCCATTAAACATCTACCCAACAGTAAGCACTACAGAGATAGCCTTTGTTATTGGGAGGGAGAAAAAGGTACAATCTTTGTGTTTAGAAAATGTATAAATAGGCAGGAAAGTAGAACTGGCACTGTGTGTTTTGAAAGGAATCACAAATCAATTAGGAAAGCTGGTTTTTTAATTATTTTTCCAGGATTCTGCCTTCAACAGTACTGTGCATTTATTCTTGGAAATTTTGCTCTCTTATGATGTTTCAGGTTGGATGCACTGAAATTAAGTCACACTTCCCTCAGCCATATCTTCTGATTTTCAAATAAAATCCTGATGTATTTATAATTANCATCTGCGACAAATTGTTCCCTTCATGATACAATGAAGGATAAACTTTTATTGGTGTAGGGGTTTGCTTCCCCCTTGTCACTTGGCTGCTTCTCAGAGTCATAATCAGTACCTTTTAACACCAGAATGAAGCAGATTTGCTCCATATGTTTCATACTGAATATTGCTACACTATCTGCTCTAGCTGTGCCCATAGCCCAGTGACTCCCATGTCAGCGCTGCAAGAGCCAGTAAACTGCAAGCTCTTGGCAACAGCAGCAACTATCCCCCCTGAAAATATTGCATTATATTCCCTGGCAAAAGAGAACATCTAATGGAGTACAGATGATACGAATTAATCTTTGAATAACCATTTAATTTGTTGGCCAAAATCTGATTGCCCTTTTTTTGTAGTATCCTCATAATGAACATAAAAAGATTACAAGATTTGTGAATGTAGTCAGTCCTCTGGAAGCTCTGGCAGCTGGCTAAGCTTTGACTTCAGGTTTTTTTCCCTTAGTAATTAAAAACACTTCTACAAACTCAGAATCCAACCATCATTAAGGACACTTCCAGAGCAAGTTGTAAGATTCAGAACTAAATCACCTCACTTAGTGTCTTCTTGCCAGAGATGCTGAAGAAAAGTATCCTACTGAGAATTTGTTTGAAAAATTTATTTCTTGCACAGGCCATCAGAATTGAGCAGGTTGGCTTGTCTACAAACATATGAATTAAAAGTACTGCTATAGCTGCGATACAGGACACTTAAATTAGTCCCTCCTTTTGGGAAAACCCTGCTTTCATTAGGCTCAACACAGAGCACACTGCCATGGCCTAGAATCAGTCTCACCCCCAAACCAGTTCCAGAATGATGTACAGGATAGCAGAGAATAGATGGTGGTAATTACATAAAGCTTTGCTTAAAATTACTTGCAGTGTAATTGAGTATTCATAAACTCATTTGCTAAGAGGAAGAGGAAGATCCTGTGGCTTTCTGTATAATGGAAAGGTCTTGCACCAGCAGTGCATTAGTGTAATGATGGAGAGCAATTGGGAATAGAAGGGGCCATGAAAGGGAGAGGAGTAGAAAATCCAAAAGGATTATTTTGAACTGGATCCCAGAAACAATAGGATATAGGTAAGATATCGTAGGTAAGATATGTCTTGGATCAAAGACTTAGTGGTGAAATCACAGGGCTGTGAGCGCTGGCCTGGATCCCACTAGCACTGTATTAGTCTCCATCCTGTTATATGTGGGATCTCATATTCCTAATGCAGTTACACTTGCAAGGCTCTGACCAGAGAAGGGCTGGCCCTCATCTCACCCTTCTGCGTGGGGCAAGGAGATGGAAAATTACACTGCACCTGGTAGGGTCAGTGTCATGGGCAACTGGGGAACGTCCATGGGAGAAGAGGAGTTTGCTGTTCTTCCTGGCCAGAAGGGATCATGGTCTGAAGGAAAGGGGCTGCAGTCCAGATCTTGGCACTTAAAAAAGGAGGTGGTGACAGGAAGATTTGCAGACAGCAGATGTGGAAGGAGAAGGAGAGTTCAGGGACAAGGAGTATGGTGTGGGTGGTTCAGGTGCATAAAAAAGGTGGCTGGAGGGAGAGTGACAGGCACTGGGCCACGTTTGAAAGTGTCTTCTCAAATGGCTGTGAATTTTGTGATTTTTTTTCTCATTGTTAGAACAGGTGGCAGGTTGGCAGAGTTCAGAACTGGGGCTCTTGGTTGCAGGGGAAGGTAGGCACATTTCTGCAGAACTTGTTTTAAGAGGTGAAAAAATATGGCCTTGGGCTAAAGCCAAGGAGTGGTGCAAAGATAGCTGGATCTTATATCTGATCCCACCATGGGTGTAAAGTTTGCAGGAGTCATTTAATCTCCTGTTTCCCTTAACATAAAATAGAATAGCTAAAAAGATAATTTAAAGCTTAATTGCTTAGTAAAGCACTTCTAAGGTAAATGATGCTGGTGAGAGGTGAAAAGATTCAAGAACAGTGTTTACACATCTGGGAGTCCTGTCTTTTATTTTTAACTCTATCCCAAAGGACACCCACATTTTGGCATCTGTACCACTGCTTTTCAATGTTTGTTCCAGCGTTGTGTTTGCTGTTTTCTTGGTTAAACTCACGTGTCAAGGTAAGATAACCTTTTGTCTGATCCAGAAATGTCAGACTGATTTTTGACAGCAAACTGTAGCAGGGCCCAACCATGGACACCAGGTGCCTTCTTACAGATTTCCTCACTTTGTAACAGTGCTCAGTATGACACAACTAGGTCTGGATTTGGGGCAGTTTAGCTGACAGGTAACTGCAAATGTAGAGGAAAAGGAAAAGAGAGCAACTCTTTTACAGCAGGTGGGGTGACAATTGACCCATTGCCCCTGTGAATCTCTTAGGTCAGAAAAATTCCCAGAGCATATGCTGCATGATTTTTAAGGATGCTAGGCACTCATGGTTCCTTTTCTTTCCAAGGGAGAATCAATCCATTAATTTCTTTACTGATAGACTGACTCCTATCAAGTAACCACAAGGATGAGAAATGCAATGGCAACATGACTTCCACAGATTGCCATGATGTGGGAAAATCTTAAACCTTTTGAAGATATTTTTCTGTCAAAATTAGCATTTTTCATGTTCAGCAGCATTTTGGGCAGGAAAAAAGCACAGTCAATCCAGTTTGCATTGTGGACTTTGTGTACCTTGCAATATTCCATTCACCTCATACAGGACTCTCAGGTGTCTGTCCTCTCCCAAATATGATAACAGCTCCAAGTTCCAACCAGACACTGTTGTGTGTCAGGAGTGATCAGTGTCCTGATGGCCTGATAACCTCAACAGGTCACAGCAGCAACCTGAGCCAGATGGAAGTGTTTTTGTTCCAATTATATAAATATATTATATAAATGGGAGAGAGAGGCCCAATCTTGGGATTGTCCTGGATGTGTGTGGCAGAGCCTTGTAGACCACTGGGACCCAGCATTTTAGCTCAGCCACTTGTTCACCATACTTGTTCTCCCCTGAGACCTCAGCAGTGGCTGATAGTTTGAAATCATAAACAGGTTGACTAAATTCCAGCTATCAGTATCTATTTTGCTATTAGTAGAGTTGCTGAGTGTTTCTCTGGGATTCCTCTCCTCTCTGCACCCCCTCTGGATTTGCTGTGTGCAGTTATGTATCCCTTCAGTTTTCCTTGAAAACTCGGATTCATTCAGTTCCATGAATGCACGATTCACAGTGGAACTGACACATTTCATTAAGCTCAGCACATTGCGTAGAAGCTTGGCAAAGGGTCCCTGGGCTTTATTCAACCCAGACACACCGTGTGACCAGCTGTCACAGACTGGTTGTAAAATTAGAATAAAACCATAAAACACGGCTGAGGGAAGGGAAAAAATTGCCCCTCCCTGGGACACTTTGAGCTGTGACAAAAGATTCACAGAGCGCATCAGGCACAGACACACACAAAAGCTTTGTGCAGAACTCAGCTGGTTTTATTTTTCATGCTTGCACATTATACCATGAGTAGGTGCCACAGTATAAAGGATTCACCTTGTTCCAGCTTCAGCATGAAGCTCTGCTTTTAACTTTGCTGTCTGGAGCACACACCATTTTTAGTGGAACAGTGAATTCTTTTAGCCAGGCTACAGGATTAAAAACAAGCTGTGAAAGCCTTGGGTCTTGCTGTGCTACATGAGAGAACAGCACAAGAACGGAGAGTTGTGCAGCCCTTTTTCATAAAGGAACTAAAATCTGTTTGTATTCATTAGTTCTGCCAGAGCCTGTGTGAGGTAGACATGCACACTGGTTGTCTGTGCTTTGCAGAGCTCTCTTCTCCCCCCTTTGGCATGAGGCAGCACACGGGGATTCTTCACCATACAGATGCACCTGGATATGTTTCTTTATGGCTCCTCTGGCCTCAGCACTGTTGAGTGGCCCAAGCAAAGCTACAACTTCTCCTCTTGACTCCACATAAGAAGCAGAGCTGGGTGACTATCACAGTGCATTTAATGCATGAAATGCTGGAACAGGAGAGAGGGATGTGAACTGCAGCTGCTCCACACATCATCTGGGGTGGCCATCAGGCAGGAATCAGCTGCTGCATCTGATTACATGGCTAAAATATCATTACAGAGCTGAATTGTAGGACTTATTACTGGAGTTGGGAGCTCACCTGGAGTCACTGAGGGATTGATCTGTTGAGTATCTGTGATTTCTCTTGATGTCAGATGGAGATCTTGGTTGCCTGCAATAGGTCTCCCTATCCAGATTAGTGGCTATGAAAAGACTGTGGCCTGAGCTGGCACAAACAGCAAGTGATTAACAGAGCCAGCACAAAATTTCTATTTCCTGACTTTCTCTGCTGCAGTTTAACTACCAGGTGTGATTTCTATTGTCACTGCTAGGTAATTGGATGATGTAAAAGTAGGTCACAACCTTGGCAGAGAAATAATTGAAGACCTCAAGACCCCGATAGATGACTAGTGTAGATGCTTACAAAATTAGTTAATCAACAGTGATGAAATTATATCATCATCCAGTAAGTGAAGCATGCAACACCACAACTGGAATCTGTTCAATGCCTGCTGTTTACCTTGATTCATGCCAATTTATGAAATGGGTTAAGCTATTTCCATTCTAGCATCATGTTCTCCATGTGGGAGAAAGCTTGTCTAATGAAGTGTTTTCAACCAAAAAATTATTTTTTGAGGCTCTTTAATCTCTTTCCTCTGTGACAAGGAGGTGTAGTTCTATGTCCATGCTGAATTCTGGCCCCTCTGGAATAGAGAGGGTATCAAAGTATACAATATGGAAATTAAATACGTGTTAAGTTCTTATTTTCTTATGTTTAAGTTCCACATATAACCTTGGATAGAAGAACAGCTCTTTGAGAGTGTTAACAGGCATCTGCAGTGACTTTTCCCTGCAATGTTACCAGTTGCACTCATCTCTTAAAATCAGGTCGGTATGTTGTTGAGGCTGCTGAGATGTGTCAGCACAGTAAATAAAGGTTTGGGTTTGGGTCTGTTCTCTGTTGGACTTAAGAGTCACATCAGGTCCCTGTTCTGAACACCGACACAGCCCCAGTACTGGAGATGGAAAGCCCCCACATGCTTCATGATAGCACTGGTTCTGCTCTAGGATGGAGACATGGATGGAGGGATGGATGGGTTTGGGCCAGGCAGCTCTGTTTCTGTAGGTACCCTGCATTTTGCTCTTCCTAGGCACAGTAAAATGCTTTGAGTCTGATTTACAGCAGAATTTATTAGGCTAATCCTGCATGATTCCCTCAGTGGGAATAGGTTTAGCTTTGGGCAATATTAGATAGAGGTCACACTTGCAGCATTATTTTGTTTATAAATGTCTTAAAAATCCCCCACACAACAAAAAAAACACCTGTGATATTGGGAAGCAGTAGGCTGGTACCTCAACCCAAAATGAGCATCTTGAATATGAGCATAAGGCTAATGTGAGGAAAGCTAAATTATGATCTTGACTTTTTAATTGCCTTAGTAATAAAAATGGAAATGTTGAGCATCTCATAGGATTTAACCTGAGAGGGGATATCTGGCGCTTCTCTTTATTTCTACTGTGCTTCTATAAATCCTAAGTATAAGATTTTTTAATTTTTTTTTTTTNGTAGAATGTGACCAGCCTTCCCAATGAAAGGCTTTCAAATGGGCTGCCTGGGGGATCTCACAGCAAACTCAGCCTCACTGCAATAGTCAGAGTGGCTCTGCTATAGCTGGCCTGGCAAGATGGATACACAGGAGTGAAGGCCTCTCAAGGGAGAGAAGCCAGCTGGAGTGTCCTCTTGACTGAGCAAATCGTAAAGGGAGTCCTTATTCTGCTGGGAAGAAATTGTGGGCTTGGCTTTACTCCCAGCCACTGGCAAGAGGGACGTGTCCATGGCACTGCTTTTTTCCCTAAGCACTGTGTGATATGGCTTCACTCTGTCTTCAGAACAGGGCTTTCCTGCTGTGTAAGGGGACTATGGGAGACAGAATGAAGTGACAGTGGTCCTAAAATTGCTTCAGTGGCAACAAGAGCTCAACCAGGTCTCAAAAATATGGATATACTTTTATGTTACTTTTCCTTCTGTCCTTTGCTTGTTCTTCGCTCCCACAGAATTTGCAGAAAAACCCTCAGGCTTTGTGTCTTACTGTCCATTTGCTGCCCCTTATTTTTTTCTGACAGATATTTGTATTGATTCTGACATGATCAAGTGGTTAATTGCCATTCTTAGTCCTGTTATTAGGCATTTTTAAGTGCATTAAATTGCCTTCCTGATGTGTGCAGTATTGCACCGCTTGTAGATTCAGATGTTTTGTTTGCATCTACTGAAGCATCTTCCCCAAGAAGGTAATAGATGTGCTTTTCCTTTTAAACAAATAATACCTCCAGGAAAAAAAAAGGGGAAATGCTAATGCTGCTGTTCCCTTGGGGTTTTGTACCCTGAAGGGCCCCTCACCAAATAAACTACTGGGAAGGAGAGTTGGATCTTCAGCTATGTGATGGCTTAGGCCTTTTAAATGCAAATCCATGTTTCTGGGATCTGATTTAACAGAAGATTGTGTGAAAGTAACATCTTTAAGTACATGCAGTTTTTTAAATCTGTTAACTTGAAGGATAGTTTAGCTTTGGCAATTGGCTGTTTATATGACAATTAATACACTTTTCATGGTAATGGCTACTTTCTTCAAACTAGGAAAAAAAAATCATATTTTTGCTAAGCTGGGATACCACAGACTCAGTCTAGTGTATGTGAGCTTGTTTATTTCTAAGGGACTTCAGCAGTGGACTGCTTTCTGAAGTGAGAATTGTCACTAGCATTAAAGAATACATAAGATGAAGTTTTGCTCTCAATAAACTCAAGGTTTGAATATAAAGAATGATTCCTCAATTGCTGTCTAAGTAATAATCCCACTGGGCAAAAATCACAGGGACAAAAGAATTTGCACAGGCCTGCTGTGAGAGTAAGGTATCCCTGAGTGTGTAAATATCCCCTAAGGTAAGCACACAGATCAAGGCAGGGCAAATGCATGGGAAGCCGTGAGATACACCTGTCATTTAGCTTTCTGTTTCTGTACCTCAGTCTTTCCATTTGTGAGCTGGGAACAAGTAGCTCTACATTTGTAAAAACTGTTGTGAAACTTCATGGATGAGAATTTATAGAATGAGTTGAGGTCCTCTGGCAGTGAGGTGGCATATTATTAGAATGGGCACTGGGCCAGATACTGAGTTTGGGCATGGACCCTGGGCACCATAGCTTGACTCAGATGCTGTAGGTAGATTTAAATCCATGCCACAGTTGCTATGTCTGCAGAGAATGGCTGTTTTCCTTTTAATCTGCTGTTCTTCAATGGGTTTCCAGCCTTTGCTAGCCTGTCTTTGTGAAATGAATTTTCACCATTCAAAAGCAGCAGTGTTTTATTTTTGTTTTAGCTGTGCTTGGGAATGCAGAGCAATTCAATCAAGAGGAAAATACACCATGAAAAGCTCTGAAAGCCCTGAGGTCAAGGATCTGAAGTTACCCACAATATTAATGACAAACCAGTGGCTGCACCATGGCAACGGACAGAAGAATATGTGGCGTGGAAACCATAAGTAGTGTGGGGCTTTGAAAGAGCACAAACGGGAGAAAAATGGAAATTACATCATGTACTCTCTGTTCTGTGCTAGGACAGCCATGTACAGTCTAATCCCTAGTGCTGGTGAGTCCAAGACTTTCAAGAGGGCCCTGTAAGAGACAGAGAAAGGAGTTGGAGCTGGAATTAGACTGCTGAAAAGTTTTATTGAAAGGGGGAACGGTTTGGATGGGAGCAAGTTAGATGAAGTTACTTTAAAAAAAGGGGGTGCTAATGCTATGGGATCTCCAATCTGGGATTCCCTGCTGGGTCCAAGTGAGCCACTGAAAAGTCAAACATGGCTAGTGGAGCTGATTAGTAGTATGAACCTCAGCATCTCAATTTGCACAAATGTCTTTTTATCTCTTTTATTCAGCTCTATGAGCACTTCAGCCATATAACTATGCATGTTGCTCTCTATACAGACAGGGTTTTTCTTTTTTAAATCAAACCCCTACTTTTTGGAGCACCAGTGATATATAGATGATGACTCAAAACCGGGTCATGATAAAGTGGATCACTGAACAGCCCGCAATTCTGTGTTGATGTAACATCTGTTCCTGTAGCATTTGTTGTGCAGTCTTGTAATCAGATGACCTAATTCTCTTTGTGTGAACAGGGAGTGCACTTGGGCAGGGAGAGGGCTGAGATTTGAAGACAGCCCCATGCAGGAATCTGTCCATTCAGGCTAGTTGGCTAGAGGAACTTGGTTGCAACAAATGAACGAGAAGAGAAGCACATAAGGTAGCATGACTTTGTGTGAAGAACATTAAACATCCACGAGGGAGTGGGCAAGTGAAAGAAAACCATTTAAAATCAGAAAAGAAAGATTTTAAAACAAAAAACCAAACTTGCCTGGCTAAAAGGAAGAACTGGAGAAGCAATGAACTTATTGCAGTAAATGGTGCAAAGGATCACTTAATGCCTAGAATACACCTGTAAGACCCTTTTAGTGGTATGAAAGGCAGTAGCTCAGGAGGTGTTAAATTTGAGACAGGAGGGCTGTGCAGCCTCTGGGCACTCTGGTGAGCAGTTTCCTTTGAAGAATTCTGATGACTTGGGAAAAGCTGGGATTAAATGACAGAAGAGGGTAGAAAGTTCAGCTACTGGGACATAGGGCTGAAGAAATGTGACTGTTTTCTTCAGTTGGTTGACATTTCTTGAGTACCTTTTAATTTCTTGTTCAGTGTAATGCTCAGTGGTTATTCAGCTGATCTTGAGTGTTTTACTTCTGAACATGAGTTGCATCTTCCCATATTTTCTCATGCTTGTGGTGCTGTAGCTCCAACCACACAGCAAACATGAGATGAAACTGCCTAGTCATTAGTACTCTTATTTCCTGAGGGCATTCTACTTTCCAAAATAATCTTGATTTTACCAGTTTAACTATTTTTAACTGCCTCCTTTGCATGGATCTTTTTGTCCTCATAACTAGTTTAAGTGTTTAACGTGGTTGTAAACAGATAGAACTGGCAATGAAGAGTGAGTGGAAGATGGATGGTGAAGTGTGTGTGTGCAGTTAGGGTGATCCAGTTTCTGTGGAACTGTTTTGCTGACTAGTGTCTCCAGGGCAGAGGCATGCTCTGGATTCTTGGTCCCTTTCTATGACTGGCCAGAACTGGCTGGCAGCAGACTGTAGTTCCATGGAAGATGTGCAGGAATTTGTCATCTGCCTTAGAGGGCATGAGCAGGACAAGACTGGCAGCCAGGTTTGGGGCAGAAAAGAAATATTGTCTCTGCTGTTTACCAGTGAAGGAACCTGTGTGGTTCCTGGACATTTGTTGCTTCCCAAAACTTTTAACCAAGGGATCTTCTAGGAGAATTTGTTTCCATAGAGGGTAGTGGTGGAGAGGAGTTGAGTCCATCCATGTAAGACTGGTCTCTGTGCCATTGAACACCATAAGTGTGATGGATGTCCCTATCCTTTGAATACCCTTAATCATGGCATCCCAGATTGGGTAAGGTTGAAAGGGGCCACAGTGGGTCATCTGGTCCCACCTCCCTACTCAAGCAGGGTCATCCCAGAACACGTGGCATCAGATTGCATCCAGAGAGTTCTTGTCCAGTGAGGGACACTTCACAAACTCTCTAGGTAATGTGTTCCAGTGCACAGTAAAGAAGTTCACAAAATCACAGAATTGTTAGGATTGAAAGGGACCTCTGGAGGTCACTCAGTCCAACTCCCCTGCCAAGGCAGGGTCAACTAGAGCAGGTTACACAGAAATGCATCCATGTGGGTTTTGAATGTCTCCAGGGAGGGAGGCTCCATGACATTTCTGGGCAGTCTGTACCAGTGCTCTGCCTTAAATTCCTCCTCATGTTCAGGTGTACCTTCTCTTTGAGAGATATTTGGACATTCCTGCAAAGCTGGGAGAAGTACAAGTAGTCGGCTAAACTAAGGTTTATGTTGAAGGCTAAATGCAATGCTGATGTGATGTAGGGAGAAAGTTAGAAACAATGGGTGTCTTGAGGGACTTTCTAGAAGGTTGTAACAGGCAAAGTGGGGAGAAGTTTGTGCAACATCCTTGTTCTCTTGTGCTATTGCTTTCTCTGAGGGCTGTTACACTGGTCAAACCAGATATTGAAAACTCTGAGCAACTTTCCCCTCAAAAATGGCACAGATGTTACACTTGGACTAAGAACTGCACATCTGCCTCTCTGTGGCTGCTTACTTGTTTCTCCTCATTAATGCCTTGATCTTTCTCAACCTGGTTGTGTGGCTATGGAGCCACAGCTGCCTCATAAATACAACTCATGCACTGACTACGTCACATAACCAGCAGTGGGGATCTGTGGGGCTCTGAAGGCTTTTCTGTGATTTCAGGTCTATCTGGAAGTAAGTCAGGAGGGGGCTAAACCTGCTTATCACTGCATGTACAACCTGGGCCAAACACGCATGGGTGCAGCGAGATCTCAGAGAAGCTGCTATCCGTGCCTCTGTGACATATTCCCAGGCTTGCAGAATGATATGGTGTGTCTTGTGGATTTTGGCTGCACAAAACTTTCAGTATGCAAAGGAGGTTTGGCCACTGCTCCTCCAGCTGTTCGTAAAGTGTTACGTGTCAGTGGTAACCCTGTGTGTAATATCAGAAACAGCAGCTACAGATGGAAAATCACCAAAGTGCAAGTCGTACTGACATGCTCAATGCCTGACATCAGATTCCTCAGAAAGGATCCTGAGGAATCTGGAAACTGTGGCACATGATGGATTATTTCTGGTTTGGCCTGTCTCCTCTATGCAGCTTATTTCTGTCAGGCTCTGCTCCTCTTGACAGCTGGAGGGTTGTGGAAATGCAGCTTGTCTCTTGCTGCCTTTACTATTCCAGCTCTGCTAACAGGCTGGCATAAGTCTGAGTGTGACACATGCAAATGGTGATCATATGTCCTAAGGTGACAAAGTCCTGGAGTACAGTCTGCTCTGTTCTTTCCAGCAAGGATGCAAAAAATAATCGTGTATGTTTGCTGGAAGCAAAAAACATGTTAAAACTCCAGCTGTTATGTTCATTCAGAGTTTGCAAGTAATTAAGCACCAACAAAACCAGCTTATATGGGTTACAGAGAAGCGGCACATTTAAAGTCCATTGCTATCTTATGATCCCTGCCAATAAAACCTTCCAGCTGCTTACAGCTCTTGCTAGCTCACTGGGGGGCATATTCCAAGCTTTTCCATCACAGTTCTTTCACTGACCCTGTTGCTGCAGTCAGATGTCAGCAGTCTGCCCAGGCGCATTGGGCAGGGCTTGCAAATTTCGAGGCACAATGGCCCCTGCATGCCAAGCCCTCTGCAAAGCTCTTGCCACAGTGCAAGTGTGGGGTGAGACACAGGGAGAGATGTTGCTCTACGTAAGGACAAGCTTAGGGCCCAGCCTGTCAAATGTTAAATGCTCCATCTCCTCAGTGCTACCAGTGAGATTTAGGATATTCAGTATGTGTTGCACAGAGTGCCTTGCTCAGATATGACAAGAAAGGTTCTTACTCAAGGCTTGGGTGATCCTACTTTAGTGTGAGAGGGGTGTCTTAGAAAGCTTCTTTTCTTTCAGGCTGTTTCCAAATGGCTCAAAGAACAATGCTACCAACTTTGAATTTCTTGATAGTTTAACTTTCTGCCTTGAAGAACATTCAACAGCAGGAAATAACCTGTCCCAAAACTCACTCTGAAGCACAAATGTAAAAAAAGTTTAAAAAAATTAGAGCTCAAGCAAAGCAACTGGATGATCCCACACCTGTAATGGGTCAAAAAACAGGGCTTAAGCCAAGTTTGTAGTGGCATTTTCACTCTGGATTCAAGGGTGGGTTTTTTTGTTTTGGTGTGTTTTTTTTTTTTTTTAGAATATTACATTTATATAACCTGAGTAAAGTGGTGGATGGACTCACAATACCTTACTGAGTAGCTGTTTTGTATAGTTAATGCTGGTGTCAATATTAACTGTCAGTCTTTTTCAATAACTCTGAATTCTCATTTCACTCTGCCTAGAAATTTATTCCACAGTCTAGGACTCAGTGAAGGTGTCAACCTATAGCTGAGCTCTTTCTCTACAGGATGGCATTTTTCTAATAGAGATCCCAGGAAAACAATGGCACTTTTTGGGAGAGGTGATCTTACCCTGAGGATTGTTTGAATCCCACGTCCCCAGGTAGAGGAACAGAGCAAGAGCTTTGGTGGCTTCCTGCATTGGAAGAGGAGGGGAGCTCGCTGGTATTTTCTGGGCACTGGGGCCAAATTTGTTCAGTCAGCAAATAGGCTCTTGTAACGCTCAAGACCTCCTAGGTATGCAATGGGGGCAAGATGAGCCACTTGCTCTTGCAACAGTTCCAAAAAAAGAGCAAAAGTCTTGTGCTGCTTGCTCACGGCCTTTGTGGTGTTTGCACAGGGGAGATCTAGTGCCATTCTCCTGCCATCTTCTTTCCCATGAGTATCTGGCAAAGAATGCCTGATGCAAAAAATAAACTGTGGCAAATGCCATCTGTTTCCATTAGTGTATGGGGAATGACTGGTTTATGTAACATGCAGCATGAAACCGCTGCAGAGATCAAATATAAATATTGCCCTATTGTGGCATGTACTGGCAGCATAGCTGATATTTTTGTGGCTGATGAAAAATCAAAGCTCATTATCACTCCTGAGGTTTGCTCTCTTTGCGTGTGTTGGTGTGTGGGTCTGTCTGTTTCTGTGTATTAAAGGCGCTGGGTCGAATCCTGATAATTCCAAGTCTATTTTTACTTGATTGCTACTCAGGCAAAACTTTCATTGACACTAATTGGAAAGCTGCCTAAGGAAGGGGTGCTGAGGGAATTGAGAACCTGGTTGTAACTCAGCTTGATTTTAATTTCTGAAAATCCCTTTCTTGAGATTTACTTTACCTAATATATACTTGTTAATGCAAGTTTAAAGTCAGTGAAAATTTACACTGAACCACTGGAGCCATACATTGATTTTATGCAGCCAGGATCTCTTTTACACTACATTTGGAATATAGATGTCCTATGTGGATCTGTACTTTGTAGAACTTTGCCCATGGAAGGGGTGAGGATCTGTGGATGAAGTGGAGCTGTGCTGACTTGCACTGGTTGTAGGTCTGGCATGTAGAGCATTTATCTACTCCCCTCCCCACCACTCCCCCCCAATCACTGGGAGTATTTGGAGTTTGATGGCAGAGATTCAAACAAGTCCCCTTCAATCTCAAAGCTTCCCTTGATTTTTCTCTTTCTAACCTGCTGCTTCCAAGCTTGTTCTCTCTGAACTGCAACCACTTTCTCACTCCTGGGTGGCAGGTTGTCATTTGGCAAGGAAGGCCCCACATGCAAGACACCTGGGGAAAAACCAGCTGGTGGATAGGAATGCATACCCAGCAGATGAAACACTCCTCTGGCAGCGTGTTGAAAATGTTTGCCAGGCGGGAATTCTGAACCAGTGGCACTTACAAAGAAAGACAGATTTCCTTTTATCATTAGCCTGGTTTCTGATTTTGGACTCGCTCAAGTCGTGCACTTGCTTCTCAGGAAGGATTTGGATTGAGGTAAATCAGACAAGTCCATTCTGGACAGATGGTGCTGCAAAAAAGGGTGGCAGAGAGGTGGCATAAGAGGAAATGGAGTGGTGGGTGTGAAACAAGGATGGAGAGAAGGAGTATGTCTGATACAGGCTCAAGCAAGTCTGTGAGGAATGATGTAAACCAGCCCCTGAAGTGAGCTGGGGAGCTTGTGGGACGTGAAAATCATGTCAACAAGAAGCAACTTGTGTGAGTGTATGGGGACTTTTTGTTTCCATCAGTGGCACCAGTGAGAGTTGTTAAGTTGCAGCTATTTATTGGACACAGTTAAAGGCTTTGTTCTTGTCTTTCTCTTCACATCCTGAGCTTCCTTTTCCTGGTGCTACCGCTCAAACTAATTTGGAATTTGAGAACTTGGGACCAACAAGCCTAATTCCTTTCTTACCACCCTTTGATCCATCCTGTGTTTTAACTAAGTGGGTTATTTTCTAATTGTTCCTGGAGAGTGTGGGTGAGACCATGCTATGGGACACAGTGGCCATGGGAAATAAGCATGGAAAATGTTCTGAATAATGCTATGTTTTTGCTATTAAGGAAGCAGTGGTGGGAGAGTTGGCAAGGGCTTATTGCTATCCCTGTGAAGAAGAGTCCCAGATTGAACTGTGACATTCCAGTACCCACAATCCTAATTACTGGTGTCAGGCCTCTGAATCTCTCCAGAAAAGGGCTATATCCACCCTGTGCTCCAACAGTCAGTAGACGGTTGCACTTGTACAGAAGGGTGACATCCTGCCAGAACAGCCTTTGAGAGGAGGTGGTGAATAGATTAAACAGGTTGGTTATTCTTAGTGATACATGAATTTCTCTGGAGACAGCAGTAGGACCTCTATACTGAGAGGTGTTCCTGATGAACATTTATCAGCACTAGCTTAATGTTCTGCAAACTTAACACACTTTCAGTGAGCTTATATAGTGCTCATTGTCTGGCCACACTGTTTACCCCAAGAAATAGGTAGAGTCAATTGTTGTTCATTTCAAGTTGAATACAAGCTTAAAATGCACACCATGTTTAAACCTCAGTTTACTTTGGTGGTGTCTGTAGAACAAGAAATTTCTTCCTTATCCATCAGCTTTGCTGTCAGACTTCCTGTTTCTTACCCTTTGATATGACAGGTTCTCCCAGCTATTGGCCCAGACAGATGATTCAGCTGCAAAATATAAATTGGGCTTCAAATGCAGCCCTGGACTTCTGAGAAAACTATTCTACCTATCGTGGCATGTCTGTAGAAGCAGTAAAATGCAGAAATCCCTTGTATTATAAGCCTTTTTCATGAGGTTGCTGACTGACTATTCAGAAAACCAAAAGGACTGTGTAATTTGGATAATTTTGTATATGAAACCTCTCATGTTTCTCATCTTCAGTCATTACTATACTTAATATGTAATTACAATCAGGTAAAATACCATTAGCCATTAATTCCCTGTTACTGATGAAGATGGAATTGATTTGCCACTTATAAGGGTCTTATTTCATGCTTCTTAGTGCCTGAACCTCCAGAGGAGCACCTCCTTAATATCCCTGTAGAGCAGACAAAGCATTACTTTTCTAGAGCTGGGCTGGAGTTGTGTTGCTGTACTGACCTGAACAATCAGTACTCAGGATTTTGGTTCAGTTTTTCATGTTTCACAACATTTGAAAATGTTTTGGAGCCCTCCAGAAGGCTTCCAGGACTAGATTAGCTCTCCAAACAGGTGACTTTCCTGGTGTAGGGATGGTCAGCATGACTTTGTAGCTGGGAAGCTTTAAGGCCTTTCACTGGTACCTGTTCCTGCTCCCTATTTCAGGGAGCAAAAGAGGGTCATTCTGTCTGTGTAGCAGAGAGCTGAGGCATTTGACATGGCATGATGTGCATGTCATAAGGTCCCTGTTGTGATCCTTGGCCTCCTCCCTTATCCTTCCAGGGCATATCTGTGCAGATGGGAACAGACAGAGCTAAGCTCTGCTTCCCACTCTCTGAGCTGGCCAG
This sequence comes from Scytalopus superciliaris, assembly GCA_013400415.1. Lineage (NCBI taxonomy): Eukaryota > Metazoa > Chordata > Aves > Passeriformes > Rhinocryptidae > Scytalopus > Scytalopus superciliaris. The sequence goes on from VXBX01008994.1 coordinate 74,229, forward strand.
ACCTGGTCCTGGTCCAGGTGCTGTGAGCCCAGTTTATCCCAAGTGCAGTGCCAGAATTAATACTCCCTGCCTTGTAGCACAAGGATGGGCAGAGAGTGCTCTTACCTGCATGCATAGACACTGGCACACTTCATGTCTCTGCAAGACAAACACTGGAGAAGGGATGTCCAGGAGTGTGGGTAGCCCAGGAACACGCACAAAACTACCTCTGCTCTGTGTTTTCACATGATGATTTTACACTGCACCCTTCCAGGAGAAGTTCAAAGAAAACATAACAGCAGACTTTCAGAGAGGAGACAGCTATGGATTCACTAGTTCAATATACCTCAAAAAAATCAATGCAAAACTGCCTGTGGAAAGGAAGGAAAGGAGATGGATTATGATAGATTTTACTGAAATTCAGGAAACTATTTCAAGTTACCCCCACTGGGCTCTAATATAAGTAGAGTAGCCTCTTGGCCTTGAGTGAAGACAGTGCAGAGAGCATTGTGAGAGTCTTCGAGCCCAGCTCACTGTGCAGTGAGCTGCACAAAAAAGGCCTGAAGGTGTTTTTTCCTTTAGCGAGCTTAATCCTTTTTTTAAACAGATATGTGACATGTTTGAAAGTAAAGAAAGGACTGGACATCAAATGTTTTAGAGTCTGACACTGCCAGGAAATATGTTCCTGCAAAATATGGGATGACCTCAAATCACTGATGAGTGTGAAAGCCAAAGCTCTCTAGCACATAGCAAGATCAGCTCCTTAGTAAGGCTAGCAGTGTGTTGAGCAAAGTTTCCCTTCCTGAGCCAAGAAGGAAAGCAAGAGTCTTCTCCAGGCACCTCTTGCATTCTGATACACTCATTCTTGATTTCTTTGTGCACCTAATTTGTTCTTCTAGACAAAAAGCTTCAGACTTAAAAAAAACCCCTGGCCATAAGCTCCCACAGTGCCTCTGTTGCCAGTCTGGTTGCTTTGCAAAATGCTCTCTCCTCCCAGGCTGCTCGGAAGCGTGGCTTCTCTGATCACTCATTTACTGGGAGTGTGCCAGCACTTTAAAGGGTTCATGTTCAATTATGCCTCTATGCCACTTTCTGGTCACCAAGGAAATGTCTCCAACAATCAAGAAAGCAGTACAGCTGATGAGAATGTTTCCAGCCAAATCCCACATCAGGAGGGCAAAAAGAGACAGAGTTGTTCAGAAAGCCACAAGGAATGTAAGAAGTGATCACTAGGAGTATCCATCACACCTCTGCTCCATCTTGCCTTTAGATCATAACAACACCCTTTAAAGACAGTTTTAATTACTGCTGCTATTGTGGTTTGGGGAATTTAGCAACAATGAGGTCTTTAGAGTGAAATAAACCTAAGTATACCTATGAACCCCATTGTCTATCTTCATACTTAGCTTGCAAAGATATTGCGTGAATGATTGATGGCATGATTCATATTACACCATTGATTGGTTAGCCACTGACTGAACCACCCACCCAGTCCTTTGAAGGTGAGTGCTGAATATTTATTGTCATCATAATTTTGGCTTTCAGTTCCATGGAGAAGGGCCAGCCCCAAAACTACAGCTCCAGCCACCCCAAGCATGGGTGGTGTTAGGAAGCTGATCCACAACCAGGTTTCAAGTTTAGCAAATCTTTATCATGGCATAAAAGCCCAGGTGTGACCATCTTGGGGTCAGTCTCTGGCCTCACTTCAATCACTGGGGGTTTTGCCAGTGGCTAGACTGGAAACAAGAGTGCTGACTGGTGAATTTCAAGATACGATTGTATTTATAACTTGATTTTACCTTAAACTGGGACCTAAGGAGAAAGTGTTCTTCAGTTTTTACCCTATCCTAAAGACCTAAGTAGAAGCAGGTGATTTAAAATGTTGTCTTAGTTGTCTTATTCTCAAGAATTGGGGAAAATGTTATGATTTCATGCCCCATCTTCTACCCCTGTGTGGTTCACATGACCTTTCTGAGATGCTTTCACTACAAGCGGTTTAATGTGTTAGTCCATCATTTCTGGAAACCTGTAATGAATTTGATTCTCTGAAGGACCTTTATCCCTTTAACCATTAATGTCCCTTAGACAGCAGACTTTCCTCTTTTGAGAAATGAATGAGATCAGATGAGTATGGAAGTCCTTTATGGGAATGTGTTACTTTGAGGACCTCAACCAGAATCTGGCAGCATAGTTCTGTCTGGGGACAAGTCAGGTTTCTCTCTCTGAAAAAGCATCTTGTATTAAGGTGATGATTTTATTCTTCACGTCAATACACAGAGGTCAGAGGTGGAAATAAAAAAGGGTTGCTTCTTGCAATCACCCCTGTTCCTTTTGCAGTTGCACTGTGGCCAAACTTAGAGTGTCTGTCAGACACACACACACACACTGCCAGAACACTCTGAGTGGCTGTGCCTGGGAATTTAGGGAGCAAGAGCCAGCCCTGCACCAGCTGTGGAGCAGCTGCTGCCACTGGCATGTTGTGTTCTTGCTGTGTGGCAATGCTCACTGTGACTGGGTCCTGACATGCAGTTTGCTCTCTGCAACACTGAACCACATTAACCCACCCCTTTCCAACTTTGTACTACATTTCCAAAGGTTTTAGCTTCTGATGAATTTTGATCTTGAGAATTAGTTTCTTTGGGTGTAGGTAAAGGAGAGGTAACACACTGAAAAATGAGCATGTTAAGAAAGTGCCTGTACTACATGTGGAGAGGATGGGCTGCCAGTAGACAGAGGTAGAGAATCTTCTCCTGTCTGAAACAGGGTGTTGGGCAGATCCTGACAAGCACAACACCTTGTGACAAGGAAGATAAAGTAACCTGTATTTCACTCTGGCGAACTCTACCAAGCTGCATCAGTGTATCTCCTAGTGAATTTTACTTTTTCTTTCTTCTGAAAGGATCTTCAGATTTAACATTGTGAACATTGGGAAATGAATGCTTAACACTCAGATTTCAGTGTCTCCTTGCGCAGAATTTGTTAGCATGTGCAAAAGACACATAAGCTGAGGCACTTACCATGTGAACTTTGAGGATTAAGGCTGTAATGTGGGCAGATGCTGGACAGGTTTCCCTTCCCCAATGTTCCTGTGAACGCAAACCTCCCTGCATAGCTGCAGGGCAGAGACGAGTTGTGCCAAAATATTGATTTGAAAAGTAAAGAGAGTTTCAGCAAGATCTTTTTTGAATGTGTACATGACTCTCTCTGATACTCATGACGTGGTATTTTTTCAGTTAGAGTGATAGTCTCTTGGTGTTATAGATGGGAAGGAAGTTGTTTTAAAGCTCATTCACAGCCAGAGTTTTCTGGGAGGGTGCAAATTCTTCAAAAGCTCATTAAATTATGACCTTCATCCCAGACTGCACACTGCAAAACCTTTCCCCCTGGTCTTAATGTCACTGTCCGTTCAGGCTTATTATTACAGAGCAGATCACAAGACGTAATGTACTACCAGACTGTCACAAATATGGAAGGCTCAGGGCCCACATACCTATTATGGCTCCCATTACTCCAAACCACTTTGCTGCCAGCTCAGAGCTTCCAGGCAGGGCAGGGCAGGGTCCATTCACCAGCGTCTCTCTCTTGTGGCACAGGGAAGCATTAAATACAGTGCTCAGCAGGCTGGTTCTCCTTGCTTGCAGACTCTCCAAACAGAGAAACCTGTTTGTCATTTCAAGGACTCTGTTTTTTTGCTTAGCACACAGATACATAAATAGATCTTGTCTTAGGATATCAAAACTGGTTTGGGTCCTCTTTGTGGCAGAAGCTAACTGCTAATGGAATAAAAATCCATAGATATGTCTGCAGCTCTTTTCACCCAGGTGTTTAAGGAAGCTTTACCACAGACTATGCTCAGTTATTAACCGTTATTATCGTGGTGGCATCAATGAGAAGACTGAAACACAAGAGACTAAAACGCTGCTCAGGCTAGCAGCATGTGTAAATGTAAGCTTTGCTTTGCCTTCTCCAAACTTGCTTTTTCAACAGCTGGACTGTGCTGCCTCTGAAGGGAACAGTAGTGCCAGTATCCTTCAGAGTCATATCAGAGCTTTCGGTAAACAGACTAAAGAGCTACTTAGCATGTATCATGTGCTATGACTTCTCATTTTTTTCTGAACCAGAAGGGCTCTGCACCTAATATTAACAGCTCACTGCTGATAGAGGGAATCAATAGTTCTCCCTATGGCCAGAGGCATGTAGAAGATTGGGTAACACTGAGGGTACAGATTCTTGAAAAGCCAAGGCATGTGATGGCTACTGTCAGCACACTGGAATGAGACTTAGAGGCAGCACATGGGTTGTATCCCGATGGACAGGCCCCTCATTGACAATGCACTTGTGCATTCAGGAACTGAGAGTTTCCCTGCACCATGATGTGCAAGCAAGGGTGTGCTGTCTTTTCTCTTTGTCCGCACCATAAATTAAATGAAAAAAACCAAGATTTCCGAGAATGATGTTTGTCTGTGGTGTTGTAATGTTACGTACATACACGCTTGCATGTAATCACATTTCTAAGCTACTTTGACAGAGTGTCTCGGCTTGCTGTGTCAGGATGAGATCTCCTGTGTTGCAGCCCACATGAACACTCCAAGTTAGGGTCTGAGCCTGGACAGAAGCTCTTCAGTGTTGGAAAGAAGGCACAGAAGAAGAGATCATGGAATAATGAAAGATGATACGGAGGTTTAAATTTTGCAGAGTTAAAACAAGGAAGTTTTTTTTCTGCTTGTAGTCTTCTGCTGATATGCCTGTAGTTTTGTGTTCATTAGGTAAAGTTCCTTGTGTTTCAGTTTCCTTAAACGTACCACAAGAGGAATGCAACTCAAGTTGGAAAGGGAGATCTGTGTATATTTTTCAGTCAAGTATCCCCAAAGTATTTCACAAATAGAAAGTCAGATTCAAAATAAGCTGGTTGGGGTAGAAGGAAATACACAGAAATAGTGTCCTCTGCTCCAGGAATGTACTCATGTCTGGAACTGAATGTTACAGCATTGCTTTTTTTTCACAGCCTGGCAAAGCAGTTCACAGCAGGGTAGAGAGATCGGGCACTGCATACCTTTGAATAAGCAATGGTGATGCAAATTTGAAGAATGTAATTTACCCAGGCTGAAGCTAGGATATCATCTGTATAAGGAACTCTGTTCCTTCAGTTTACACAGATGCTTGACAGCCCTTCTCTCACAGTGTCCTTTGCCTTTGTGCTATGGTGGCAGAAGACTGATTCCAGAGCCACTGTGTTGTGTTGGCAAGGCAGCTTTAGAAGCAGCTGTGAGCGAAGTGTCTGCCTGCATCCAGCTGTTGTGTGCACACAGACATCACATCTGCTGCCTCGCTGAATGAGGCTGGTGAGTTTCCACCCATGGGAAAAACTTACTTTGAGGTACATATCCCTCAAAATATCTGATGCAGTGTTTCTAAACTTGCTGCTTAGATGTGAACATGCCCTTGAATTTGTCCTCAAAGGGCAGGAGTGATCTTGCCATAGTATCATAGAACAGGGGTTCGTGTGGTACCCATGACTGCAGCACAAAGCACCAAGAGGATATTCAAAGACCAATTTTCTTTTTCAAGTATAGACTAAGACTCAGCAAAACCTTAAAAGTTGCTGTCTTCCTTTCCGCTTGACTGTACATTTCTAAGTCTGGTTCTTCTGACAGTTTGAGAATAAATTATGACATTGGGCTCCAGCTCTGTGGAGGATTAGACCAGAAAATACGATAAGTGTATTAACTAATACTCAAATAGAACCCAGCAAGTCTCCAGTTCCAGTACTACCAGGGTTAATCTGCTGAGAACACTTTCTATTATATATAGAAACCAGTTTTCCATCTCACAAGCCAGTTATAAATAAATACCTCTTCCTTTTTTTTTTTTTTTTCAGGAGAGCCTGGCATGGCCCCAGTGAGCCTGATCAGCCTCTGCTGTGGAACTGAGTAACAGAAGAACAGGGGGACAAACTCCAGCCTAGCTGCAGAGTAAGGACACAAGTTTTCCCCCTTGTTTCCCTCTACCTGTAGGTGAGGTGCTCTGAAGAGGGCTGCAGAGACTAAGGATGAGCAATGTCCCTTTCTCCTGCCTGTGGAGGAGAACAAATTGATGGGGAAAAGAAACCGGGTGCTTTGCTTGGTGTGTGGGAGAAAAAGGAGAAAAGTCATGACTGAAATAGAACTGAAAGAAGCTGAAGAAGAGCTGCAGAAGTTGTTGCTGATGGTTTTCAATGAGGAGAGTTTGTCAGACTTGGGCTTGCACAAATAAATAATGTTGTGAGCAAAAGTTTGCAGGCGTACAGGCCTCCAGCCAGCTGTGTACCCAGGGAAAGGGCTTGTGAGTGCATGGAAACTGATGAAGAGGGAAAACCCTCAGTATCTGTGGTTTGGAGGAGACTGATTCCACAAACTGACTTTTTTGGCCTAACAACAGCAGAATCAGAATATTTATGTAACATTTATCATCTTTTCAGAATACTACTTTACAAATAAATCTGCTTAAGGAAGCTCATAAATTGCTCAAAGATCCATGGAGAAAGTATATCTCTGTTATTCTCATGCTACAAAGATCTTCTGCTCTGAACAGGTAACCTGTAATACTTCAGTGTGTCTGTTCTATGACAGTGGTAGTACTTTGGTCCCCCAGGTTGACCAGGGGCTGGCTGAGTTAAGAGCATGGTCTGAGGGTGTTGTCAGAGGTGGGCTGGCATATGCCCAGATCTTGTTCAGATACAGATTGGGGAGGAGAAAAACCACATGCATAAGGGTGGGAACTGGACAGTGGCTTTGTGGCACTAGTATGGGCTTAGCCAAATGTCAACATCCTTTTCATTCCATTTTGCATTGCAGTGCTTCTGCAGGACACTGGCAAGGAGGACACGCCTCCCACACAAGAGCGTGCTGGGGGCAAGCAACCCTCACACCAGCCCCAGCAGGAGACCTCCTCTGGTTAGGGAAGTTACACACACGTTCCTGTTCAAGAGGACTTCTGCTTGAGTTTTTTCCTCTGGTCATCTTCATCTCAGAAGTACATGCATGTCAGTCTCAAAATCCATGGAGCTGAATTGAACTTGGTCTCTCCCATGGTTCCCAGGAGGTTTGTGCTGTCCTATGGGAGTTTTGTGTTGAGATGTTTAGGGGTTAAAAGTCATCTGCATATTCATTTGGCAGGTCTTGAGACAGGGTACTCAAACTGCACCTTCCTTGTTAGACAGTTCCTTTGGTAAGGTGCCCGTGAAAGTCTATGGCTATAACTGCACTCTTTAAAAGCCTGGTTGTGGTAATGAATGTGTCCATGCTCAGACTTCACAGTCCTCTTTAAGCCCTGACTTTTCTGTTAAGACTTGTAAGCTTGGACCAAGCTTGTGGCTATTTCTTATGGTCATCTCTAGGACATCTCTGGGATTGAATATTTTTTTTTTGCTAAACAATATTGCCTGGATGTCCCAGATCCTTTCTCCAGAAAGATTCAGCTTTTCTGGAAGGAGTACAGACAGGAATGGTTGCTGCTATTTGCAGCAGCAAATGGCTAAGAAATCAAATGCAATGATTCATAATACAGATCAGTAAAAGGTAAGAATGAAACAGTTTCCTGAGGAAATATCCTAACAAAGCAGAAAAAATTTTCAAAATCATGATTTGTAAGACACTTAATAAAATTCATTTAAGCACAACTGAGCCCTAAGGAATAAGCGTCTATATTTAATTCCTCTTAAGCAAGAGTCATTTATCTGTAGGGAAAGGTTGCTGGATGAGAGCTTTGTTCATCTTCCTTGAGGGGCAATGACACAGCTTTAAATATATTCAACGATGCCCAACGTTTTGCAAAACTGAGTGGTTTTGAAAGATGGTTTATTTTAACAACTATAAAAGGATCGCTGCCTTACTTTAAGATATCAGTTCCAGGCAGAACTGAATGGAAGAAATGGTGCTCCTGTTACCTACTTTTGGAGCTGCTCCATCTCAGCAGAAAAATTTCCTACTGCCTTCTTCATCTTATTCAGAGCACCTAAAAACCAAAGAGCTGTCAGTTATAAGGCTGTTTCATGTATCAAGACACTGCAAGTGTAACATATTCTTAAACGGTCCTACAAGTTATCTTGAAGTGATCACTACAAACTGAGAACCTGGGCAAGAGTGAGTACAGCTTTTACCTCATATTCTGGTGTTAGTTCCAGGAAACTAATTTTAGTGCTTAGTGTAAATACAGCCGTCTTGTTTCTTAGCAAAGGTGCAGTTATACTAAATTAAGAATTCTGGAATGACTAAGAATAATTAGTCATCTTGATATTCTACTGAATTTTCAGGGGTCAGGAAGATGACTCCCTTTTTAATAATAAAAATTGCAGTAGCTGAACAGACCATATTTGGCAATGCCATTAATAAATTTGGAAGATGAAGCAGACAGAGTAACTGTTTTGGTAGCCGGTAAAACCTCTGCTCATGGCAAGGGCACTGGGACTAGATGATCTTTATGAACCTTTTCAACTCCAGCTGTTCTGTGATTCCATGAACACACTGGTTTTTTTTTTTTATTTTTTTTTCTCCCTCTCAGTCAGTAGCCTGAGCTGTCGGTGGTGGTGAGTAAAGGAGCCTGCAGGGACAGCAGAAGACAGGTATGATCCAGGAGAAGGGGGAAAAGGCTGTGCTACGTGTCACTGTTTGTGACAGTGTTATTAATCAAAATAATGGAAGGGCTTAGAGCTGACTTGTGAATGAAAATAACTGGGTAATTACCAGCAGTGAACATTTATTTAAGAAAAACAGGTCCCTTCAAATTAATCCAGTTAGGCTGACAGGTTATACGCAGTAATCTATTGACTGGCTGACAGTGACACTGTAGTACACTGACAGTCTCCTGTTGTACAAGCAAACACCCGGCATTTTAGTTATGAAAATCCACGGGCCAATGTCCCAGTCTTTGGAGGTCTAGAAGAGCTCAAATGGTGATTGGATTGACAAAATCTGCTGCTGGTGAAAATAGGCTCAGTTTTCTCTGAATTCGCAACCGTGTCCCGATATTGGGCCCCATACTGTAACACACTATTTGGAAATTTGTTAGTTAATTGGGGTAAGTTATGAGGAGAGTCATATGAGTGGGTGGAAACTGATCTGCTTGCCTAAAGGTGAGGATCTCAAGGAGAACCACAAGAAAGGAAAGGGCAGCTTGGAAATGAACTTATGTAGCCGTAAAGATGCAACTGCATTCAGGGGCTGAAAGCTGAAACTGGTCAAATTGAGCCTCATAAAGAAGAGTTGTTAACCCTTGTGATCAGTTCTCCTCCATCACTGTCTGAGTTTTTGTAGGTTGGGTACTTTTCTAACAGAAATGCTGCAGTTCAACTAGGAGCCAATCTACAGACATGCTGTGTCCTTTGAGTCACACAGAACAATGGTCCTTTCTGGTCTTGCGAGGTATCAACCACAGATGGGCTAAAACTGCAGAGAACTGGGATCTGAGCTGTGTGTTCAGAGTGGTGAGGTTTGGGTTAAATATAATGCAAAATGAATACATTATAAAGTGTTTGTTCTTATCATTTTGCTTCAGGACACCAATTGTGGGAAAACCACAAAGAGTTTGGCTTCTTCCCGAGCTCAGGCAATAGCACATTTCTCAGAGGCAAGACAGCACATGAAACATTGCCTGTTTTCAAGCATTCCCTGGAAACTGGGGGATCAGGTGCATCTTTCCTGCATTCAGCATGAATAGCACTTTAGCAGCTTTTTAGCAGAGATTGGTGAGGAAGGACAGATCCCCTAATGCATGTCTATGCTTTCCTTACTATATTGCTCACGATACCTAGAAAGCTCAGTGATGTAAACAAACCCAGAGATGGAAAACATCCCCTTAGTCTCATCTGCCATCCTGCTCTGGAAGTGTTCCCATTCTGTTACCAGTTTCCATGGGAAGGAGGCTGTTTGGGAGAATAATAGCCACGTATGCAGAGGGCCTGGGTATGTGTCCTTGGAATGAGGCAGCTGGATCCCATCCCTGGCTCACACTGGCATTTTCTGTTGTGTGGTGGCATTGGCACCATGAAATATCAGGTCTCAAAATGGAAATGGCCTGGCATTGTTTAGGACTAATTCCAGGAAATGCCTTTTGCATAGAGGCACTCTCTCTTTTGCTGCCCCTTCTCCATGACCTCGTGAGGAGAAGTATCTAAAATAGGTCATTGTTATGCATGGAGAGAACCCTGTTCCCTAAGCTCCCTTGGTTTCCAAGTAAATGAGCTTTGGAGGTAAGTTAGCAAAAGAGGCTGATTCATTAGCAGCAAGGGAAATCTGTGTGTTGGAGGGGTGCCCAGCTGCCCAAAGAGATTTGCGTAGTGACACACTCCTCAAATCTTAATAGAACAAGCTGAGTGATACACACACAGGCTTGAACTGTATCACAGTCACATGCTTGCTCGGCTCATTTCTTATCTCATGGGTTTCTCTGGAGAGTATCTGTTGCTACAGTCCTTCATAGGGATTCAAATTTGTAAGGGAAGGAGTCACAGTGAGCTGTCTTCTAATGTGAGAAAATTCTGTATCTGTTTACTTTTCCAAATTAGGTCACCTTGTAAGGCAGTTCTGGATGGAGCTTGTCCCTGCAGTTAGAGAGGCTGTAACTAACATAGGTGTTCCAACATGTTTGACAGGATTTAATTGCACCATCACTAGTCTATCTGAATATCAAATCTCAAATTAATAACAAATTAATTTGATTTGCTGAAAGACCCCCAGCTGTCACCGTCCTGTCCGGAGCAAGATAATTTTGGGCAGTTATTCACTTAAAGGAGGAATGGGGCCAACACATTCTTCTGTCATCATTACCAAGGGCAGGCTTGTGCAGAGAGATGAGTGCTCCCCTTTGTCGAATCATCTGGAGTTCAGGGAAGAGAATTCAGTCTTTTTGGAGCATCTTTTGCCTCTGTTGGTGTGTCAACCAGGGGTGGGGGTGCCAATTAGTGCCAGTGATGAAATGGGCACTCATCCACGAGATCAGAAATGGAAACGTGCAAACTGCTCTCGCACAGGACACTGAGCAGCTGTTGGATTATGAAGATCTCTGGCCCCTCCTGACCTGGGCCAGATTTGAACCATTGACCTAGAAGTGAAAAGCTTGAAATCCCTGTACAAACCACTCGATAAATAGGACTTGTGGAGTTGTATGCCCTCATTCCGCATTCGGTTGCTGCCATCTAATGGCAGATGGAGAGTGGAAAGGCCTCAGGCAATATAAATATCTTGTCCTCAGGAGTCTAGAGTGTGGGAGAACCTGTGCAAATAGTTCTCATCACAGTGCTGCAGAAACATGGTGATTTAGGCTGGACTTATTCCTCTGAAGAATGGTTTGACAAAGGACTGTTGTGCTGCAAATCAACCAAGAAGTGTCCCACTACAACCACCCAGTATTTACACTGCTTTTGGTCTTCTCTACTGGGTTATTTCCATCTGTGAATTCTGAGGGAAAGTCTGTGTTTATAACCTGGCTTACCAACTGTCTTAAGGGCAATGGTAACTGAGTGGTGGGTGCCTGTGACAGGGGGAGGAATGAGAGAAAGTAGGTAGAAGATGGCCCTTTTAATTTTTCTTAGTACTACTCGTGCACACAAAACATCTGGATTTCCCAGAACTTTGTTACAGAAGGAGATGAAGACAAGAACAAAATTAACTCCATTATCTAGAAATTATCGGGCCTTAATGCTAGCAGACAATAAAACTCACTTTCCTTAAAGAATTACATAAAGGAAGAAGCAAAGAGAAGAAGACATGCCTTCTTCTCCACCTTAATCAGCTCCAGGAAGTTCCTACTTTGTTTTCTGTCTGTAAATCCTCAGAGTTATAAGGCAAAAAACACTCATCATATCTCAGTTTTGCACTGCTTGTTTCAGTCAACATCAAGATCTCCAAATAATTCTTCTAAGCCACACTAGCTAACACCATCTCACATAGCAGAGAAGTTAGAGACTGCATATTTCTTTCCCTGAACTGAAGCCTTTGGGTATCCAGAGGCATATCCCATGGTGGCTCTGAAGCCCAGTAAGCCATGGAGCAGCCTCTGGCATCCTTAATGAAGCCTCAGTGGTGACATTGAGCTTGCATGGCCCAGCAGTCAAAGAAAGTCTCTCACCAGGACTAACTGAAGTCATAAATCAAGCTTTGTATTTGAGAAATGCCTCCAGTAGTCTCTAGTCACCCAAGAAATGTAATTTTATAACAGAAAACTTGGAAGGAGAAAATGTCACATCTTCAGGCACAATACTGGAAAAAATTATATATTTCCACTCTTCTTGGCTGAAGGAATAGTTATTGGAAAGAAAGTCCAGTAATGAAGCAACATGGAGGAGAGGAAAACAATACCAAATTTCTTTTTTTCATGCTGGAGGAAACAGTCTTCAAAAGCACTGTGGAGAGAAACAAAAATGAGTATAGTGAGCCCTCAAATGCCCTTGTACCTGCTGATGCTACTTGCACATCCGAGAGAGAGCAGAGAAAAACAGCACACGTGAGTTGTAACTCTGGGGAGAGACAAAATGTTTTATCATGAAGTTGCTCAGCTTTGTGCCAAGAGGCACTTCCCAGGCTGCAGGGAGCAGTTGATCTATCATATCTAAAGAGTCACAGGAGCTCTGTTTGCAATCAAGGTCTGGCCACTGCTCCCTTACGTCAAAGGCAGGATCTATCTAAACACTGCTGCTGCACTTCCGAGAAAGTGCAGCTTTGTGCTGCTGCTGAAAAGCTGCCTATTCAAATATACCCACTGGGGATACACCAGGGATTTCAGCCTGGTACACGAGGTCATGGTGCACAAGCCAAATGGGTCCTCTGCACACAGAAAGACATCTGAGAGGGAACTGGGAGCTCTTGTAGCTGCTGGTTAGGCCCCAGGTTGGAGATCCCTGGTAGAATGATTACATCCTGACCTGGAACCATTACCAAAATGCCCTTGTCAGTCAAGTTCCCCAGGAGAATTTCTGCTTGCTCTGTAGATATTTTTCTTTGAAGCTCAGTGGTAAAATGATAGGAGAATAACAGATCTAAAGCTGTCTTGGCAACTTTGTTACTTTTTTAAACCACGTTCCCTTCCCCTCTTACTTCTCACACTAAGACACCGTCTTCTGACCACTCTCAGGGAAGCATCAGCTGCAAATTGAAGACATAAAATTACACCAAGTGAGCTGAAATTTAAGCCTTGCCATTGCAGAGTGACGTTCAGCAGTCAACACGCACCCTCAACACGCAGCAGCTGCAGGGTTTCGTTACTGCCACTTACCAAAACCTTCAACTCCTTTTGGTGTGCCCTGCTCTGAGCCAGAGGCACCGTTTTATCTCTAAGAGCCCTCTAGTGTAGCATGACATCTGAGAGACTTCTGCAGGATATAAATCTGCTCTGGTACTGAGGTACGATTTAATATCCTCAATTGTTCTGGAAATTTGAGCTGCATGATTCAGGAGACTTGCATGAGTACGGTCGCTTCAGTGCTTAATGAGATTCATGTGCTTAAATGTGATGGAAGCTGCAATCACATTTCTAACATGCTGGTTCAGAATGGGAGGGGGAGAAAAAACAAATCAACAGGAGTTTTGGTGGAGGCAGGCTTCTGCACAGGAAGCTTGCAACACGAGCTCCTGCAAATGCCAAAATAAGGAGGAAAAAAACAAACCAAAACCAAACCCAAACAGAGGAAACGTCTTTCCGCAGCTCTTAATTGCAGCCTCCTGTTTGCGCTGCCCACGCTGAAAGCTGTCACCCTTTCCCTGCCATCCGCCACGGGCTCTGGGGGCGGCAGGAGGCCCGGAGGGGTGAGGTGCGAGGGATGCGAGGGGCACCCTGAGCGCTGCCTTTCGGGGGGCTGTTTCCCGAGCGGGACCCATCTCTGCTGCGTGTCCTGCAGCCGCTCCTCGGGCTGCCGGAGACGGTAAGCGCCGCGGGGCAACGGGGGCCCGGGTTTCCTCCTCCCGCAAAGGAGGACTTTTTTCTTGTCCATCCCTTCCGCCTTCCCCCTCCCCAGCCGTGACTGGGGCCTCCTAGCAGTTTCCTCTGCTCCCCAGATGTTGGGCAAGAAGAGGATTGGTCCTACCTGGGGTAACGCAAGGGCTCAGAGCGCTGGGGGCCCACCCTGAAAATGAGAGCATCAGAGAACATCTGGCAGCCGTTAACCCAGATGAGTGCTGGCAGAAGGTGATGGGGAAAGATTCGGGGCACTGCCTGGGCCAGCAGTGGAACAGGCAGTATGAATGACAGTTTTATCAAGAAATGAGATGTGATGGCAAGAACTGGGCTAATGGTAATAATTTTTCATGTTTATTTTTTTTCTTACAAGATGCTGTGGGGTCATTGCAGTTTCTCTACAGACAGATGAGTCACGTAGATCACATGTGTCAAGTAAAGCACAAAAAGAAGGAAAAGTATCCAGATTAGACAGAAGATTAAAGAATTATCTTGTTACTGAGGAGTAGTGGACAGTTTGCTGTACTATGCTGGGTACTATGTATAGCACATATCTGAATGCTAGTCCTTTGCTGGATGTTATGATATAAGGATGTCAACTGCTCCCATTTCTTGGCCAGGGGTCAGACCCTGAAAAGGGTTGTATTCTGCTGGGTTCCCAAGTTCCTGTGACTCCCAGTGGTCCAGGCACTCCCAAGGGTTTAGGCCATGTGCAGCACCTTCTGCATTCATCTAGGTGCTCTCAGGGTAAGAGCCAGGATGCACAGCAAGCACTCCAATGTGAACATAGGCCTAGGAAGAGATGCAATTACAGAAAGGGAGATTGGTTTGATGCTATGCAAAGTTGAAGGTAAACTATGTACTAGTGTTTGGGCCAGCCAAGTATTTTGGGGTTTGGGAGTAGGTGGTAGTTTGCATTCAGGTTGGTGGAGTGCGCAAAATATTAAAGGATTTCCTGTCTCTCGCCTATCTGATTCTTCTTTTTGTTATCTCATTGTTTCTGACTTTGTTTTTCAGAAAAACTGTGATTCAGGAAAGCCATCATGAAAGGTGAGGAAGTTCGGCAGAGGAAGAAAGAGGGCAGGACTAGGAATGGAGAACGATCCAGGCACAAAGGAAGGAGCAGGGGTAAACACAGAGAGAGCCGACTTGGCAACCAGGAGGCAGAGGATGTCTCTCTGCGTGCACAGCAGAAGCTGTTGGCTGAGGAGAAAGTGGCCATGGCAAAATCAAGGGAAGAGTCAGCCATCTCAATTTGCCTGCAAGTGCTCTTGCCATACCTCCTAGCTGGGCTTGGCATGGTCTTGGCAGGCATGGTTTTGGATTATGTTCAGGTAAGGGAAAGAAACTTATCTGACATACTTGATTTAGGACAGGTGGTGGGCTTTTTTTCAGAGGCGTGGGATTTACTCTGGGGATGGCATAGTAGGGGAGGATTTGCTGCGGTTTCATATGCCATCATGTCCTTCAAAGTCAGCTGTTAGGTACTCAGAGGACAGTACATGGGGCTGTTGTGGCTCCTTTCCTCCTCTGGAGAAAAAAGACAATATGATACTAAAGATACCCAAAGGATGTGAGATATCTATATAGGAATGTGCAATCCTGTGCAAAGATCTCACCTTGGTCCTGGAAAGAGGGTGGGTGAGTTACAGCCCCAGGGGCTGTGGTGACACAGCGCTTTCTTGCAGTAGAGAGAGCAATATCACCCACAGATGTAGTTCTGGATGGTCCTGCATCTGCTGCTTTATTGTGCAAGGCATCAGCAAGCCCAGCACTGTTAACAGTTCACACAACCAGCTCAGCCCAGCCTGTGGACCACATCCTTTTCTAAGGCCTCATACAGATGACTTGGATTCTTCCAGTCCAATTTCTGATTCTGTGATGGTCAGGGTGAGACCTTCCCTCCTATGGTGCAGCAATACAGAAGTTTAAATAGTGATGAGCACCCAATTTTAGACAGTTTAAGGATGCAGTTAATGTCCAGATTATAAATTGCTGTGCCTTTTCATTGTGGGTGACTCTCACTGCTGTATTCCTTTTTGTTAACCCTTGTTATTTGACTAACTAACTGTGAGGTTGGACTACCCTGACCTATATGATACAGTGACACTGAAACTACTGTGCTTGCATTGACAACTTTCACAAATCTGGAGCTGTGTTCCTTTGTTATTAACCCAGGGTTGATCTCCCTAAGCTAGAAGAGCTATAAAGGCTTAAGAGTGACACAGTACCCTTAACTGACCTTAGCATGTACTCAATACCCAGCAGAATGTCTTGTCAGATCACAAAACACCAAGGCAAAGCCAGAATCCAGTGACACACTACTTTTTGTCTCTGTAGACATTATTTCAAGAGTCTTGGGCATTGAGCAGCCACTTCCCATTTTACTTTTTAGACTGTTTAGAACTGCCCATTCCTATGGATCTCTGACATTAAATGTATGTTGTTTCCTATTGTGAGTTTATTAAAGTGTGAAATAGGTTGCAGATGGATTTATTATGTTGGAGGAGTGCTTTTCTTCCAACGTTTCTACCCTGGGAGCTTTTTATTTCTAGGAAGAGCTGGGCCATTAATATAAACAGAATGTGAGGCAAACCTTGCTCTCCTCTGAAATTGCAAAAGCCTGCTTTCTGTTTTTGCAAATAAAGAGCTCGCAAAGAGCTGTCATGTTAGTGCTTAGAGTCTGGGAGATCAACCCATGCAACATCTCATAGGAAGCACAGGCCTTTGGCAATTAGCACAGAGGTTGCTCGTGCATGATCATGGACTATTTGAGTGTGTCTCATCATGGACTCGCTGCTACTACAAACTGCCTTTCCTTCTTGAGCCAGTCCTGGCCTTTGCCCTGGCTGCTGCTGTTGTTGCTATGGGACAACAGTGGATGCTTTGAGGCTTTGAGGCCCAGGCACTCTCCATCTGCCTGCTCTCAGTCTCTCCACTTAAGATCTCTTATCTGACCTTTCCTAAAGTGAGGAAGAAAAGAGCAAGGTTAGAAACACTGCTCGATCTAACAGCGGGCTCGCAGAGGTAGGAGCGATAGGACTCAAACAACTGGGATGTGCAGTCCCTGGAAAACATTGTCCTCCCTTGAGTCTAAGGTATTGGAATAGTTCTGCCTGTTGCTAACACTGCAGTGTTGTAAGAACATTCACTGGTATTCCTGTCTCTGCAGGGATGATAAGGTAGGTTTGAAACTCTGTTCTTTGGCACTTGTCATCTTTCTGTTGTGTTTTTTGTACTGTGGAAGTGGATGGAGGCCCTAGGTCTGGGTGAGGACTCAACAGAGGCTGTTTCTGCTTTGACTTTTCCAGAGCAATGCTACTTGTTGGCCAGTTTGCAAGCATGGGGATACTGTGTATCTGTGTGCAGAGCCAGGCAGCAGTGTACCTCCCCACTTTGCCCTGAGGAGTGGGACAAAAATGAGGTGGTTGGTTTCGGGTTTTTTTTTCACCAGCTAGTTACAATCTTTTCCCCACTGTTGAGCAATGCTCTCTTCTCAAATCTGATGCATCTCTTTGTGGACAAATATGGTATATCTCTTTGCCAGGAAAATATGAGGCATCTCTTTGCTGACAAATATGGTGTGGATCTTTATCAGAGCCTCTTTAAATGCATAATAAAATGACCCAGTGTACACACGCAGGTCACCTGCACCAATTACCTTCTCTGCATACTGATTCATCGGTTGAGGGCTTTTTATGGTGCTTGCTTAGAAACAGAGAGAGCTGAAGCGTGATAAACTCATAAAGCCTGCCGGGCTGATGCTTCAGTACAGAATGTGTTGCTGCTGTGTTTTTTAATGGCAGTTGAGTCATTCAGTCTCATTAATATTTTCTTTACATTAATGTTTCTGCCTGTAATCAATCCAGTTGATAGATATAGTGGCATAGGGGACTAGGTATGTGCACTATTAGACATTGAAAACCTATGGTAGTTTTCCAGAAATTGCCTTTTATTTCCTTGAAGCTTCTGTGAGTTACTACCCAGAACTGGGCCTTCATGCTGTCACTTCTTTGTTCCCAGCTGGTATAAAGAGGTTGGGTCATGTGTGGTTATTACAGGATTTTTATTAACCTCCCTCTTCCAGCTATTGTGGAACTTATTTTTCCAGTTAGATTAGCTGAAATGTACTCTTCTGTTAGCTTTCAGCTGACTGGACCATTGTTAGGTGTAAGAGATGTGTGCACACCAAGGCAGCTGGAAGTGGAGAAGACTTCAGGGGCTGTAGTAAAGTATCAGCTTAGAAAGCAGCAAAGGACAGCCTCCTGTCTGTAGCTGGGGCTTGTTTTCCACCCTGCCATGCTTGCAGAGATCTGCTCTGCCATCTCAGCCCATTAGGCTCTGTGCTTTGGTTTAGGTGAATTCAGACCAAAGAAACACTGTCTAAATGACTGAGAGCTTCCTCAGTTCCATATTTAGCTGCAAGGCAGAAGCATGTCTTGTTCTCTCCAACCCTCCCAATGCATTAAATTCCAACCTGGGGACCCTGTCACAAGGACAGAGTCCGCAAGCCATTAATCTTTATGTCTCTCTGCAGGGAGTATTTGGAAGGGATTGATCCATCCTAAATTGTGTTTTTTAAAGGTTTTTCACCCTCTAATTCCATTAGTCTACCCAAATTAATTATTAGAAAGGAGCCCCAACATAATACCCTGACTCCTTTCCCTACACTTGTGATTTTGAGTTGAAGCCTTTGCCAAGCAGGACAAAATTTTTTGGCTGTGTGTGGGGATGGTGCAGCTCTGTTTTTTTGACCTTGTGTCAGCTGCTTGATCATGAAGTCTCTGGGATAAGACTCCCTCTCTCAAAGACAGCACTTTCCCAGGAGCAAGCAGAAGCAGTGTGTTTAACTTTAAAATAGGAAGGGACACCGGCTCACAGCGTGTCTTTTCTCTCCCTTGCCTGCGGTGTAGTGAGATTATGGAGCTACCTTAAATAAGCTCTGGCTATGACTCTTATCTTGGCCTTTGCAAACTAGCAGAAAGTTGAAGTGATGACAGCAGATAAGGGTGTTCGCTTTTGAAGCTTATTGGCTGGTTCTCTGAACTTTTTTTTCCCCTGAGAGCCAGTCATTCAGAGGTACAGCTGGCATAGACCGATTGCTATATCCCTCAGAGACCATGGAGGGGACACAAGGGGCTGGGGTCTAGAAGTGCAGATCTTCTCTCACCAGCTGGCTCAGCTGTGTCACTTGCCTGGGGACGAGACCTGTGTCATGTCGTCAGCCATGAGAAATGTGGACCCGTGTTTTCCCTGACCTTTCTTCACCTTGAAGAAGTGCAAAATGGATCGGGGTTGTTAACCGCCCACCTCCTCGGCCTTGGGACAGCGAGAAAAGTTCAGCAGTGCTTACGGTGGGAGTGAGGGAACTGGGGCCGGTTCAAGCAGGATTACATATTAAACCATCGTATCAAACGCAAGCCACGCTCTGACAAGAAATGTAACCCGAGGAGAAAGGACACCAGTGCGTTTGAGCACGCTGAGGGATTCTTGCATGACCTGTCACTCTTTCAGTGCCGTAGCCTGAGCAGGTCTTACTGGTTTTTACTGAAGTGGTGGGAGCTGAATGGGGTGTGGGCTCATTTCTATTCCTGCACAGACATCTCTGCAACCTTCTCTTCTCTTTTTTAATTCCCCCCTGGATATAAATCAGAGAAATTGTGCCCATCAAGTTTGCTGCCACCTGAGCTCAACCCTGCTGAATCAGTTTTGGAGGATACCCTTGCTGCAATCCTCTGGATGCGCTCCTAAGAGAAGAAGCTAAAGCAATTTGGCATCATTGCTTTAGTTTGAGGAAAAACATTTCTTCTGACTTCAGAGAGAGCTACAAGAAGAATCTATGTGAAGTCCTGATCTCACTTCATTTTCCCTGCTGAGCATGGGGTAACAGTGTGTGACCATGGTGGTCACCCAGTTACAGTTGGAGCTGTGCTTTCATGGCAAGAAGCTTAGAGGCTTCACCTGCAAGTTGACCAGGTCAGCCAATGGATTTCTCCCAGAGACTTCGTTCTCCATTGCCTCCCAGATCTTCGTGCCGTTCCTTCTGGCTGGCTTGGGAATGGTAGCTGCTGGCCTCTTGATGGATGTTGTTCAAGTAGGTACATGTGGTTAGACACCTTGTAGTGAGAGGGTTGGCTGAGACACTGACCTTGAGTATTTGTGCTTTTTTGTTTTTAATGTGTGTAGCAGCCAGTCAGCAGGATAGCTGTAAGTTTTTCCTATGCTAGAGAGACACTATCCATATTCTTTAGATCAGTAGCTGGGCTCCTTGTAAAGTGGGATAGTGGCTTTCAGACAGGCTGTCTAACACTGCCCTCGGTGCATTAGACTGGGTGCTCCCTTTTCTGTATCAAGCTAACCACTTTGGTGATGACTGCTATGACGCAACTGGATCAAACTGCAGCATATTCCCCTGTTGCAGGATATTATTTTTTCCTTCAAAAATTGCTGATAAGGAGATCTAGGTCAGGGTTGTTATTAACTCCCTGTCTTAGAAGAAAGTTCTTGCTTTCAGTTCTTTGCAAGCAACCGTAATCTTTGGTTTAGAAGTTATTTAGATACTGTAATGACAGGCATGCCAGCAGAAAACAATTAGCATTGCCTACAGTCTGAGTGCTCCCGAGGTATAAATTTGGAATAACTTCTATTGACTTCCAGGGAGTGCTGTTGCATTTACACCATTGTGCCCACTACCAGAATCTCTCTCATCTGTCTTTCCTTTGTACCGGTGGCACAAATAGAAATGCAAAATTTGATCTAGTTTGGGCTTCTCATGCCAGCAGATTTACAAATCAAAAGGCTGGCAGAGTTTCCCAAGGATATATCCTGCACTCTGAGCTCACTGGAGCACATTGGATTCTCTGGCATTAATACCACAAGAGGAGCTAAATATGGATACTTGAATGTTTGGAAAGACAATACCTTGCTGTTTTTTTCTTGCATTGGAAGAAACAAAGAAGGCAGGGAAGTTGAATTAGAGGGAGTATGAAGAATATCAAAGAAGGGTTAACTGGAGTGGCACACATTGTTGCTGTGCTGGGTTTGTCATCTCCACCTTGTGCTGTGCTTAGACACGGACCTGTCTTGCAGCATTACAGAAGTACTCAAAGTACCCAAGATGTTATGTTAATAGTTAGCACTTATCTCAGAGGAGGATAAAGACTTAGTAAATACCTTTGGCGTTAATAGGTCTTTGTCTAGAAGAAATCGAATGCACTTGCTAAGAACTGGCCTCAGTTCAAAAATGTAACTGTATCCAAGCAGATGAAAAACATGTATACCTATGTGGCATGTGTCCTTTAAATACCAGTGTGCAGTCTGGATTGGGTACTTGTTCACCAGACTCTTAGAAATGGGGTCACGCATAAAATGCAACCACAGGAAGTGTATTTTTTGGTGAAGGTCTTTCCAACTATATTGAAAGAGAAGCTGTCAGTCCATGGATTCAGTTCCCAGAGGAGGGAGCTCAGTTCATGGGGAGTCACAACTGGCACAGGAGACATGTTAGTGAGGTGAGCTGCTACAGTATCAACAATCATGTATCAACAGCATTCAAAAACAATACCAGTAGCTGGGAAAATTCACAGATCCTTAGCCTTTAAGGTTTGGGATATTCTTCCGTGCTTCTTTATCTCTGAGCTGCTTATTTTCAACTTTTCTTTCTGCCAGTGTGAGAGCTAGAAACTCACTGTCCTCTCCAACTAAAACTTGAAACTGAGTTTGTTTGCTTGAGGTACCAAAAGACTCATATTGCCAATCATGAGGGTTCACACTACTGAAACTACAGGTTTTTCTGGTCCAGGAGTCTGTGATTTGCCCGTTTTTCAGTAGTTGGTCTGGCTGAGGAATGCTTTGCCCTATTTGCAGTCACTGCAAAATATTCTTAGGAAACTCTCTGTCTGCCTTTGACAGGGAAGTATATGGGTAAGCTCAAGAGTTGTATCAAGAGCATACATGTGAGTTTAATGCAGCTGCCCCTGTTTTATTACATACAAAGTATGTTGAAATCGTTTGGTTCTCTGCTGGGAGTCCAGATGACACTCTCTTTTATAGGGCTGATGTTGCTGTAAAGAGAAGAACAAAGTGAAAATTGCCTGTCTGCATCCTATCAAACTTTCCAGGACTTTAGGAGTTTCTGATCTGTCCTGGAATGAAACCAAGAACTGTTCATGTTACTCTTTAAAAGAAAAAGCAACAAGAGAGGTTTGTCTAGCCCAGTTGACTTTAAGGCTCCAACCTGGATCCCTCATACTGTAACAAAAGGATGCCTAGAGAAGTAGCTGTTTGGCATTTTCTCTTTCTGGGTGTGCAGATGATGCAGTGCCTCTGCAGGACCAATAGCATGGAAAGGGTCTTTTCTTGCTGGGTGTTTCTGCCTCTGTTCCAGCTGGTTGATCCAGATTCTCAGCTGGCTGGCATTGCTGGAGACTTTGCAGGGCCTTGCCAGTGTTTGGCCCACCCTTTTACAGTAAGGTGAGGAATCACATTGAAGCTGGATGATGAGATTTAAAATGAGAGAATTCAGAAGAAAAGCTTCCCTTTCATTCTCCCCTTCCATGCCACTGCAGTGGGACACAGTCCAAATAAAAGTCACAAACTGAAGATATCCCTGTAGTTTGTTGATAAAAGTCTATGAGATGATTAGCATTGTAAAAAAAAAAAAAAGTTGAAATTACTTGCATTTTATGCTCCAAAATATTTTGATATTTCTGTTGAAACTTGTTCAGAGCAATGGAAAACCTCTGAGGCTTCTTAGCTGCTGCCATGGGAGATGGATGTTCTGGAGAGGTAACAGGACATGTTTGGGACTGTGAAGACAGTGTAAGGATCTACAATAGGGCTAGACTGCAGCTGGGGAGGCTGGCTTAGTACATCAGAGCCTCCTATCCAACTGCCACGGGGACCAGCTGCAGTGGTACATGGGGTTAAACCAAATTTCTTCAGAGCTGGGTTTTAGGGCTGAAGCTCCGTTATGGAGATGTGAAGTGGGAAAGAGTCTCTTGCTGGCTCTGTGTCCCTGTGTGGGTTTGCAATGCTGCATGGAATGTTTCTGTTTCTTCTAGGCCAGTTTTCATCTCCAAGAACAGAGACACTTCCTAGATCAGTTCAGCTGTCTTTATTCTGGTAGTTCCCTGCCTGCATAGCTCTAACCCACCCCATTTATCCACTCCTCCAGCTGACAGTCTTGACAGTCCTCTAAGTCAATGGCAGAGCCATCATCTGCTTGTTCTGTACTTCTGCAGTTGCTAACACGATGGAGTCCTGGATTCTGTGGTAGAAATCACTATGAATCTGTCCTTAGGCTGTTGGTGAGTCACTAATGAGACTCAAATAGAGACAATTAAGTCAGCTTTTTTTTTATTAGTACAGTTGTGTGATTATTAATTGTTCAGAGCCTTTCAGTTTAATTATACATAAGACAGAGTCCTAAAAAAATCATAGCTCATGTGCTGAAACTTCTGTTATGATGGTTTGAGACCTGCAAAATTCATCATGAACAGAAGGATTGGATATACCAAATTAGATATACCAAAATCATATTTTCCAAATGTGGCATGCACAGAAAACACAAACACTTGAGGGGGTTCTGTTGCTTTTTATTCGCATGTCTTTTTTATGTGCAAAATATGCAAGGTTTTAAGTATGAATGTCTTCACACCTCTGCATTTCAAATGGTTGGGTGTTTTTACATTGTGACTATGAAGTCTATTTTTTCCCCTCTTTCTTTTGAAGGTGTCAAAGATTGTTTGAATTTTTGTTCTTAATTAAAGAGAGAAGAGAGGGGGATATGAATCTTTAACAGAGATGCCCACCCCTGGCTTTTCTTGGGTATTTAATTTCCATGTTAACAAATTTAAACAAAATTGTAGTGTGTCAAATAAGGTAACTTTTTTGTTGTTGTTGGTTATTTACTCAACAGTAACTTGCCTTTAACAATTTGAAATGTGCCTCTTTCCAGGCCACTACTGCCAGGAAATATGCCTTTTTTGTATTGATAATAACGTTTTGCCTGTTATCTGCACCTCTGAGTGGTGTCTTGCACCACATGCTCAGGCCTGGCTCAGCCCTACTTTCATTCCAGCTTCCTGAGAAGGAAGCTGTGAGGTCAGCCCAGCAGACAGCCACATCACCGGCTTCCCACAGCTTCCCATGACACAGCCAAAGCAAAACACCAAGCTGTTACACCCTGCTCATATTTCCTAACAGGCTGACACCTGAACATGTCAACATTTATTGAGTCTATTCATCCTCCCAGGCTTCCAGGTTTATAGAATCACAATGGATGTGAAAAAGGTGGGCAGGGATCTGTTGTTTGTTTTGTTCTCCAGTGCCAGATTTCAGGACCATCATGGGCTACTAGACAATGACAAGTTAAAATTGATGAAGAAATTGATCCTTCACATGACTCATAGCTAAACTATGGAAATTTTTGCCACAGGATGGCACATGGGTTGGAGGGGGGAGATTGGATGAGCACCTGAAAGAGCAATCCTTTCATCACTGGTAAGTGTGCAGAAAAACCCCACCAGCACAGTACCCTGTGGCAGACATTCTTAGGCTGGAAAAACATGGGAAAACCATGCTATTTTTTGTCATATTTATAGATTCTTCTTTTATACACCTGAATTTGACTATTGGTAGAGCTAAAGATGGATTAGATGGGCCTTTCACCTAACTCAATGCAGCCACTCTCTTTTTCTTTTCTGCTCTTAGATGTTGGCCTTGTTGGTTTTACTTCAAGCTGAGCTGCCCTGTTCTGTGATTTCATTGTGATATAAACCTCTCTGGCTACAGTGGGACTTTGCCAACATCCTTGAATGCACAGAGGGGGAATGAATTATGTTCCAAGGCACTGTATGGCCCACAAATTAGAGAAGAAGTGTCAGTCAACAAAGTTTCTTAAGGTTTCAGATCATCTCTAGTGTTGCAGCTGATCCAACAGCTTTGTACAGTTCAGCTTTAGATGAGTGACAACAGTCAAGATACTGGCTCAGTAGTTCAGCTTATGAGATATCTTAATTCAAAATCCTTTTTCCAGCTGTGCTAGGAATATACTTGGTAGCAGGAAGATTTAGGAACTGCCTGTGGAGAAGAGATGCACAAATCTCCTTTCCTTCCACCACCAGTCTTAGATGCTCAGTTTGAAGTTTGGTAAGCAAAGATAGACACAGCTTTTTGTTGTTAAGTTTCCAGATCTTTGTGTTTGTTCTTATGAGTCTGTTTAGCAAGAGACGTTTCTGTATCTAGTGTCAGTGCCAAAGATGGAGAACATGCTGTATTTCATTTGGCTTGTGAACACTAATTATTTTTCATGTTGTTCTTGGCTAATGCTAAAGGCACACTTTAATTTGTGGCTTTCCAAAATCTTCATTTGCCCTCAAGAGGAAAGATCCTTCCGTGTTAGGATAGTGTTTTGTTGTGCATGAGATGAAAAAGAGCACTGCAAGCTGCAAATTCCTTCCTTCACTCTCAAAATGCAACACCGAAGTGCAACAGGGCAGCATCTGCCCTCATGTGCAGACACCTGTAGAGAATGTGGCTAGACAAGAACCCTCTCCCCTGTGGAGCAACAACATTGGACTGGTCAGCATCACAAACTGAGGTTGTTGCCTTTGTTTTCTTCCAGCACTGGGATGTGTTTCGGACAATTACAGAAGTGTTTATCCTGGTTCCTGCCTTGGTTGGCCTGAAGGGTAATCTTGAGATGACACTGGCATCCAGGCTCTCTACTGCTGTGAGTGTTAACAGGGTGGTGGGTGTGTGGGGAAGGGGGTGATTAGCAGGAGACATCAGGGGATTCTTCATTTATATAATGACGCTGTGTATGAGATACGTCCTTTTCTGCTAAGTAGAAACTAGTGGGGTGTGAGTGTTAAAATAATGAATTTGCCCTCATTTTGTAACTGGAACAGAGAATTTCCATCTGCACTTTGAAGGTGAATTAATCCCTGGGTGGCCAGTTGCTGATATTTGGGGCCTTGTGACACATGAAGGAGACAAAGACAGGGCTCCACAGCTGTCAGCTTCAGTAGTGGATTCTTTTCTATGGGTATTGATCCTTGAGAGACCAGGGCTTCCCAGCTGTCCTGTCTTTGGGGGGAGCTTGGAGACTTCTTGGAAAGTGCAGCAGCTTTTTCTGCTCTGTATTTGATCTCTTTTATTTCCCTAAGCTGTTTTGTTTACTTTGGGTTGTTTATATTACATGTCTCAGGAGAAATTGGAGCTTACCAGAGCAATTTAGGGGGAACAAAGGAAGAAAACAGGTTTAATTTGTTCAGCTTTTTGTCTGTGCAGGTTGTGGTGGATATGCTCACTCCACCTTCAGCTGAGTGCCCTGCAATGCCTCTGCATCTCCAAAGTGAGCCTCCAATACCTCTAGGATGTTGGGCTCGAGCATGATGGAGAAATGTCAAGAACAAGTGCAGGGAAGGCTGGGAGATGATGACCTGCACTTGCCTCTCTCTGACTTTAACAGCCTCTTTCCCACAGGGACCAGGTGAAACTGCCTTCAGCAGCCACCTGTGCCACAGAAACAGGCTTTCAGGGTGTCTCTCTTGACTCCTAGGCTAACACCGGACAGCTGGATGATGCCCAGAAGCAATGGAAAATGGCCACCTGCAATTTAGCCCTTATCCAGGTGAGTCACTTCAGCTAGGAGATGAAAAAGTCCCTTTCCTCTTGTTATGCTGCAGACCAACAGCATCTGTTCCCAGGAGTGCTGAACCCAGAGCTGGTGATTTGGAAGGTATTCTTAACAGAGCCAAGCAGAGCCAGGGCCCCAGAGCTTGTAGTTTAGCTGCAAAATATGTCTAAACATTCATTACTTTTGTGGGCAAACGAAAATAAAAATCCTCCTTTTGTGGTGGGAGCTACAGCACAATCCCTGTTTCGCAACAGCCTGTCATTTACTGGCAGTGTTTGGGAATCAGCCTTGGGCAGGAGGGGAGAGGTGGGACAAATGTGCCTCTTGTAGTTCTTTCTGTTTGTTAAAATCCAGCAGCCAGCCTAGAGTTTGCACATTGCAAGACCACAGGGATTGCAACATGTGTCTGTGTGCTTTGTCTTATCTCCTTCCTCAGCTTTCAGGGCTGCTGCATTGATGGGGAGCCCATTTTTGTGTTGACCGGGGCTATTCCTTTGCTGATGGACTTGGTGTCCTTTGCTGAAATGTTATCTGGCCTTTGCAGGCCTCCAGAGCTTTCCTCCAAACTTTTCAGAATTTCTTTTGAATCTAGTGCAGCCTTACAGGGATGCTAATTAAATACATAAGCAATCAGCATCTGTGCAAGGCTTTGCCCCTCTGAGCTGTGTGGCAGTGCTGCAGTTGCATGAAGCCAGGGCTGCCTGGGAGCAGATGTGGATGATTGCTCACCAGCTGTCTTTTGATCCCCAGGTTCAGGCCACTGTGGTGGGACTGCTGGCTGCTGTGGCTGCTGTGATCCTGGGAGCCATCTCTAAGGGCTCTGTGGAGCTGAGCCAGGCTGCTGTGCTGTGTGCCAGCAGCGTGACCACGGCCTTCATAGCTGCACTGTCCCTTGGTGAGTCATTTTGGTTCCTCAGATCAAACATGCACACTCAGGTGTGGAGTAAACTGTCTCTTCTACCAGGGAGGCCCAGCTGACATTCTTCTGGTCTGGCAGAGGGAGGAGGGATGCAGGGAACATTAGTCCTTCATCTGCTGCTTTCATCCCCTCTGCATCCTGCCTTTGTTTCTCTTCTCCTGTGACCTGCTGTTCATCGTACTCTTGGCATCCACAGCAGCAGTGGAAATGTCCTTCACCTGATACACAAAAAAATGCCACATGCTGTGCATGGGTTATGTAAACATGCACATACTTAATCGTGTCTCTTGGGTGACACATGAGGCACCTACACTGGCCCTTTTTCCTACAGGAGGGTGAACTAATGTAATGCACAAAGCAGGGAGTTGAGAGTCTGTGAGCATACAACTCCAGACCATGCTTTGAGGTGGACTTGGGTCATGCAATACCCTGGGCAGGGTTGTGGCCAGCCATGTGGCTTGCCTGCTGTGAGCTCAGAGCCAGACAGTCCTCTCCTCTACCTCTTCTTCAAGGGAAACATGATGGGCTGGATTTCTGAGTGGCCTGAAGATCATCAGTTTGTAGGTCTGCCATATGAGGGCAGCATGATACCCTGAATAAAGGCAGCTGGCAGAGTCGAATACAGCAAGTTTTCTAAATGAAAGGAACAAGTTAGAACAAGTGCATATCCTGAAGCTGGACTGAAAGGGTGATTGCAGATGCATTTCATGAGAAACATGGGATGAGGCAGTTAAAAACCAGCAGCTCAGCTTTCATTACTCTTCCCTACAATCTCCCTGCTTGATGCAATACAGAGAGGCTTTGCTGCTGTACTGTCACAGGCTTGCAGCTGGTATTAGCTTCTTCCCTGGACATGGTCACAGTCAGCCTGTGTGTGGGTGTGCACGGCAGGAAGCTGCTATTTTTATGGCCAGGGAGGGAAGCAGCATGAACTGTGCTGTGAAGAGGGGAGTGTGGGTGTCTAGGATGACTTTTGTGGAAATGCCATGTTGTGCAAGGATGTGTTTCTGTATAAGGGATGTTGTATCAAGGAAGGTGCACATATGGCATTCTTATGGGAGAGCTGATGCTCCTCTGCATGGTCAGCTTTGGTGGGGCTGGCAGACAGGCACAGAGAAGTTGTGAGCTGGAGGGAACCACCATCTCTTGGGCTTTCTTTGCTGCTTACTGTCAGCCATAGAAGGGCTTTGAAGAGATGTCATTTGTGTTATCTCAAGGCTGCCCTTGCTAGTCACACAGGATGGGAGGCTGGTCAGGCAGGGTTTATTCCAGGTAGCTTATCCACAAGCCTGTGAAAGATCTGATGGCTGAGAGATTACCACATGTTCATCAGGGTTTGGGATTTGTGTTCCTTAACCTGGGCAAGCAAAACTTCCCTTCTCTCTAAGAATGCTGAAAAGCAGCTGAATTTTCCAGGTGCAGCTCAGACGACAAGGGAGGAGGGGTGGTGTGGGCTGTCTTCATAACCCCTCGACTCTCACAGCATCAGCATCCACCCAGTGCAAATTAAAGCAACCCCAAAGACTGTTTTGGGATGGGACATGAGGCATCAGTCTGATAGATGGGCTGAAATGCTACTTTCTTACAGGCTACTGTAAGGAAACTCGTTGCTCCTTGGCAATTCAAACTTTGAGAAATTTTGGTCTAATATGGAAAATATCTTTGTGCTGTGGAATCCAGAGCAGGGGATGGCACCAGGAGACTGCTGCATGCCTGCTGTGTGCTTATCTCTGAGTGCACTTCTTGCCTAGTCCTGCTTCAAGGCAGCAAAGATTAGGCTGCTCAGGAGGGGAGCTTCTACATTTGAGCTGCCTGCTGGTATCTCCTTTGATCCCTGGAATTTGCTTGTGTGCCTCTGGGCCTTTGGTGCAGTTCATAAGGGCAGTCATGCCCTTCAGGTTGGTGAAAGCAAGAGGACAAATTCCTGGGGATGTCCAATCTCCAGCTGCGTGGTGCTGCAATGGTAATCTGCTTCTTGCTTTTTTACACCCCCATGTCCCTCTGGGAGCCAGAACAGCAGCTCTGGGGTGAAACACAGCAGGATGCATTCTCTGATGCCTGGTCTGTGTCTTCTCTAGGTCTGGTGATGATTGGCGTGATCATCGGAGCAAGGAAAGTTGGGATCAATCCAGACAATGTCGCCACACCCATAGCAGCAAGCCTTGGAGACTTGATAACCCTTTCCCTGCTGGCAGGAATCAGCAGTACACTCTTCAAATACATAGGTACAGTGTTTAGCAGGGACTTACAGCTCATCAAGGAAGGGATGAATCCTTGTGAAATTATCACAGAGTGCTTATCCATTTCTGGCACGTTTCAGAATGGAGGCTGTTGTGCCACTGGAGTAGAAAGGTAACCAAAGAGGCTTTTTCTAGACTCTCTTTTACTGGCAAACTGCAAGGCAGAGCATAAGAAACACAGCTGGGATCTGTCAAACAAATGACCAACACGTATTGTGCAGCTTTGAAACAGAAGGTTGACATATGTGACACTGACTCTGTTCCTGGATCTGTCACTTGCCAAACATAACTATTTTCTGTGCATGGATAATAGCAGGACCTTCCTCACAAAGCAATTTCAGTGTTTTGGCATTTGTAAAATATTCTTGTACAGTCTCACATGGAGAGATGAACAAGATATCAAATTGGAAGAAGGCAGTCTGCAGTGTGTCATGCTTGCAGGACTCTAAGTAGGACTTGTGGCTATGTTGTTAAGCTATGCTGCTGATTGGCAAAGGCTTGGGCCCCTGTTGACCCTGAAAAGCTCAATACATATTGCAACTTGGTGATACATGCCTGACTGTTGCTTTTAAAGTGTTAGGCTATTTACCATGAGCCTAACCTAGAAACGGGAAACTAAAAAGATCCAGCCAACTCAGTACCATTTGAAACCCAAACTGTTGCTTCAGACCGAGCAGAAGCAGCAAGGCAGCTGTTCTCAGTTTGCATAACTCGTTCCATGTGTAAGCACAAGCAAGAGAGTGAAGGAGCACACACTGCAGGGAGAGGCCTATGAGTTGTTTCTGTCCAATCCTCCTTGAGCTTCAGAGGTGCATTTTTTTTTAACAGGCTTTTTCCATGATGCCATTGCACCTGCCTCTGTAAAGTCTGTCTTTCAGTCACAACACCTCAGATAATATCTCCCGGGGAACACAGGGCAGAAAAACATGATAACCTCTATGACTGTGACCAGAGAGAATTTGTGGAGTTTTCAGCGTGGTTAAAATAGCCTCTTGAGATTGAAAATACCCAGCACACAGACACCAAGTCACTGGGAGCATGAAGTGAAGCAGGTAGGAGGAAGGCAATGCTGATGGTGGTTGAATAAATTCATTTCCCTCCCAGTGGGTAGGAAGGTACAGACATGCTGTGGAAAATTCTGGGTTCTACCAAAATGTATCCTTCAAAAATACTGATGAGTCTGTAAGTTTGGAGTACTATGAGCCACCTGATGCAGCAGTGTCCTCTTCTGCAAAAGTGAAGATTTTCAAGCTTTTTAAAATTGACTCTGGTCCTTCTCAGTCCTTCGTAATGGAGATACAAACTGTGCCAAAGGGTTTCAGTTTGTTTATGGGCTGTGTGTGAGGGAATGTGGCAGAACGGGAATGTGGAGACTGAAGGCCATTTATCCTACCAGGAATCTTTCTGTGGGCTTTGATAGGGTTTGATAGACTCCAGTGCTCTGTGCCTGCATTATTTAAGAAGGAATTATTTGCTTGAAACAACAAGGGACGTGGGTAGCAGACCCAGTACGGCAGCTAAGTCTGTCCTGATTGACCTGAGGTGGTAAAGTGCACTGGCACAACAGCTGTTTACACCCCAGAAGCGGCTGCATTTCAGTGCCCACTGAAGTCTCTCATAAAAAGTGCACTTCTTTGTGTAAGAACCCTTGATTCATAGAAGTTATCATCATGTCAGCACTGTCTCGTCCAGGTAGCCCAAGGCCCTGGCAATGACATTTTTTAAAAATGCACACTTTGAGCCTGCTTCATCTCCCAAATTACCTGCGAAGTCGGCTTTACTTCCCACTGCCTTTGGCCCCAACACAGAGACCAGATGGAGAGCTTTGTTGAAGAAGCAATTTTGTATCAAAAGAGTTGGCATCAGCCCCATTGCTTGAAGGTGTTTCTCATGCTTCTGAGTCATGTTTATTTTCTTTTGGTGCTGCACATTTACTTATTTTTTAATTCCTTTGCTTCTAAAGATCACTTCAAGGTTATGCCTCTGCCGAATGGAAAAAGCACCTAACGGAAGCACATGTAAGCTAGCACAAAAGAAACTCAGATCTTAACTGGCTTGTACATGCAAGAGAACATTTGTTCCTATAGAGCAGGCCAGCTGTTCAGCAATTCTGCTGGTTTGCCACCTAAAGTACCTCTTACCTCTTGTTTTAGGTGAAGGTGTGAGGTGTTTGCCCTAACTGTGATACAGCTTCCAGATAGGAGTTTCCCCCTTTCCCTGCTGTTTGATTTGTACCCTGAAACCAGAAATTTTTTAACTTTTCACCTCCTTAGTAGGAGATAAAATTAGAGACTTGTTTGTCTTGCTTTGAATCCTGCTGATTTTCAAACAGCATCCTCTAGCAGTGACTTTCAGGGATTAATTATGGATTTCTGTGGTGGAATGAGATGGTTTTGTGGGGAATATCATGGTTCATGTAATTTTTCTGCCAACATAACTTGGTTGGAGGAAGAGTCCTGCTGCCTTTCTTCCCATCTTTGTGCAATTTGATTTTGGCAACCTGTGAAGCTATGGGCATTTAATTCAAGATTTCTTTTCCTTTCCAGATGTGAAATACCTTTCTCCTCTGATCTGTGCTGTCTTCATTGTCATGATCCCTCTCTGGGTTGCTATTGCCAAGCAAAGTCCTTCTCT
Organism: Scytalopus superciliaris; assembly: GCA_013400415.1. Taxonomy (NCBI): domain Eukaryota; kingdom Metazoa; phylum Chordata; class Aves; order Passeriformes; family Rhinocryptidae; genus Scytalopus; species Scytalopus superciliaris. Next base: position 106,567 of record VXBX01008994.1, read on the forward strand.
TGCTGAAGTCCTGAAATCTGGATGGCAGCCAGTTATTGTTGCAATGAGCATCAGCAGGTAAACCAAGGAGCAGCTCCCAAGCCCACATGTGTATTCACACTGCAGAGAAACCCTGTGCTCATTTAGAAGGCCATCAAAAGTGAAGCTGGAAGGGACAGCAGAAGGGTACTTGTCCAGTGCTTCTGAGTCACTGGTGGCTCTCCAACAGGCTGTGAGATAGGAGATAAAGAGCCTCCAAATGACTGGAAAAAAGCAAATAATTTTAAATCTCACTTGGACATCCAGGCACCCCATGAGAGCAAGCCATAAAACCAAAAATGGAGATGATGACCATTACAAATTGTCAGGCTTCAACTTTTTGTCCAGCTGTAAAAAGAAAAGACTGGTGAATTAGAGCCAGGTGGTTCATCTGTCCTGTGCTACATGTTTCACATCCAGCTGAGCTCTGGGAAAGAATTTTAAAAAACTGCTAAGACCAGTATAGAAGAGTAACAATGCTTTGTGGGGAGGATGATAAAGGTTCCCTAACTACTACCAGTTTTGCTTAAGAGTGAGCAAAGAGGTCTCCATGAACACATTAACAAAAACTGTAAGGCTATCTGTTGGTGAAGACTGAGCTGTAAAAGGAGTACCTGGTGTACAGTCCAGCCCTGAGAATGGGGAATATGCAGGAACCCATCTCACTGTGCTATTTTCACAGTGTAGGAATTGATCCACCCTCATTGCCTGTCCTTTTTTAACAGCATTGGTGGGCTCATCCTGGACAAGACTGTAACTGACCCAAACTTTGAAGGCATGGCAGTTTTCACACCTGTGATTAATGGTAGGTTGGGCATGGGCAGTTCTTTGCTTTTATTTGTACCTTCCCATCCTTCCCAAGGGTTATGTTATCCACTGTTGCCCCTACACAGAGGTCAGTGCTCAAGTCTCTGCTTCCATCATGAGTGGAAGTGAAGCTACTGGTCCCCATTACATGCCTGCTTACTTATGTCATGAAGCATCTCTGGAGCAAAATAACAGGCAGGGCTGAAAAATACTGGCAGAGCTGTGAGAAAGGTTAACAGCATCTGATAGTTGTCTCTGAGAGCTACGTTGACACTTTTCATAACATCAGACCTATTAGGGTGTCACAATAAATCCATTTTCCCTTGTCTCTCTCCCTCCACTTGGTAATTTGAGCTGTGCAATCATCCCCTATACAGATGGTTGATAAAGTTTAACATGTTAAGACTATATATGTATATATATAGAAAATGCATTGTATATANTATACACACATCTATCAGTACAACATTCTGGGGATCCTGATATCACTAAGGATCCACTGGTTCATTTTTCTGCTCTTATAATGTTCTTGTAGGACAGGCCCTTCCAAGGGAAACCCACGTTCCTAGCTTAGGCTTGGCCTCATGCCACCTTCAAAGCATGGTGTCACCTTGCAGTGTCAGAGGGTGTCACCCAGCTGTCACCTCGCTAGATCTGCATAAAGACAACCACCTTGCTGACAAACCCTTGCCAGCATGGTTAGCTGAAGAATCTGATGGGGAAAGTACGTGACCAGCAATTGAGTAGAACAATGATTGACCCAGACATCGCTCTGTGAGGGCAGGTGACCTGTTTGGCAGAGCTGGTGGCAGAGTTGTGCAGTGCTCTGTGACTTTCACAAGGGGAGTCCTGCAAAGCGTGGCAGTGCATGGTTCACAAAGTTCCCATCTTGAGTTAACAGTGACATAGTCTTAGTGTTTTCACTTTGATTCACATCTGGAAAATCTCATATTTAATGATGGAGCATTTTCTTCTTCAGGAAAGGGAAAACATGAGAAGCCTGCAGCATCTGGTTCACTGTTATCTTTTCTGTGGCATTTCTACCCTGAAAATATTCAGGGTGATGGAGGTTTGCTCCACAGATCATTATGCCTCTATTTTCTGCTGGAAAATATTGCTGCTTTTTCGTGTTTGCTAGAATTAATCAGTCTGGAAGGAATTAATTTCCTTTTAATTATCTAGCATATTTGGATTCCAATTCATTCTCCTGATGTCTTCTCATTCAAAAAGTATATCGGATACCTTCATACAGACATATAATCACTCTGTGATGTTTGTTGCCTTCTAAACAATGAAGGTTCTCTGGGTGAGTAAATCCAAGAAGGTGGCCCCAAACAGCATCTGCCATTGACTGCACTGCTTTCCCCAGGTGTTTTTCACAGACTGCGTCAAACCGGGTGCAATTGCATCATCTTCAGAGGCCACGTGGCACTTACATCTGGTGCTGGGGAACAAGGGAGAAGGTTTTCAATACAGCAGTATGAAGGAGGTGATCACTGAAACTTCCCTGATTTTTAAGAGCTGTTTCTGCAAAGTGAATAGCACAGCATCACCTTAACATGAGGGATCAGGTTTTTCTCACTGCTGCTCTCAGTGAGCTTGTAAGTGAGCACAGATCAACTCACCTTGGGCTGGGTTTTAGACTGATGTTTCCTGCTATGCTGAAGCTGGTTTACAGGTTTTCTGTGTTTTGCCCTCACAGGTGTTGGAGGGAATCTGGTTGCCATCCAGGCCAGCCGAATTTCTACATTCCTGCACTTCTGGAGCATGCCTGGAGTTTTGCCGTACAAGATGAGGCAGAATTGGCCCAACCCATGCACCACATTCTTCTCATCAGGTAGATCCTGAACCCTAGGTGTCCATGACTCAAGGCCTGTCATCATAGATGTAGCTCCTTCACCAAGCCTGGTTGGCAAAGGGCTAGGTGGGTTTCAAAGGCAGAACTTCCCCCTAACAGGGAGGATACTCAGCTCAGAGACAAAGCATCTTTGCAGTGGGCAGTGTGAAAAAAAGGCTTATTCACTGCTCACTGGCATGGAAAGAAAGTGGCCTTCAGGGAGCACTAAAGAAAGTAATTGAAAAAGAACCTTAGATTTGATCTAACAGAAAGTCATTTTAACCATGGCCAGCCTAGAGCCATAACCTGTGGACAAAGGAGTGAATAGACCATAATCTTGCTGAAAATCAGCAATTTCTCCATCTTCAGCATTGGATATACTTAAGCATCAGCAAAACTCGATCTGGGTCTGTTGTCTTTATAGATTGCAGGTTCCAACTAGGTTGGGAGTTAGTGCGAGATCAAACTATAAACTGGGAAAATGTGTTGCAGCCAGGCAGAGCAGAAGCTGTGGGAGGCAGAGAGCAGCTGAGAGGAGTGTCTGCAAGAATCAGAGTGAATCAGCATGGAGCACACAGTCTTTGGCACACAGTTCCAGTGCTAGACAAAGATGCTGGGCTCATCCTGCAGATGCTCCCAATTGCTGTATGATCTAGAAAATGCATTAGCAGTGTGGTTGGTGGGAAGGGAGAGCCCCAAGTCCATGCAACATGCAGCTGTGTCCTGTCCTTCCCCCATCCCCTGCAGCTGCTATGACCCCTGTTTCTGTCTGTCCTCTGCAGAGGTGAATTCCAAGTCAGCCCGGGTCCTGTTCCTCCTGGTTATCCCAGGTCACCTCATTTTCCTCTACACCATCCATCTGCTGCAGGGAGGCCACACGTCTCTGTCCTTCACCTTTGTGATGTTCTATCTGACCGCTGCTTTGTTGCAGGTAAACCCTAAACTCATCTAAAAGGAACCTCTCAGACAACATGCAAAAAAGCATTCTCTAGGCTAAACAGGAGTCACAGTAAAACATCCAACAGCAGCCACCATTTCCTGTCATTGCAGGTGTGCTTCTACCAAACCTTCTGTGGCTCCAGTAATATTTCACCCAAATTGTGAGGGTCTAGTTTCCCATATGAGCATGACTGCACTTTAGGGCGAGGGAGGGATCAGACATGAGATGAGGAATAAGTTCTCGTCATCCACTGAGCTGCAGTAAGTGTGCAGAGACACATTTAGCAAGGAAGTGCCTTGTTTCAAGATGTTCACTCCTTGAGTCCCTAAGTTCCAAGTATTTCTAGATTGCCACTAGTCATCCCAAGAGGGAAGTGGGAGGCAGTGAACTTCAGCCAGCAGGTTTCCTCACTGATTTTGGAAACCAGTGTCACATATGGTGAAGACCTAGGGAATCCATCCGGGCCAGGCCATGTAGGTCAAAAGTGAAGGGAAAACCCGGGTGTGAGCAGTTCATCTTCAAAAGTAAAAGTTCTGGGTAGGCAGTGGGCATTTAATTCAGTTTGTTGTGCCTGTCTTTTTTGCTGTGTTTTGTGCCCTGTAAACTCTATCATCTCACTCAGAAATGCATGTGGCTGTTGCCTGAACTCACAGAGGCTGTAACTTCACTTGCCCTTTTAAATCAGTGATTCATTAATTTGCAGGGTGAGGTGGCTGACTCTCACTTTGCCTTACAAGCAGCCTCGTGTCTTCGGGTGAATTCCTTGTGTGTGTAAACAACCAGTTTTTCTCGACCTTTGCACAGCTCTAAGCCCAGCAGCACAGCCATAGTTTTAAAGGAAAATATTTATTTTTCTCTTTATGCATTGAGGTAACTCCTTGACCAAAGCCAAGCATGAAAATACACAGAATAAATGACGGCATGAAGAGCAGCATCCCAGCAACACCACTGACGCTGAAAGATTCCCATAGAGGCCAGTGGTTCTTTTTTCCCCCTCTGTTATACTTTGTAAAGAAAGACAGAAAGAAAGAGAGGGGGGAAGTTTGGGTCAGCTGGAAGAAGCCCAAAGAGAAAGATCAGAAACCTAGAAAACATGGCCTCAGAGGAACGATTAAATGGACTGGGGTTAGCTAGTCCAAAGAAGAGAGGCTTGAGAAAAATATGGTTAACAGCCTTTAAACTACCGAATTTCTGTAGGGAGGGACAGAATAACATTTACTATGTGGTCACTAGGGAGCAAATATGAAATCATAGATTTTAAATGGGAAAAGGCAAATTTATGTCAGACCTTGGGAAAAACAAAAAGAGAAAAAAAAAAAAAAAGCCATGGGACTGATTGCTTAGAGTGTGGCATCTCTATCTCTGAGGGTTGTTTAGCATAGCTTAAACAAATTTTCTGTCAGAAGGCTTATGGTAACATTGGTACACTTGATCCTGAATTGAGGCAGGGGAACGATCTATGTAAAACTCTTGAGTTTCTAGCCATCTTCAGTTTCTGTGATTCTGTTATTTAATTTGTTTCCCCCATCTCTCCTCCTCCCTTGTCCCCAACCCAGCTTGCAGTTTCCACCTTTAGAAATGCCACCTCTGGCTTTAGTTCCTGATGTGCTACGGTCTCCCACGGAGGGACCACAGATGTGGAGTGCAAACTCTCTCTCCCTTCTTAATTCAATTAACAAGACAGTCTTTAATCTTTGACTGAAACATTTTTTCCTCCATCTGTTTATCAGAATTGGGAATGAAATAGGAGTTAAAAAAAATCACTACAAAGATTTTTAAAATGTTGAGATGAGAAGAAAAAAAAAAAAAAAAAAAAAAAAAAAAAAAAAAAAAAAAAAAAAAAAAAAAAAAAGAATTTTTTTTTACCATGTCAGCACTGCTTGGGATAACTTTGATGTAAGAACTGCCTCAAACTCCAGTTGTCCAGTGAGGCTTCTAAGAAAAACAAAGTAGATGTGATCTGAATTTCTAGGGGAAAAAAGAAGGATGAAGAGAAAAAAATCTGGCCACAAAGTTATCCTTTGGGGCTGCCTGCATATACAGCAGCCCTGTATCTGGTGGAGTGAATGGGAGTGGTCCCATTCAAGGCATGGGAAATAGGAACTGTACCTTTGGGAGATGCTTTTGGTGTGGCCAGACTCCTGTTTTGAGCAGGACAAGCAGGGCTCTCTACACTTGGGGCTGGCAGCACAGGGCAGTGGCACCATGGGTGGTGCCAGGCAATGCAGTGCCAAAGGGTAGGAACCAGCTACACCCATCCCAGTGCAGCTCCGTGCTGCAGAGAAACAGCAGTTCTCTGGGGCAGGTGTGAACTCTCAGTGATCACTGTTAGCTGTGGTACCTTGACCATGACCATGTCAGTTTGGCTGTGAGCTGAGGGAACTGTGTGTTACCTTCTTGCTGCCTCACAGCAGGGCCTGTCTTGCCTCTTCCCAGGTGGGAATCCTGCTCTACGTGGCTGACCTTATTGTGCGTCTGATGTGGAGGAAGGCTCTGGATCCAGATAACTTCTCCATCCCCTACCTCACTGCCCTGGGGGATCTCCTGGGCACTGGATTCCTGGCCATCTGTTTCCGCCTGGTTTGGCTTGTCCACGGTGCAGACATGAACCTGGGGAACTGAGAGACCACACGCTGCTCCGCATCACGCTTGCGATATGGTGCTTTCCTCTGGGACAACGGGGTACTTGGCAATGAATGCTGGGTCACCTGGCTGGATTGGGCCTCCCCTGCCACCCCGACACCTCCCCTCCCCATTGTGCCTTACAGCTGGGCTCGCCCGCCCCGAGGAATCAGCACCCACAGACTTGCACTCTGGCAAGTGAGCGAGCCGGTTTTAAGAAGCACCCACTGCTCACGCCTGCACCTGGTAAACAAGGTGTTAAGGAGCATTTGGGCCATTGGTAATAAAAGAGCATTTTTTGGTCAGTGGTTTCAGTTGCCAGCACTGACACAGCCCTGAGGCTGCTCCAAAGCCTGCCGAGGTCACTGCACCCGATCCTGCAAGTGGATGTTGCAGCCCCTCCATTGAACCCTGACTTTCCCTCAAGGGAAATTCTTTATTCACCCCCCCTTTTCTCCTGCTGAATCCCTGGAGGAAGAGAGCAGCTAGACCTTTAAACTTGTCTCCTCTCCATCGCTCAGACGATCAGGATCTGAGGCAGTGAGCTGTTGGCTCACACCCAGTGGAAGGTTATCTAGGGATACCACCTACCTGCCCTGGCAGCAGTGCTGGTGTCTGACCAACAGGCTGATTTGATTGCATTTTGGGGGCAGGAAGGTTTGATTTTACGGTTTATGAAATGTCCAGTAGTTAAAATGTTTATAGAAACACATAAATAAAGTGGGGGGGGGGAAAGTAATGCTGTGGATTTGGGGATTGTTTTTTTTTCTTGCTATGACTGCCTGTTTCTAGTTCTAACTTGTCAGGTAGAACTTCTTGCTTCTTTCTCATCCATTCAAGCTGGACAACACAATTTTAATAGGGCTTCTGGAAAAATCAGTGTTTCCTAACCAAGAGCAGCCATTTGCTGACCACGTTTCAGGTTAGAATTAAAGCCTATTCTCCCTCCCACAATTGCCATCCACTCATTAACAACTCTGAGAAGAGTCTTGAATCTGCTTGTGTGCATAAGGCCTGTGTTAGGCTGGGTGACTACTGAGCATGAGGATGTGGCCAATGTCTCCTTAGGTCCTTGCTCCAGGGTGGCTCTGCTGCTACAAGGGACACGTCAGGGAGGCTTGTGGGGGCAAAAGGAGCCAATTCTCACTGCAACTGAAGAAGCAATAGGGTCCTCCAGATACCAAGATGCTGAAGAGTCAGGAGTCAAAAACACGGATCAAACCTTTGAAAAATGTCACTAGGCCTCAACTTGAATCTGCCTTCTCCTTGGGATGACAAGTGTTGGAGAAGGGAAAGGGGGAGGTCAGGTCCCACAGCCTGCTGGCAGATAGGTGGCTTTGTTAAAGACCTGCCATCTCTAAAACACTTAAATTTGAGCTCTGTTGGATGCCTGCTGGCCTTGGGTGTTCTTTGCTCCTGGTTCTCTGGTCTCCCAGAGCTGCTGCAAAGCTGAGGCTCCTGCACAGCATCAACACATGGCTGAAGGTCCCTACCAGCACAGACTGTTCAGCTCTGGGCTGCCAGGTGTGAGCAAAAGCACTCCCTGAAAGAAAAAAGCTGCCTCATCCTTCTCCAAGCTTCCTCTTCCTTTTTTTTTGTTTTGAAGTATAAATTGCCCCATGCTGGCTGAGCTGGAGAGGCTGTGCACACGGGCTTCGCGGTGGGGAGCTCTCGGCATTCGAGGCACACACTCCCCCAGCTCGGGCCTCGCTGCCTTATCTCCCACTGCAGCCTCTGTGCTGCCGGCTGTGCTCGGCTGCACCATCAGCCCCGAGCACCCACGTGTGATAATTGCAGCAGCAGCAGCTGAGGGGGCTTGCTGGGAAAGCAAAGCAAGCGTCTGATTGCCAGTCCCAGTGTGAGGGGGCTGCATTAAAGGAGTTGTACGTATATGTTTTAATAACTTGAGCTTAGTGTTTTATTTTGTAAATTTCTATTAGCTCCAATTTGGCACTGGCTTGAGCAGTCGTGGGAAATAACTCGTCCTGCCTCAACACCATATTTCTTTCTCCTTGCTGTGTCTCCACTGCCCTGGAGAGCTCCCCTCCAGAGCTTGGTGCCTTTGCTGTTCCTGTGAATCAGGTAAGGCTGGTCTTCAAGCCAAGCTGCTGAGGACACCCCAGCCCCCTACAGGATCCCGAACATGTGAAACTGTTTCTGCTTTTCTCTTAATAGCACAGATTTGCCCTTGCTTCCTCCCACCCCACAAAAGCCCTAGAGTGGAGCCTGTGGCTGGTGCAGATTACAAGGGACCCCAGTCATGCTCTGCCAGCATCAATTCCCAGTGCCCAACACACAAGTCCTACTCTGCTATGTGCTTGCAGCAAAGCCCTGGCACTGGTATGTCCCTTCATCAGGGGAGTTCTGGGCAGAACTCAGCTTAATCTTATTGTCACTGTTGACAGAGGACATGTATGGGAACACATAATGGATGCCATCTGTGTCCTACTTGTGGGACTCAGCTGGGCCAGGGTGACTGATGCTGCACCTTGCCTATGTTGGGCTTGGGAAGCCCTTGCAGGAGGCGCTGGATCTGGGAGTTGATGTGGGGAGATTACAGAGGGCACAGCAAAACATGCTGTTCTCCAGGGTACCCCTTGGTGGGCAGCCAAGCTTCAGCCTCGTACTCATGCACTTAGTGCAGGGAGCGCACTTAAGACTTAAAATTGCTTCCAGCCTCAAGCAAAATGATATAACCAAAGGAAATGGTTTCAATAAAAGGGGATTTTTTTTCTTCTTTTTTTTAAGGGCAACAAGAGGCTAGTTATTTGGCTGTTCGGCCTGTTTACTTTTTCTCTTTCCTCCTTTTTTCTTCCCTGTGCAAATGAGAAAGGGCCTTTGCTAACAAAGGTTATATGTAACCCCGGAGCACAACTTGGATCAGCATTCCTGTAACTCCATCTGAACCTGCTCATTTAAGAAAGTACCCCCAGCCTTTCCAGTGAGTGGGTAGCACTGCTCCCTCCCCCTGGCACTGGCTGCCCCAGCCGTCCCAGCAAGGCCAGAGGCCTCTGAGTTGTCCAGGCATCCTGCCTCTTCCCTTCCCTTCAAAGCAAAAATTTGGTGCTTAAATGTCTGCAGGATCCTCAGCTTTTAAGAGCTTTCAGTACATCACAGCAGGCCCTACCTGGTTTTATGTTCCCTGTGGTGTTGTGTTGGAGTGATTTTGTTGAGGAGGACATTTGGGGAGGGGGGTTGCTTTCCTCCCTTTTCCTCCACAAAATTCACAGTTTCAGAGCAAACCTATGTGGGTAGCAGAGCCCAGACAGGGTGTGGACATTTCATAGTGATTTCTGTCTTTAATCTAACCCAGCAGGGAAGTCATTGCCAGCAGTGGGCCTGACTTCTCTGCTGCTGTCTGTGTCATTACTGTGCCTGGCTTCTCACTGGGCTGGAGCCACCCTGCCAGTGTCACCAACACCTCTGTTTTAGCTGACAGTGACTTTTATTTGTATTTAGTCCTTATAGCTCCCAAGTAAGCAACATTCTTAAAAAACGAGGAAGTGGGAGAAGAGAGTTTCTTTCTTGGAACTCTTTAGTGCTTGGCTGCTGACCTGCCATTTGGGCTCAGCACTGACCCTGGACTGGGAAACCCATGAAATGCTATGAGATGCTAGTGGAGGGCTTACCTTGTGTAATCTTTAGAGGGAATAAAGGAAAATGTGGAGTGTTGGCAGAAGAATGAGATCAGCTGGTTTTGCTCCCTGTGCAGCCATCAGTCAGCTGATCCAGGTTGTAGTAGGGGGTAGTGAAACAATACTTTTTTTTTTTTTTTAATTTAATTTCCCTTGATTTTATTTCCCACTCTATTAGCAAGTGCAGTTATCCTTGCTCCTGACATCAGCCACTAGTTATCCCCCAATAAACTAAACCTCAGGTTTATGTCAATGTAGTGGGATGGGGTCTGAGGAAGGACATTGGAGTTTGGGAGGGGGTGGGTGTCTGCCATGCACCACCACAGTGCTGGTGTGTTGGGGCCTCAGGGAGATCCCAGCTGAACTGGGGAGGAAAGTCAGTCAGAGATTCCCCCATTCCTGGGCACAGAGTGGTTTCTCTTTGCAGGCAAAGAAGGGGCTGTCACCATCTGTAGAGACAGATGGGAACAGGGGTTTGTTTTCAGGGATAGTCAAAGCATTTATTTTTCTCCCCTCACCCCCAGCTTCCACTCACTGCCTCTATCCTAATACAGTAATTTTCCAGAAACTCTATGTGAGATGCAGCATCCTTACCAAGGACGAGCAAAGCGCCAGCCAGCAAACACAAGCAAGTCTGAAAAGCCTCCTTCAAGCGAGACATCACTTCCAAGACATACTTGAAAACACTTTTTTTTCCCCCCCTTCAATGGAAGTCTATTTAATCCTCCAGCTGGTAAACAACCCAATCTGTGGTGCACAGCAAGCTCTGGAAGGAAACCTCCTGATCACTGAAGGTCTATTTTGTTCCACTGGAAGGGGAAACTCAACAGCTTCACATGCGATGGGGCCAGTGGCTCCATAGCATGGAATACCCACAGCACAGGCAAAGTGCCCACCATGCTGCGAAGGCCGGAGCAAGCAGAGCTGACAGTGGCACTTGGAGGAAGGGGCCAGCTTGCCATTCACTGCTAAGACATGTTGGACTGTGGCAAAGCTCAACACTGCAGGAAGGGAAGGTACTCTTTTATGCTAGGGGGCATCTCTGTATTTATATAATAAATATGATGCTGCACACATATGTAGATATAGACATAGATAAGCCAAATGCCTATTAAGTATATATAATATGTAGATATAATAATAAATGCTCTTTAATTATTTTTGTAATACATATATTCATATTACATGCAATGCATGCCTTATCACCTATAAATATTTCAAGTATTTGCAATAATTCTATTATACAATATAATAATTATTTACATTGTATATATGTGCACACATGAACATACCAAAGTGAGGCTGTTCTTGGGAGGTTTTGTGTTCCTGGTGCTATGAGAGCTCCCCAGTATCTCCCAAGCCAAACTTCAGGACCAACCTTACTCGTTGCTTGGCCCCAAGCTCTGTAGCCTGTCTTGAGGCCAGGATGGGAACCCTGATGGTACCTGCTGCCTTTTAAGAGAGCTGGGGGACATTAGTACCAGGGTCCTCCCTTCAGCAGTGCCAGGACTGGCACTTATCCCCAAGCACACTCATGCTGGACTCACCCTATTTTGGCTCTGCAACACAGGCACTCTGTGACTCACAAGTCTAAATGCTACTTCATATGGCAATGGCCATGCTTTGTTGCTTAAATTATTTATTTTTAATAGGTACTTGATGAGGGAGATTAGGAAGGGAGGGTTTAAATAGAGATTGCAAGGTTATTCCTTCCCTGAGGCTGAGCCATGTGCAATCATGGTGTTTAACTTGGATTTTTCCGTTTATCTTTGGGCTTCTGTTGCAAAGCTGGGGCGACCCTGGCAGTGCTGCCATGGCAGCCCTCCCTCTGCCAGCCTGGCGCTCCTGCCTCAACCCATCACTGCCAACATGAGAATTCCAGCTGGGCAGAAAACAGCGCTGCCCAGTCAGTGTGACATAGTGCCCAGACCCACAGCAGGCGAGCTGCTTCATCATGGAATAGGTGTGTAATGGCAGCCACAGCCATTCAGGGGTCCCTGCTCCTTTCGGCAGGGTCAGTGAACTTAACTGTGCTTTGGCAGCCACGAGCATCCTTGCTTAGCTTTGCTGTGGGACTGTCCCCTCCTTGTTCACAGCCCAGCCAGGCCTCACGTGTGGGAGGTCAGTGGAAAGTAACCCCTGGGCACCAGCCCCACAGGGAAGGTGTATTTTCCTGCAGAAATACCAGGCTGGGCTGGGGTTTTTTTGGCAGTGTAAGGCTTGCATTTAAGGGCACCAAAAGAAGTCTCTGAACTGCTGCCCTGAGGGTTAACCCTTTGCCCTTTCTCCAGGTGACAGCAATTGAGCTCATCCCTGGTGGGATTGTTGGTTCTGTCTTCACCTCGCTGCTCTTGGAGCTGCCTGAAAAGAGTCTTCACCTTCACTCATCATCAAATTCTGGCCTAAGCACAGTATAAAATATGTAGTCCCACAGGCCAGCTGCACCAAAGCCCCGTTGCCACTAAGACAGACACATCCCACAGGGCTGCACATCGGTCATGTCTGAGATCCCAGAGGTGCATTTGTGCCCTTTATCACCAGACCACTGTCTTCCTTCTGGCCTAGGTCTCCTTGGTATTTTCTCCTCTGAAAAGAAAAAGGAATGCAGTGAAACACTTTTAAAAGCCACAAGCAATCAGGATCCCTCAGAGAAATTGTTCCCAGCACACGTACAGGGAATTACACGGCTTGTAGTTGGGATCACCGGTCACACGGGGTCCTCCTAGCTCCGTCCTGCTCCCGTTCTCCAGCGCTTTCCGTGGGACCGGGGAGGGGTCGGGCCGCGCCTGCCGGGAGAGCCGCAGCATCCCGACCGTGACCACGCAGCATCCCGACCCTGATCCCGCATCATCCCGACCCCGCAGCATCCCGACCCCGATCCCGCAGCATCCCGACCCCGATCCCGCAGCATCCCAGTCCCGACTTGTTCGACTTTGGCACGAGCAGAGCGTTTCCAGGCCTGGAAAGCTCCAGCCTGGGGTGAAGGTGTTCACTGCAAAAATACAAAGTCGCCCTTCTGTGTTTGCACCGGCAGGTTTTGCTTTGGAAAGCAAGATTTAGGCAGGGAGGAAGCCAAGGGTATGACCTAAATGGGTTGGATTGTGGGTGTTGGTTGTTGCCCTTCCCTCACTTTCACACCGAAGAGAGCCCAAAGGGGCTCCCAGGAAGCCAGAAATTGCCTAAACATCCAGAGACAGCACAGCAGGGAGTGAGTCTATCTGTCCTTGCCACTCACTGTGCCATGAGCTCTTTACAGGTACCTGCTGGGAACAGTATTTAGGAAAAGGAGAAAAAAAAAAGAAAGCCATCCAAAAATCCATCCCTGTGTGGCTCTGCATCTGACCCCAAATTATGATTCATGACCAAAAGCAAAGAAAAGATCTTGTGGAGACTTGAGCAATTACTTTTCCAAGCATAGGCAGTGCTAAGCGGGGAACACGAGACTCCTGAGAAAGCAGGAGGAATGCACTCTAAGCCTGAATGCTGCCGATGAAATTTGTTGCATAATATAATCTGGTTTTGTGCTTTGTTTTTCAGCTAGACAGGGAGATACTAAGATAGCACAAGAAAAGCCATTTCTGCAAGATGTCCAGATCAGATTGGGAGAATCAGTCAGACTGCCAGGATCACCAGCAGTTTCATTTACTTTTCTTTTTCATTGCTTTGCTAAGCCCAGTCTCCAAACAGAGCAAGCAAGGAGGGAGTGTCAGCATGTAAGTGCCAATCAGAGGCAGAGAGGAAAAAGGTTAAGATATAACAGCTGAAAGTTGTTAGATGGAAACATTGTTTTTGAGAGCCTGAGAGCACTATGGTTTTATAAAACCTCCCATTGTATTGCACTAATAAGTCAAGTGTATGCAGTGGAGCCAGCAGACACACTCTACAGCATCTGTTACCAGTGTGTTTATTTACAAAGGCAGTCACCGAGCCAAAGCTGAACAGAAAAGAGGGAAGACTGAAATACGGTTTTAAAGAAACACAGCTCCTTGGACTGGTTTTAATTTAAAATCCTAGGGCAAGATTTGTCATTTTCTTTTGTGTTCCCCTTTTTTACTTCAAGGAATGATTGTCCAAAGGCAGCCAGACAAAGGGTTGTTTCCCTCTAGGTGTCTCTCTCCCTGCTTTTATCCTCAAGGTTTTTTTTCTCATATGCACACACACACACACACACACCCCAGCCCAGTATTTATATATATATGTATTTATAGAATATATATATCTATAACTCAAACCCAACCCAATACCCTCCTGGGTGCCCCATTGTAATGGTGTGGGAAGCACTGGCCACACACAGGAGCAGCATAGGGGAAGAGAAGGCAGTACTGCCAGCAGGGTCCTGCCTGATCAGTGGGGCCATGGGCAGGATACCATGGAGGAGGAGCAGACACCTGTAACTGTGCTGCACATATGGCTTTACAAAACAGTTATCACCTTTTTTTTTTAAAAAAAAGGAGATGTAGCACCTGGATTTGACCAGAAATCCAGAGACATGCGCACATGCAGGCACTGAGTGCTCTGCTGTTGGAGTCAGGAGAAAGTACTGTGGACCTGCTGCAAACCTCTCCTCTCTCTCTTTGGTGTATTTTGCATCCAAACTACACCATGTGGAAGGAGAGGAACAAAAAAGCCCTCCATGCATTGTCATGGAGAAATGTGTGGTCAGAGTAACACACCTCTGCCTTCCCCAGCAGTGGGGGATGGNATCTGTTACCAGTGTGTTTATTTACAAAGGCAGTCACCGAGCCAAAGCTGAACAGAAAAGAGGGAAGACTGAAATACGGTTTTAAAGAAACACAGCTCCTTGGACTGGTTTTAATTTAAAATCCTAGGGCAAGATTTGTCATTTTCTTTTGTGTTCCCCTTTTTTACTTCAAGGAATGATTGTCCAAAGGCAGCCAGACAAAGGGTTGTTTCCCTCTAGGTGTCTCTCTCCCTGCTTTTATCCTCAAGGTTTTTTTTCTCATATGCACACACACACACACACACAC
>VXBX01008994.1:121435-233822 GCA_013400415.1 Scytalopus superciliaris
AAAGGAGATGTAGCACCTGGATTTGACCAGAAATCCAGAGACATGCGCACATGCAGGCACTGAGTGCTCTGCTGTTGGAGTCAGGAGAAAGTACTGTGGACCTGCTGCAAACCTCTCCTCTCTCTCTTTGGTGTATTTTGCATCCAAACTACACCATGTGGAAGGAGAGGAACAAAAAAGCCCTCCATGCATTGTCATGGAGAAATGTGTGGTCAGAGTAACACACCTCTGCCTTCCCCAGCAGTGGGGGATGGTGGGGGAAGGGGGACAAGGATGGAGGAAAACAAGACAAAAAGAAAAGCTGGGAGCAATTTTAAACAAAAGGAAAAAGTTACATTAAATTATTGCTTTATTTCTGGTTCTATGCAAGTCTCTGATACACTCCACCCTGACCCCCGAGACACCATGTCTGCCCTTAAACAGCCCAGTAAGGAGGAGAAACACCTGAAGGGATCCTGCCCAAAACAGTTACCTTCCCAAGATTTGGATCTACAGAGGAGTCTCTTAGATAAAAAAGGCCCCAACCAAGGCAAGCCCTCCTACCCAGCAGTTTCCAGTCCCACCTCCATTCCCTGTAGATACTGAAAGGTGGGAGGGAAAGGGAAGGAAAAGCTTCAGCCCCAGTGTTTTGAGAGGCGTCCTCCCTCCAGACCATGCATGAACAAGGCATCAGGATGTGGAGCAGACCCTAACAAGAGGGCACAGAGAAGAAGTCAACCAACAGATAGATGAGCACAAGGTGGGAGGAGAGGAATTGTGGCAAGATGAGAGTTATCCAGCTCTCCCTCACCTCTCCCCACCAGCCCCTGTCTCATCGGATGCGGAGATATGAGGGGATGGAGTAATTGAAGAGCAAGTAGTCCATTTTGTATAAATTAAAGAGTCTCCTTTGGTAGAAGGGGCTAATGTTCTGAAAGAACTGGGCTGTCATGTCGTCTGTTGTCCTGGTGGTCTTAGATGAAGCTGGGAACTTGACACTCGTGTCGGCCCCAACCAGCTGGAGGATGTAGTTGGCATCTTCAGCCAAGGTCTCATACTTGCCCACCACGTCGTAGTGGATGATGCAGGGGTGGCAGAGCGAGTGTACCCGCTCCCAGTGCTCATTGAAGGGCCCCTCCTGCTGCGTCCGTGGATCCAGCAGGTAGTAGACAAATTCCTCAAAGCGCACGTCATCCCCGCGCTCCAGGGCCTTGTCGCTGGGCTCCTGCCGGTGCCGCCGGATGATCTTGGTCCCGTAGCGCTTGTGGAAGGCTGTGTTGTAGCTGAGGGTGAACTTGTTGCGGTACGCCGAGACCAGGCGCTCAAAGGGCTCCCGCACGAAGATGAACTTGAGGTAGCTGCGCAGGCGGTAGTTGATCTCGGGGACGCTGTACTCGGAGAGGGTGCGCAGGTTGGATGGGACATGGGCCTCGTGGGCAGGGATTTCCAGTGGGTCCTGGTACTTGCCTTGCCCTGTCAGGACCATCATCACCCGTTTCCAGTTAGTGCAGGCCACTTTGGGCACGTAGCAGTAGAGCAGCCCGTGCGTGTCATCCACCACCAAATGGCGCAAGTCGTCCTGCTGCAGGAGACGCCGCTTGCGGGTGTAACGGTTGCAGACGTTACTCAACATCTCCCGTCTCTGATGGTGAACCGCCTGCAGTGTCGACTGCTCAAACTGGGGAGAAAAAGCCAACAGAGATGGTTCACTGGCTTGCCCAAGACAACTATGGCCTAAACACAACACTTGCCCCACAACTGTCCCCATTCCCTTGCCTTTCCCAGATTTAGCAGTCACCCATGCAGGATTTTTGGGGACAGCACTGACTTTGAACACAACTCAATTTGGTGTATTTAATCCTTGGACAGGCTAGGAGCAAAAGAGAGGACAAAATGTGATGAGAATCTAGGTGAAGAGATAGGCAGTGCAGAGAGGGTCAGTAATGGGGTATTTTTTTAAAGCACACACACACTGGGTTAATGTGTTCTCCCTTACACCAGGGGACATGCATGGCCCCAGGGGCAGATTGCACAGCCTGTTTGTTAGCTGCTGTAGGTGGTGGTAGTGTCTTTCCTGAGGTCTTTGGGTTCCTTCTCCTGAGGGACTTTTTTCATACAGACCAGTTCAATGCCTCAGCTCTGGTCACAGTTTCCTTTGGCCGCAGGGATGAGGAACTGATACGTGGTCATTTACCCCTTTTGACTCTTACATCAAGGCCTGGCAGCCACTGCACTGGCTTCCCAGAACCTTCTAACCCCTGCCCCAGTTGAAACCCCCTTTCAGAGTTGAGCATATGACCTTTCCTGTCATGGTTTTCATCAGAAATCCCAAAATTTCTTTAAAACATCTGGGGAATGAAACCATTTTGAGGAAGTCAGAAGGGGAAGGTCCCCTCTTCTGCCCACTGACTCCCCATTTTACTCACAAGGGTTGGGAGCTTTCATGTTCGTCATTGCTGGGAACATACAACAGCCCTGTCTGGGAGATGACCACAACCACTCCACTGCATGCCTGCCAGCCTGGGGTGGCTCTGATCCCACAGGGCTCTTGCTCTGATGCCACGCAATTCCTGCCATGTTGCAAGACAACCGTGGGTCCCTCTTTGGGGTTGTGAAGACAGTCCTGCCACTGTCACAAGGTGCCACAGCAAACAGCTTTGCCACCACAGAGATGTGGCAACCTCTCTGATGAGGGCAAGGGCAGGTCATGTCCTTGGTCCCCACATCCTTGCTGCTGACAGCTATCACCACCTAGGCACACCAAAAGACAACGTTCGCCAAGATTCAGGTGCACCCTCACTGCTCCCTGAGGGACCATAAGATGTTCTGGGAGGCACCAGAGCCTGGGAGAGGCAGTGTTGGGAGGGTTTGTAAAGCTCCTGCCAGGAGCTGGAATACTGAGACAAACTGCCCAGCCCATGAATGATCCAGTAGACTTGTTCCCTTCAGAGAGGCACTAACATCTGGGCAAAAAGCTCCTCCTCCAAGGGATGAACCACACTCAGACCATTTTGGATCTCATTTACACAAAAGAAATAACCTTGTCCCGGTCACTTAGCAAATACTTTCTCCAGGAACCTGCATGAGCAATAACCTGAGACAGGGGAAGGACAAGCATCCCATCCCTGCTCCTTGCAGTAGGGAGATGACAAGGGAAAATGCTCAGATGGAGGAAATGCAGGTGAACAGATGCTAACTGCCACCAAGATACGATTCTGACATTGTTGGCTACTTGGCTATGAAGAAAATATAGCACCTAGGGAGGTGACAACCATAGCTGAAGAGGCATTCTTACGGTACAACACCCTGTGACACAGCCAAACCTTTCTATAGAAGTTTCTTTTGTTTAGAACCTCCCTGTCACCTTTTAAAATTGGAAACCCTTTTTGCCAGGGCTTAACAAAAAAAGGCATTTTAATAATGAGATTCTTTTCCAGGTGTTTTTCCCTGCACTTGCATAATTCAAAACTACTGGACCAGAGAGACAGACAGACAGACACTGTCTGCAGGCATGGCAACAAATAAATGTGACTACTTTTCAACAGCCGCCCACTGGAATAAGTGCATGTCTTGCAGTTATTTCAGAGCAAAATTGCTCCCTTCATTTCCTTCTCTTTAAAAGCCAGGGAAATTAAGTACCACTTTTAAGGAAGTAAAACCACGACATCCCAGCAGCATTAAGGTTTGCTGGCACTGTGGCTAAGGAAGTCCATATATGCCATTTTTCAGAGAGTAAATGTACTTTGGCTGCTTACAGACATAAAAGCATCAACCTCAACAGTAACACAAAACATCCCATATGGAGAGGAGATCCAGCTCTGGCTGCACTGGGCACTGCTGATGGGCAGCAGGGAGGCAGCAGGGATGGCAGCCCACTGCAAGGACCACCAGCATTGCCCTCAGCCCTTGGGGGCTGCCAAATATGACAGACCCATGGACATGGGGAGATAAAGGGCACAGTTGGTGGCTGGGGCATGTGGCACAGCCCAGCCCGTTGCACCGGTTGGAGAGTGGTTTCCTGTATGACTTCCTACAGGGAAGTTGTGGGTGAGGATCCCTCTGCAAAGACAAGTGTGGCTGCATGAGAGGAAAACTGCCCACCTGGGGGAGAAATGCAACAGAAGGAAACAAACACCTTTTGCAGCTTCAACTACAAGCCCTGCTGTGAAGAACAAGCAAGACACCTTCCCTGATTCTGGGTCACAGATGCTGGCTGGGCTGCACACATCAGGGGCTGGCAAGGGTAAGCACTCTCTGCTTCAAGCAGTGACGGTGGCTTGTCCTGCTGCAGACCCTCGCACAGGGAGTGACTCACTAAGCCCACCTGCAGGGGAGCAATCTCCACCCAGGCTGCCCATTTTTCAGCAGATCTAGCCAGCACAGCTCAGGGTGATGAAGAGGCCTGAGATGTCACAAAACTGTAAATCCTTCATGGCTGAGTCCAGCTTTATATATATACACATATATATGCAAATACCTATGTCCATGTGCATATATGCAGAACCCAACACCGAAACATCAATTATTAGTTCAGAAAGGGCAGCAATGATGCCTATGATGGCCCAGAGTTGGCTTTGAAATCCTCAGATGGTGAAATCTCCCAGGCTCAGCCCACTGGTAATTAAACCGTTTGCCCAAGTACCAGCAATGGCTGTACGTGGTTTGTATCAACAGTTACTCCGTAAAGCAGTGTGGTCTTGTCTTCTGGGCATAGCCAGAGGTTCAGATGTGAGGGCCTTGGGGGTGTTTGGAGATGGACTAGCATGCCACACACCACAGGGGTGAAAAAAAGGGTCAGTGCCCAGTGCTCCACTCCACCTTCACGTCATCACCTCCATCTCCCCACAAACTTACCTGGTAATTGTCATACAGGGCCTGAAGTGGGCTGCGACCGGCCTTCCCCTGCCAGGTGGATCTCACGTCCCCATCTTCTGAGGCTGAAAAAGGAATGAGCAAAATCAGAGGGGTTGGAAGGGTTTGCTTTCCTCACCTTCTCTGGAGATGCTCAAGCTGGGATAAGGCAACATTCCCCGAGTAGAGACAAATCCATCTGGCTCTGGAAGCAATGCTTAAGCAACGTTTGTCCCTCCCTCTTAAATGTTAACAAAATTTGTAAAGAGGATTCAAAAGATCCAACCCTAATCTTTAACAAAAAAAGACCATAAATAAAGGTAACATCTTGTTACAATTTCAAGAGCAACTGGGAATAGTTTGATCCATATGCATTTGGGAAATGCCACTGTGTGCAGGCTGCATTGTTGAGGGAATGACCCGGGAGACAGGACCTTGAGCAGCATCACCACGGCCCTGTGAGGGATGAGATGGATCTGTGCTTAGCAGAGCTAAGGGAGCAGATCCAACACCAGCAGCTCTGTGCTGAGCCCCCACAGGCTCAGAGTTTGCACTTTCAGGCTCAGAGACATGTACAGTAGCAGACAAATCGGTCAGATGCTTTGTCTGACTGGCAAATCAATTTAAGTTCTTAACTGCTATTTTTTTCTTCCCTCCTAAACCAGCACCATCTCCTCCGATGTTTGAAGCTGAAGACAGCCACCCAAGCCATCGTTGCCCCTCCCCTGCCCTGAGGATTGTCTGGTTCTGTTTCAGAGGGTGCATCAGCACCAAACCCAAGGCTGGATCTGGCCAGTCACAAATGTGGCACTGGACACCCAATTGGTGACAGCTGCTCAAGTTCTCATGCTCATAAATTATGTACGGTGCAACCACTTTCCAGGCTATGAAGCATCTGCTTCAGCTGCCATCCTGTGGCCCCAGGGACCTGTTTCCAGCATAGCGTGGGCAGAACCATGTGGCCTGGATATCCCAAAGCTGATGCAGGGAGCCACCCATGGCAGGGGGACAGGTTCTCCCTTGCAGTAATACCTGAACCTCCCACCACTCATCCACCCTCTGCTTCTTGTCTCTGACCCTCCCTGTTGGTGGCTTCCACAGAAGAAATCACACCATGAGGTTTAGAATGGAACATGATGGTATTTCTGAAGAGGATGATAGGAACCATTGTTCAGGAGATTGTGGCCTGGGAGGCACTTCCAGTGCTCCAAGTTCCTAGAAAAAGCATGTGCCACAAGCCATTTCTGGCAACATGAAGGTTTCTAAGAGGCTTTTTGCATGACAGTTTGGGGCTCTGGATCTTTTAATTCACTGACCATCACCAAACAAAACCAAAGTTGTTATACAAGCCCCAGATGGCATCCATATAACCAAAACAACCCGAAGGAAAAATCCAGATCCCCTCTCCATTTTCATGTGCTTGTATTTTGCTTAAATGAAAACTGCTCCAAAGCACAAAGTCACCAGGGTCTAAGCTAAACATTATTCATTCCTGGAGCTGTAATTAGGAGGAAGTGACTGCCTGACCTCACAAGATTTCATCAGCAGTGCCTGAACGCTTCCACGTCCATGGGAAATGACACTTCCTTGCAGCACTGGATTGATCAAGATGTGACTCAAGGAGAAGGTACAGTTTCTTTCTCAAACCCCTGTATCAGTTACCCCACAGGAGGATGAAATGGCATCTATCCTAATGAGAGATAAGTAGAAAATCCAATGTACAGTGTTGGGCTGAGATGTTTGTCCCAGAGGGGCCCTGTTTCACATTTCCAGGCTCAGTCCTCCATAAACGGCAGGGAATGAAATCAGCCTTGAAAACTCAACTCGCTGCAGCTCAAATCTGCGAGCAGAGACCATTAGACTTGAGTCTCTTTCCTGGCTGGGCTGATAAAGTCCTGTTCGATGTAGCAGCGTGGCCCCACTGTGGGCTGTGTCTGCAGTGCCCTGCACCACAGCAGACACCAGTCCTGTATTTAGTAAAAACAATGTGGAGGCGTTTGTTTTTGAGATCAACGTGTGCATCAACCAGAACCTTTCTCACCAAGACAGAGGCAAAACCTGGGTGGTTCAGGCCGACTTGAAAGCTGCTAGAAATGCAAATAGCTCATGCTGGTGCTGCACGAGGGGGCGTGGAAATACCCCAGGGAAAGGCTTCAGTGCCTGGTGCAGCGTCGGGTCATGGCCCTGGAGGAGCACTGGCTCGGCAGGAGGCTCTCTGGGCTGAACAAAAGGCCAATCTGCAGTAAAGAGGGTAGGGAGCAGAGGTTGGACAGGTCACATCCATGCTCCGACCTTTCAGTCCTCTTCTTTTGGCAGGAACCAGCCTGACCAGCAAGCTGCTGCCCTTTGCAGGACTCCCGCCAACAGCCCCAGCAGAAACATTGCAAAACGGATTTCCTCCAGCCTTTCCCCAGAGTAAGATTTGTCAGAGAACAAGGCATCTTCTCTGGTTAGTTGTAAACCCCCTGGGATTCCCACTATGCTTTTGCTGTCCAGGGTTCCAGAAAAAAAGGAGAAGAGGAAAAAAAAACCAGAAAAATCCCCAGCCAGGCTGCTCCCGTACAGCTGGAGGAGGCTGGGAGTGCTGAGCTGGCAGGGGGAAGATGCCGGCACTGCACAGTCACTGCATCCTGATGGCTTGTGCACTCCAAAGTCATGACACCAGCCCTGCCAGGTCACTGCCAAACCCTTCAAAGCAAGTGTCTGGCCCAGCAGCAGGTTTTTACAAGGCTCTACTGCAGGAAGTCTCCCCTCTCAGAAACTGTCTGCTCGAACTACACACAGTATCCCACTGAGAAAAGCAAACAGGATCCTGGCTGGACCACAATGATGACTTTTGAAGCCAGTGTTAAAGCCTCATGGCAGAAGGGGAGATGCAGATGCAGCTCAGAACAGCTCCAGGAGGCAGCAGTGCAGGTGGTGTCCATCCTGGTGTGTATGTGCTGGGGGACCGGAGTGTCCATTCTCTTCGGGGATAGGTCAGAGAGGCTGCAGGTGCCTGTGGCCAGCAATGTGTGAGTGAAGAGACAAGCCCCAGCTGCCTGTGTCCAAAGCATTCCCAAAACATCTGAGATCACCTGGCAGAGTAACTCTGCCAGAGCAACACTGGCCATCACAGTGGTAAGTAGGCCAGAGCTGCTGCAACCCTCTTGAGCCAGCATCAGGCTGCAGACAGTGATTTAACAGTGTCCAGCCCCACTAAGATATGGCCACCTAACACAGCTCTGCCCTATGACTCCAAGCTGTGCCCATCCCCTGTTCACCACACCTCCGCCCCAGCACCTGCAGCATCACTGCCTTCTCCCAGTCCTCCCCCATCACCACGTCCTCATGCAGCTCTATGCACACAGCTTAACCCTAAGCTGAAGACAAACCCCCATGTCCCCAGGTGTCCCATCCTACCACCTTATAATGCAATCCCACAGCTTGCTCCCATCCTGGGGTCTCTCCCCATTTTGGTACTCCAGTTTGGGAAGGCCAAGGAATGCTGAAAAAAATGACAGCATTGAGGAGGGAGTATCATCTGAGTAAATCGATGGTTTGTACTGCATTTGGCACCATGGCCTTAAGTACAGCAGGATATTCCATCATGGAGGAGCTGCCAAGGTTTTCACATCCTGGCTTTTCTCCTGATTTACAGTTTGTTACTGAGGTTCCAAGATTCCACCACATGCAGTGGTAATGCTTGGAAATTTAGCATCGCCACAATTGCATCTGAAAGCAGGAACATGACTTAGCCAAGGCATATCAGTTTTCTAAAGGGGACAAAACATCAACCCTTGGCAGCTGCTGGATCACTATTTGGGTAAGAAGTATCAAAATAGTGCATATCCATGATGTAAATCCAAAATGTTTTTCACTGAGACAAGCAGAAGGAAGTATCACATTTGCCCTTTGCATTTTCAAAATACAAGGCCCAGGAATAGGAGTGATGCAGAGCAAGAGATCAAAACTCCCATGGTAAGGCAGAGACCCTGACAGGAATCACTGAATAAGATGAGCCTGAAAGGGAGCTCAAGCACATTTTTGAGCCTCCTGTGCAACACATGCTTTCAGACTTTCCATCAGAGCTTAAAAAGGCATCACAATTCCCCCCTCCTTCCTCCCTCCTTTCCCCCTGCAGCCCAGACTTCAGTGCTGTCCCATCACAACTAAGGTTACTCTCTTGCAGTGTGACATCAACACTGCACCAGGATCTGGGGTTTCAATGACTTGCCAGCTCTTCTTGGAAAAAGGAACAGATTTTAAAGCTCTGACTATTTAGGTTACTAGCTGATTGCAAAGACAGCCAGACATGTGAGGTGAGGGAAAGACTGGATCATGCCCATTCCAGACTTCTGGAAACACCAGTGAAAGAATTTGCTGTTTTGGCTGCAGAGACCCTTAAGAAGGGAGGGAGGTTCTCTGCAACCACAACAGCAAGTCCAGTGCCTGAGTTGAAGAGTTTGGCCGGGAGACAGGATTCAGGCAGCAACAAGCGTGCTAGGCTGACATCAGCATTACCCAGGCTTCAGAAAACAGTCTGAAGGAAAGAAAACAATTAAAATATGTGGGTGCAACTGAATAATGAGTAACTGGGAACAGAAATCAACATAGCATTTACCAAGCACAGCTTATACCCAGGCAACCTCGCCTGTGAATAAAATAAGTTGTTTCTGTAGATCAAGCCTATGTGTCAGATCTTCAACCAGACACACACAGTGCATGAGGTATGACACACCACAGGAAACAAGTACTTCAGTGGAAGATGAAGTTTAAAAGGTGAACTGTAAAGGACATGAGCAACTAGAAAGCAGGTGGCACTTAAATGAAAAATAACAGGCAGAGGGCAGATTTCTAGTAAAATATCTCCCAGACTGGCTTTGAGATTAAACTTCGGGAAGGACTTGACACAAAAATAGAAAGATGCTGATGATAGACAAAGCACTGAGAAAGGCTGCCATGTCAGGGAAAGACTGAAACACCAACAGGGAAACTCAAATTCATCCTGGACCAGAGGAGTGGAAATTTAATAGGATTTAATTTCACAATGTTGGAATTCAGCGGTTTCTGCTACTTTGCTGCTGGAAGTGGCAGGAGGTCCCAGATGCATTAGTTCTGGGCTATCAGCTGCCAGTGTGACAGCCATAAGAAAAAGGCAAATGAAGTCCTGAAATGTATCGGGTGAGGTACTTGCCATAGCAGCAAAAAGAGCATGAATACTATTATCCACAGCATTGGTGACCCTCACCTGCAGCACTGCCAGCTCTGCTCTCCTGGGACAAAGGCAGATCCAAAGCTGTTGAGAAGGGCTGCCAGGTGACCAGGTGACCCCAGGACTTGCTGCCCCCTGGGACGCTGCAAGGGCTGGATGTGTGCATGACCTGAGCTGGAAGGTGATTATACCCTGGGAACAGGCCAGCAGAGAATGACAGGAGGTGTTTCACATGCAGGACATCTTCATGCCCACTCGCTCAGGTGCCAGACAGGAAGAGGTTTGGAAACCCCAGATCAGAGGAAGCCAGTGGTTGAGATGTAACAGGAGGAATCCCAACTCATCTTGGGCTGGAGGATGAAGCTTTCAGGTATTTTTCAGGCTGGACCCCAGGGCCACGAGGAGCCAAAAACTCCACTTGTGGTCTCCAACACATACACTGGAGAGGGTTAAAACCTGGAGGAGATTCAGTGGTTTCCAGCCAAGGGAAGTGAAGAGACAGCACATGTGCTTGCATATGAGCAGGCACCCCAGAGGCCCTGAGGAGCTAATCCTGACCCCCACCACTGCCTCCCGCTGCTGTCTCACAGCCCCAGCCTCACTTCCTGTTGTGTCTGTGCAAAACCTAAAAAAAGAGAAAAAATAATTGTGGTGCCTGAAATGATCAGTGTTAATTACAGCCTGTGACTGCCAGCGGCTGAGTGAGATAGGTGGTTTTTGTTCTGTAGGAAGAGTCAGTTCTCAGGACAGACCCTCTTGGAAGAGGATATTCTCTCTCAGACCAAAAAAAAAGCTCTGAACTTGGAGGAGGTGCTATTTTTGATGGATTCTGACTGAAACATAGTAAAAGGTATTGGTGACAGGAACTGTCTGCCTAGAACACACGGCATATGTGTAGTTGAACTGAGTTCATGGAAGGAAGAGTTTACAGTGGGAAACAAAGAACTATATTAACCTTTTTTATAAAAAGGGGAAACAATACCCAGAGCTCTGTGATGTAAAGGGATTAGCACTTGCTTTAAGTCAGTCACTAGAAGAAGCAGAAATTAAGACCTGGATCTCTTTGTGGGCACAGCAGTGAGCTTCTCCAAACTCTGCTGACTCCTCTCCAGCACCTCTCACAGGTGATGAGTGAGTTTTTCAGCCATAGCAGTGATGGCTCACTCATCCCTGCCTGCAGAAACTCAGCCCTGCTTTGTGAAGACAGGCTCCTCACCATTAAAATAATGCACCCAAGAGACACAGAGAAGGATCATGCCATGTAATTTATGAGAGAATATTATGACTGTGTTAGTCAAAGCAAACCCTAGCTGCAGCCACTGGCTGCTGAATCTGTCCAGTTTTCAATTTTAACATCCAAGCAGGCTGACAAAAAATAAAACAAGAGAGAAGGAGAAAGAGAATAAAGCTTGGCAGCAGCACTGATGGCTCCAGACAGTTCCTTCAGTCTGAGCTCAGTTTTCCCTCCTGGTTTGATAGCAAAGCCTGGGACATGGAGCTGGACACATCAAGTGTGTGAGGATGGTCCAGGGCACATTGGCCAAGAAATCCCACAAGGAAGCAGCAGTCAAACCCCTGGGCAGCGGCCAGTGATCCATGTGAAAAGCCTTGCTTGGAAGAATCAGAGCTATTGGGTCAAACAGTGCTATCTCAAGAACGCAGTTTAATTCTAGGAAGGTCTAGCTTTCAAGTTGGGCTCCTGAAGGTGGAGAACACATTTCCTTAATTTCTACCTAAGCAAAAGGGCTGATTATTGTTTGTTGTTTTGTGTTTTTTTAAAGACAAAACAATGGTGATGTGGGAATCCAAACACCAAAATTCCACAGACAATTCCAGATCCACTGGCTTAACGCTGTGGAAGGCAGTGACCTCTCTTTGATGGACAAGATGACCAAATAAGCAACCATTTGCTTTCTCACATGCTACACTTGGCTGTGAAGAACTGTGGCAATTCTGGCATTCACAGGGCTAAGGGAGGACCTCTGGGAAATAAAATCAAAGCTCATTCCTATTTTAATTCTTACTGAGAGGTTTTGATTTGGAAATGGAAATTTCTGGCTCCAAAATCAAATCAGATTTTTGGCTTCAAGGAGGCAATCAAATTTCCTTAGATTGTAATGACTGCTGATTTTTACTACATCTAGAAAGTCAAGAATATAGATAAAAGAGGCTGAATTAAAATGCTTAAGAAAGGAAAAGAAATCTGAGACACATGATTGATTTACTTAAATGCACCCTTCAGCTTTGTGAATTCAGACACAAACACCTCCAATGGGGAGCTGCAAGTGTAAGGAGGTGTAAGTGCAAGGGCTCATCCAGGTGTTTGCACCCAGAATGCTCAGAGGTAGAGGGCAGCATCCATGCCCCATTCTGGTATGTAACTTGGCAGTACAGCACATACACGAGTAAGAATTTTGGGGAGAGAGAACATATTATGGGGAGTAACAATATCCAGACAAGCACAAGAAAAAAGTAACCAGCCCTATGGAGAACAATTAGAAGACATGTTTTTCTCATCTTTACCCTGGGCCTCTCCCATGCAAAGCAGTGCTCCTCAAGAAGAGGAGAGCTCAGATATCAACCTGTGATAGCCCCCACCTTGCACAGCTTCCACTGGCAGTGAACAGATCCCTTCGGTGCAAATGCTGTGCTTGACCTCTTTTCATCCTGAGGCTGTGCCAGCAAGTGGTGAGCAGGAAGAGTGATGGAGGGGAGCTGGCATCAACTCACATGCTCTGTAACTCTAGCAATTACAATACCAACATGCATTTCTTCCTCCAGTCCAACATTCTCTATAGCTCAGTAAAAGCCCCTGTGGCCCTCCCCACCTCTGCTTCTCTTTTCATGGTATTTTTCTCCCCAGTTATGGTTTATTCAGCCTGTTCTGCCTCATGACAATATACTCTTGCAAAGGCTCAGTACAGACATGGGATAACCCACTCCCACAAGCAGGTGAGCAGGTGGCTCTCCTGTGCAGGAGGTTATGTGGACACAGGTAACAGCTTGCCACCTAACACAGCTCCATGCAGTGCGATCACGGGCAGACCCACTGCTGGCTGTCTCCAGTATTTTCCTTGCTGATGAACAAGCCAGCAATACATAACCCAGGCTATTCCTGACAGCCTGCCCTTGGCTCTGCAGGCCAAGTCTCAGTGAGGACTGGCTGCTCTGCATGACTCTGTGCTGAGGTACAGGCGGCGCAGAGTCTGTTGGAGATGTCTGTCTCTGCTCACTTGTTAGGGAAAGGGAATATTCTCCATTCTCCATCAGCCTTTTCCCTGTCAGCTCCCCTCCTGTTGCCTTACAGCAGACTGACAACCTGGAGCATCCTAGGGAGCAGCAGGACCTTTCCCTTGCTTGCTCCAGAGTGTTTTCAGACATTAGAGCAGAGCAAGGGGCAGGACACTGCTGAGCTGACTAGCTGTGGATGGCTGAAAGAACTGCACAGGTGCCCGTGTATCTGCACCAGGACCCATTTAATGCACTGATCCTGTGCTCCTCTCCCTGGAGGAATGGGCAGTGGAACCATTAGAAACAGGACCTCTAAGGGGAACCCGAGGTCTGTAGCTGGTTGTACCCCTGCAAGGGTCCTCGAGCAGGTCCTTCCCAGATAACCCAGCCAGGCTAATGTAGCATATCAGAAGGGCAGGACTGTCACCTTTGTGATTCTGCTTTCTTGAGCAGATCAGCAGGCAGGCACATCCCTGTGCCCAGCAAAACCATTCACCATCTGATTTAGTGGCATTCCTCCATATCACCAGCTGAGCCACAACCCTCAGGCATTGACATGACACTGGGAAGCTCAACTGTCCCTCTGAAATCACTGGATAAATGTCTTTCACCAGCACTGCACCCTAACTCTCAGGATGAGAAACTGGCTGAAGTAGCTTAGTTTTGGGTCATACAACTCTATTTTCAAGCATAGCCACCCCCTGAATATCATCAGTCCTATTACCTACCATGGCAAAGCCCCATCTCCAGACAGATGCCCACCTCTCACAAGGAGAGTCCCCAGAAGCACAGACAACCAAAATATGTCTGTTCTTGCAGAGTTGGGGAGTAAAACACACACATAACCCTGAAGCTCATCTGCTTGTCCATCAGAGGACTTAACAAAGGGTATTCAATTTCTCTTACCATTACAAGATTGCTTCTT
Source organism: Scytalopus superciliaris (assembly GCA_013400415.1). NCBI lineage: Eukaryota > Metazoa > Chordata > Aves > Passeriformes > Rhinocryptidae > Scytalopus > Scytalopus superciliaris. Next base: position 135,616 of record VXBX01008994.1, read on the forward strand.
GGACTTTGTTTAAGGCACTTCCCAAACAGCACCCACATGACACAGATTGAGCACTTTGGGGCTGATCCACAGATCATTGGACATTTTGGCTCAGGTGGTCCAGCACACTCTTGTTTAAAGGCCCTGCTCAATCAACCAAGTGCAGGATTGTGCCCAGAGAGCCCCTGGTATGAGCAGCCCAGCCTGTGGGGACTGCTCCCAGTGGGAAGGCAGAAGGCTCCCTTTGGTGGTTCATATGGTCCTGACTTAATGATGTTTCATTCAGCAATAATTAATCCAACTGAGTGACTTGAATTTGGCTGGATCACACAGCACTGGAGTCCCAGCAGCATGGGGATGCATGAAAGCTTAGCTAAGGCTTTTTTCCCAGCATTGCACATTTTATCCTATCCCCGTCAGCCCTTCTGAAATGGCCAAGCCAAGTAACTAACTCACCCACCTTCCCTCACCTCCCAGCACTTACAAACTGTGGAGGACTAAACAGAGATGTGTTGGGAGGAGGTTACCCACAAAGCTAAGGGAAAAACCACAAGGAAAGCAGCTCCGGGCAAACTTGAGCGGGGCAAGACAGGACATGCACCAAAGGAGGTTTACACAGCCCACATACAACAGGCACAATGAGCTGCAGCAGGGAAAGACAAATTTTCTCTCCCATCAGCTTGGATGGGTGAACCTGCACATATTTGCATATGAGAGAAGGTGGTTTTTCAGCACCACAGGCACTGGGGTCACTTAAAAGTGATGTTTTAGCCACCACAATAAAGTACCATTTCAGGGCAAAATGATGGAGGGGGGAAGAAGAAGGACGAAGGCTGCACAATGGTCCTTCTCCAGTACCTGGCTAAAACATGTCCCATTCCTGTGGAGCCAATTAAGAGGTCCTACCAGCCTCTATCATGAAGACCTGCCTTCCCTGGAAATCTCTCCCTTTTTCCCTTCTGTTTTTCTGGGAAGCTACTTAAGGCCAACTCCAAGCAGCCATGGATTGGCTCCTGAAGGGTGATGGGGCACCCTATGCTCAGCACCCATTTTCAAGCCACATCTCTGCTGACAAAGTACCCCCAGTACCTCCTTTCCAGCCATGTTCCTCAGAGGAGGCTCCACCAAATGCATATGCTCCATAAGTACTATCCCCTGGGGAAAATCCTTCTGCAACATTTCTGCCCCAAGCCACACAGTTCCTACACACACGAGATGTGGGATCCCCAGACCTCACCATTAAAAGGTGCGCATGGGCAAGAAGTTCAGGATTACTTCCTTTTGGAAGAAGATGAAAGGAGGTGTCAGGCCCTTGTTTTCAGCAATCACCCCCTTGCAGTTTCTCCAGAATCCCAGGGCTGTGTGGCACAACTCGGTGGTAATGGCAGCCAGGCTCCGTGGCACTGATGACATTCTTCCTCTAGCCAAGAAACACACTCCAAAAGTGGACAATGAGTCACTGTTTTACATGGGATAACTCCACGGACTGCATTGCCTTTAACAGAAAAAGTCATTCACTCCTCCAGGGATGTGCCCTGCTGGCTGGAAGGGAGCAGTCCATGGGCAAGAGAGGCACAAGGGATGTGCTGCCTGCAGGAAATGTTAATGTAGGGTGTGGATGAAGGTCCTAAGCTATTCTCTATGGAAAGTGATGGATGGGAAGAGCCACGCAGAGGGGTGAGTACATGTCCTGCTCTCGTTCCAGCCAGACAGGAAACAGTCAGGCCTGCCAGAAGCAGCAGTGGTTGTGGTGAATGTCTGAGGGTGGAAACGCATGGCCTCAGGGAACTTAAGAGGGACCAAAAATCCAAGCACAACTGCCTCCACCTGTGCTTAAGATCCCTGATATCACTAATCCGTGCCTGTGTCCCTGTACCTGGGGCTCATGGGATGGGAGTGACTCTGGCATGCTGCATCAGGGGATGCAGAGGCAGCAGAGCTGCATTACTGCTCTGTCTGATATTGGGGCACTTATCCCACTCACACAGTACAAATTACTTGCAGCACAAGGCCCTCACACACAAACCTGAAGGCAGACAGGTGCATGGAGAGCCCAGGACCATATTAAGTGCACCCACACGATTTCCAGCCTGAAAAAGGCAGATGGATGTTCCTTACTTCCTCGATGTGGGGTTGCAGTGCTCCTTGTTCATGACTGTCACCTATCCATAATCATTTCCATGCTCAGTGGCTCACACCAGATGCAATAAAACCACAGATGGCAGACACAGCACACTGGCCCCTCCAGCACAAAGCACTGCTGGCACCAAGTGTCACCAGACTTCAGGTTTCTCCTTCTGGATCCAGCTCAACACAACCACATTGACTTTCATTGGAAAATACCTCAGCCCAGCCTCTCAAGTGCTGTGGCAACCTTTGTAGGGCAGGCAATGCCTGTGTGCCAAGAACAGTGGCAGACACCTCCTGAACGGCCAGCAGAACAGGCAGCAGCCTTGCATCTGACCTGACGCCGTTTCCTGCCACAGTCTCCCCTTGACTGTCCCCCATGTCACCAACTTTTCAGTACCTTCTCTTCTAGCTTGAGCACATCCTGACCAAGATCCTCGCCAAGAATCCCACCTGAAGAGGGCATTGTGACAGGTCACATATGGGGCTGGCACAGCCACTACTACAGAAACATGACAGACCTATTTCACATCACCACTCCCTCCTCCACTGAAAGGATCCAGAAAACATCTCTCCAAGGGGCAACTTCTCCATTCTCACTCCTCTGGGTCTGCTGTACCTTTGGCACAGTTCATGGCTGGAAGCAGGACACCAGGCAAGACCAATCACTGCTGCACCACAGCCTGCATGTCCCATTCAGCACCACGTGGGATGTGGGATGGGAGGGAGGCAGCAGTCCAATGTTCAGAGCTATTTGGATCTTTCTCCAAACCACTAAAACTGAGGGATCTCTGCTGAAAGCACTCCAAAGAAACATAGCAAGCACTGCCGGCAATATAATCTCCACTGTCCATTTCTACTAATGCTCTTCCAGGTTTAGCAGGAACGCGAAGGCATGGAGCTGACTTTTCACCATCCAGGGTGTGCAAACACTCCGAGATGAGCAAAGCCAGTGTGACCCTGCATCTACCACCAGTGCCCTTCAGAGGGGCACTTCCCAGCAGGCTCCTGGAACACTTGCCTGGCGAGAGAGACAATGGATTCATTCGTGTGTGTTTTGCTCAACGTGCCTGGCCAACAAACCCATCCCACAGAGCTTCATATTTGCAGTGCACACTCAGCACTCTGCAGTTAACAAGGGCTGAGAGACGACTCAGCATTGATGGTTTGCAGCCAACCCTGCTTCCATCTGCTGTACACCACAGCTCAGACAGCAGCCACAAAGGTGGCTGTGAGGTTTGAGAGGGTGTCGTCAGATGGATGTTTATTTAAGCTGCTACAAAAAGAACATTAAACTCTTGACATGAGATTGGGTCTGAACATCCTGCACTACTTTAGATTTCTACTGCTTGTCACACATGCTGGGTAGGAAAATAATTATCTTTCTAACTTTAGTTTTTTGCCTTTTTTTTTTTTTTTTCCCACCCTAACAGGAGGTTGCTCAGCCTTTAACTGCCTGGAAGGGATTTCTGAAACCTGAAATCCCTGGTCTGTCCACACTTCAGCCAGATGACTACTGTCTCGGGAGTGCTGCCTGTACCCCAGCCAGAAGCGACTGTGATTCAGAGATCTGGCTTCTGGACATGCTTTAAAACCACTTGAGCATTACATTTGATGTTCAAGATCCTGGGAGGTTTACTTAGGAAGAAGTTATTGTCATTGCCATTAGGAACATACTAAAACTACAGAAGGAAACTTCTTGTTTTCTATAAACCCTCATGAAAGTTCTTTCCTCTCTTAACTCCCACTTCCTCTCACAGCTCACTTCGCCTTTATGTTTCTAAAAATAATTTTTCTTCATTTCTTACCAATGACACCTCTTGGACCATCACAGTGTCACTAGCCATAGCCAGGCATGGGGGTTGGCATAGCTGGCCCTGGGCTGTGTCTCCCTCCTCCCCAGAGGTGAGGATGGCTCAGGCTCTGTTTTCCAAGGAAAGCCTTCTTATTCCCATTTAGTAAACCTGAGTCAAGGATCAGCCAGGGAAACTCTAATCAAGGGATGGAAAATGGCGACAGTTATAGGATTAGCTTGCAATAAATCATGCAGAAAGGGAAAGAAAGAATCCAGCTGCTTCCAGGAAGCTGCCAAATACCCCAGCATCATCTGTGGGGATCGTATTAGGAACAGAGCCAGCAGCAGCTGGTCTGGACACTCTGACCCATTCAGTGGTTCCTAAACCCTCATGTCTCCTCGGCAGGAGGTGGCTCTGGTCACCTGATATCCGCCTGAGGCAGATGCCAGGAAGATTTAATAGAAGGATATCAGGCATTTGAGGTCGAGGGATGTATTTTCCTGGGGCAACATCCCTAGCTCTCTGCTGTCACAAAGACTGCAATTAAGATCTTTATAGGAAACAGAAAATTAACAGTATCCAGCAGGAATAGGCCTCTGTGACCAAAGAAAGTATCTCTCTGTAAGTACTATACAATCTTCTGTTTCCAAATGGTTAATTCCTCATACAAGCTAGCTACAAGCTTTCCAAGAGCAATTTCTCTTCCCCATTACGCCTGTCGCTCTCATGGCCCCAGTTGGCTGCTTGCATTTATAACGCAAGCCTGGACTGCCAGCATTTCCATTCCTTGTCAATAAACTCCTTTGCAGCCTGCTGCCCAAAGGAACTGCAGCAGAAGGGCTTGCACTGGCAATGCCAAGGCAGAGGTTCTTGATGGGATGCACAGGGACCGATTTTCCATGGGCAAAGCTGTACCAGAGACCCACCTCTCCCTGCACACCCACACAAGGTGGTCGTGTCCATACCCCTGCAGGCTCTCATCACTGGGCAGGCTCAGGCAATCCACATCTGCTCACACAGCACCATGGATGTACCAAGCCAAGAGACCATCTGCACCAGTGTTGCCTTCTGCTCAGCTGCTGAGGCCATGGCCGGCTAGGGTGCAGGGGACCAGGCTGGACTTGCTCAAAACCTGCCCACAGTCAGATCTGTTTTGGGCAGGTGCTGTTTGTGCCCTCTGCACACAGGCTACCTGCACACATACAACAAAGAGAGGTCTTGCTGAATGTGCTTCAAGCCATCTTGCCAGTGACATGTATCTGGGATTGATGAAAGACTCAACAAGCAGATCTTGGAAAAAATGCACACTCAGCAAACCCTTCCCAACACAGCACCTTTCACACAGCTATCCCTCCCTGGCTTTGCTTCACAGCTCTCACCTCTGCTCCCAGCAGAGAGGGTTTGTGTTCTGCCTTCCTAAATGAGAGCAGGTCATTAACTGGTGAGACTCGCTGTCACAAGCTACAGAGCAAGAGGTTTTACAATGCATTGAAGAGATGCATGAGCTTGCAGAGGAGAACAGGAGCTAATTAGAGCCCACTGGAGACTAGGGAGAATCACCTCCAGCACATAACATCCCACCACACAGCCCCTTGTGCCTACTTCTGCTGCATTTAGTAGTGGCCATTGCCTGAGGCCACTGAAGAGCCCTGTCCCTCCACCCAGAACGTTCAACAGAGGACACAAACATCTCCAGTGCCATCACAGCACTGAGGCACAACAGATCCAGCATCACTGGCAGCAGCTTGTGCAAGTGGCTGTTGGATTTAACTCCCTGTTGCCAGGCCAGCCCTGAGAGCGGCTGCCAGCAGCAAGTGCTCTGAAGACATGTCTGTACTTTTTACAGGAAGTGAGCAAACTCTGATGGAGACCTCAGGAAGAAGGGAACTGGGAGGCTTGCACCTACAGCACCCAGCAGCATCGGTGGGTGCAAAACTCCACCAGCATCAAGTCAGCCTTGCTTCAGTCTCACAGTGCCTCTGTCTGCTGATCCTATTAAGCTAAAGGGAAATCAATCTCCCTGAAGCTGCCAGGAGTAAACTTGGAAAAGACCCAGCTGTGAATACACTACCCCTTTACCCTTGCCAAAAGGCAGGGCCTGGCCCTGTGCAGGACTGAACTTGCTGCCTTCTCCTGCCACGGTGAAATCTGGCTGTGCAGAGACGCTCCCTGTGGCCAGGCAAAGGTGGGCAGAGCCACACACTTGCAGGACAACAGTACTGGGGGAATGGGGAATTACTGAGGAGCTTCTGCCTTACAATTAGTCTCTGCTGATTTCCCAAGTCCCTGCCTTGAAGAAAGCCCTCTGGAATAGGGCAGTCAGCCCCAGAGACACCCACACTCAGTGGCTCCAAACAAACATCACCTTTGACCATCACGTCAGTACTACCCACCTTGCTGTGAGGTCAGTGAAGCAACATCTGGCCAGAGAGCAGCCTTAGACCAGGTTCCAACAACAGCAGTGAGGCTGCAAATTCACAGGGGGAGAGAGCACTGCAAGGGACACCTCAAACCTGATGCTGCTGCTCCCTCCCTGGAAGAGCTGGGAAAGCAGCCAGGAGATGGAGGACTATAAATCAAGTGGCATTTACATGGAGAAGGAAAAGTTGTGAGCAACTGTTGTGACAGGAGGCCAGGACTCATGGCCTTGGTGTCCCTCCATACCACAGCTGACAGGAAGAGTCCCTGGGCCAAGACATGCCCTGTGCACTGCATGAAGATCCCAAACATTCAACAGCACATGTCCACACACAAGTACCATGGGTAGAGATGCCAGCTAGAGGCTTGCTGATCTGCCACTTGAGCCACTGCACAGACACCTTCAGAGCCCCTTCTGGGGAGAAAGCAGCTTCAAGTCCCATTGGATAATGCTCTGAGCGAGTCTATCAAAATTAAGTCTAATTATGAAAAAGCTGTGTCTCACCAGAATCGGGGGCTTCTTCAGCACAGGAGGTCTTGGCACCTGTGCCTGACAGTTTGTGTATGCAGCCACATAACAGACTCATCCAAGCACGACAACAGACACAGGTTTGGGGCAGTGTGGTTTGCAGCATCTGCCAGCTGTGGAAACAGCTTCACAACGCGACACACCATTAGGCAGAGCAGCACTGCTGGGAGCACTGAATGCCTTTGCCATTCAGTGCCCCAATGTATCAGTGATCATTGATAAGGTGGAGGGAAAGCAGGACATGCTAACAGACAGGGAGGCAAACAGGACTCAAAGGAGCCAGGCTGGGCTGTCTACAGGGCTGGGAATGACTGGTGCTCGGAGAGCCCAGCTGTAAGTGAGGACGCTCTTGCCACTGTGCAGGGAAGAACCTGAGAAGGGACAGGACAGCATGTGCAACTGGGACACTGAACCCACATGCACTCACACCCTCACAACCAGATTCTCAACTATTTTTAATGCTGAATGGTGATTTCCATCTCAGCACAGAGCTGCCAAAGGATGTGGGTTATGCAGCCAGGCCTTCCTGCAATGGTAGACAGTGCGGATGTAGCTGCTGCAGGGTGGCAGAGATGCTGCAGTCCTATCAGCAAGGAGAAAGCCTGCTTTCTTCTCCCAGGAAAGACCAACTCCCAGCTCTTCCCAGCCAAATTCCCATCAGTCTGCCTGCCCATAAATTTACAACTGTTTATCTAATTAAAGCTCATCCAGATATTAGGAGCTCAGAGGCACTATGGGGAAAACAGGAGCAGACAGGACAGACAGCCTGTTTCTCCAACAGGCTGCAGGAATTTACCACTGGCTGATTCAAGGCTGGGCATCCCCATGCCCTGAAGCTAAACATGTTCAGTGCCATTCCAGCAAGTAAAGGGAATGGATTGTGCAAGGATCTCTGAGGCAAGGATCACCAGATCTAGAAACAAAATCCAGGCAGAACTTTGTCTCTGAGTCTTCAAAAGGTGGGAGCTGGAAAGAGTTACAAGGAAGGGACTTTAAGAAAGAATATTGACCCCAGCCAGGCTGGAAGGTCAGCAGGACAGCACCAGGTCCAAAATGGAGCTTCAATGGCATGGCTGCAGCACAAATCCCACCTGGTGCTCTCACATAACCCTTCACCAGCTTTTCATACTGAAAGTCTGTATTTTAGGAAGCTGCCCAGGTCAAGTCACAACAATGCCTGGGGGTGATGCTGAGACCAATTTTTCAACTGCAGGGGAGTGTGTGTGCATGGGGCAGTGTGTGTTTGATTTTTGCAATCGCTATCCTGTCTGAGTGGCTGAGACTGAAAGCACACTCAGTGCAGTAGTGTACTCTGACAGATTCAGCTCAGCAAGAGGGGAGCAGAGATTTGTGGGCTGTCAAATGGTGTGGTTGCAGTTGAGGATGTTAGCCACTGCAGTTTCTTCTGGCTACTGGGTCTCCTTGGCTTGCTCAGCTCCTTGCAGAGGGAAACTGGCACTCCTGAAACCAACTGTGCTGCCTCCTACAAAGTCTGTAGATGTCCCATTGCCTGGCTGGTGCTGCTGCAGCTTCCATTTGCTGACCAGCCAGCACACCCCGTCTCCTGACAGCATGAGCCTTGCAGTGGTATTGTTGGTATTTCTCCACAGGATCCAAGTTGCATAGAGCCATTTCTCATATTGTGTCCTTTGGCTCCCCTTCCCTTCCCTGTTCTCAAGCACACTGCATGCTCCCTCAGAGCATCACACTCTCCTTCCAACGCAATAAATGGAGAATCATCTCTGCTCTCCAGCTCATTAAAACCATAAGAGAAACAAAACCCACAGAACCCACTGCTACCTCCTACACTGGGTGACCTCCTGTGAAGGACATACTGGAAGAGTTTATCCAAGCAGTGGCCACCCAGCTCCTGGGGATACAGGGTAACTCTTTCTTCCCAGCTTTGCCCATGCAGGGCTTTGACTGAAATTTTGGCTTCCCAGTGGAAGCCACAGGTGATTGGAAAATAGAGAACAAAGCAAGTCTAGATGGCAGAAGAGACATTTGGAAGTTGAACCCTACTTATCAGAGCTCTACAAGAGACTTTACCAGGTAATTTACTGGAACACCATGGGGTACAAAACTGCAACAGAGCCAAAACTAGGATAGCCAGAATAAACCACAACAGCCAGCAAGGATCCCAACATCTGGAGATGAGCATCAGGGATGGGGGACAACTTCACAGAGCAGCAACATATATAGGGTGCATTTAGCAATACCTCCCACCATCCACCCCTGCCAGAAGGATTTTACTGCCAATGGGGCAGTTGCATTTGAAGAAGGGAAAAATTAAAAGATCCATGTGAATCAGTGGGGAAATTGGAGAGGGCTTGTGGTTGAATATGGACGTGTCCCACAGCTGCAGATCCAGACAGGAGACAGAGAGAGGGTGTCCCAGTTCACAGCACTGCAAGCTCTGCAGGTACAGGTGAATGTATGGGAGGGCGTAGACTGGTCTGATAATGACAGCAGTGGCTGGGAGCATTGGGTTTAACCATCCACTGACACCAGTCTCTCCCTTCCATTCATGAATAATTTTACTAGGGGGGGAAAAAAGGTGCCCCCAGCTCTTAGGGTAGCTCCACTTGTCCCTGTTTTCAGCATCAGTGCAAGATGTACCACTCAGGCAGGACCAAGGCATGGCAATGTTAAACCAGGCTTTCAGGCTACCTGGTGAGATGTTTCCCCCTTCTCAGTCTGCTAATAGTCCTTAACAGTCTGTTAATAAGCAAATTTTCGGGCCTTTGCCCAGCTGCCCCTCAAAGTGAAACATCCCTCCTTGGCCCCACAGAGGTGTTTGGGGAGTTCAGGTCTTGTTTGGGTACTCAGCTCCAAATTGAGAGTACTGGCAGTTAAGTATCTAATGCCTTTGTAGTCTCTTGGCTTCTGATATGGAGTCCTGGGAAAGACAGTTGTGTTTGCACTGGAATTCAGATGGAGGGTTTGTCATAGTCTCCATTAAGATGCTTGCAGAGAGCAAGGACCAAGAAAGAAAACCCGGCACATAACAAACCTCAGGAGTGCCCTGGCCATTGCGAGAGCGCTCCCACCCTCAGGCTTGGCTGATCATCCCCTGCACCAACACAGGCAAAAGTCCTACTGTTGATGTTTTTGTGGAGTTCTTATTGCAGGATAAACAGTAGTGCTGGAGTTTTGTGAGTGAGGACAAACACAGGTAGTGCCAGAGGAGAAGAGCCAGGCTGGGATGCCAGAGGGCTGCAGGACCAGCAGAGGCTGGATCCAACTGGCAGAGCCACTGAGACATGAATCTCTCCTGCAGGGACAGAGTTAATTCCAGGCATGCTAAGCCTGCTCCATTCCCCTCAAAAACCTCTCTCACGTATCAGAGATTCTCAGGAAACTGTAGAAAGCCAAGAAGGACTAGAGAAAGCATTCCTCATGAAAAGCCTGGCCCCGGGAGCAGATGGGCTTCATTACTGCCCTATTCTCAGCATCACCAGGCAGATTTTTCTACCTCGATGGGTCACAGCTACAGCATTTCACATCTTCTTCAAACATGGTACATCTGAGGGCTTCCAGCCTGCTGCCCAACATCTTGGATGAGAAACATTGCTGTACTTTGAGCACTGGCTCCTCAAAGGGCAGCAGCTGCATCGTGGGCATCACAGCACTGTGACTGGTAATCTGAGGTGGGCAAAACTACCCCACAACAAAAGCAAATAAAACAAATGAAAAATCCACACCGTCTGAGGATGTCTTGGATTTATCATCCCTGCCTGCACTTGCAGCCTTAGCCAGGGTGAAGGCAGCATAGCCCTTCTTATCTGGAAGGCTGAGGACATGTGTCAGCCAGCTGGAAGCATGACCCAGTCTCAGAGAGCATTTGCTGGCTGAACTACACTCACATCCCAAGGCAGCGTCTGAATTTCAGCCTGAAAATACCTTTAAACAATGGAGAGGAACTGAAGCCTAAAATAGGCTCTTTCCTGTTCTGAAAAAAAAAAGCAAACCACAAACCTGTTTTGCAAGGGTCTGCTAATACTTAAGTGTGTATTTATCTCCATTCAGGCCAGGTCTAGGTGCACTTGTAGCTTCAGGGACTAAGGCTCTGCAGGACCTCAGCTAATCACTTATCAACTCTGCAATCTCTATCAGTCTGTAATCGCTACAATAATTTGTATTCGCCTGAAGGGACAAATCTTTAGGCACAACGACAGAACTGACTGAGATTTCACAAGAGCAACCACAGATTTGGATGCATAGCTCAAAAAACTTGAAAGACAAGATTTGGAACGATGAGAAGAGAGAGTTTCTCCAGGACCTCCTGGTGCTGAGAGATGTTGGGCTGGGCAACTGAAACCACCTGAAAATTGGCAGAGTGGTGACAGTGGGTATCTTCCATATCCACCTTAGCATATCAGAGGGCTAAGAACCACACAAAAATGATGAGACAGTTTCCTAAGGCCTGTGATATCTGATACATGTGTTAGTGTGGCTTCTGGAATTGCTGCTCATTCTTCTGTAACACTTCAGTCCTTCTCTCTCAGGCTGGTGAAGTGGTAGCTCCACTCCAGGAGAGGCTGGAGAAGGCTTTGCTGTATCAGTGCCCAGAGGAGGTCAACTGGTTGATGCAGGAGCACATAAGGATGGAGAGAGGAATCTTATTGCTTTCTCACTCTGAAACCTTTCAGAAGCAGTATCACAACCCTGGCACTACTACAGTCCTGGTTCTGGTATCTCTCATTGTGAAACAGTCAGACCAAAGTCTGAGCATGTCTCACCTGCAAAGCCCCATGAAGTTCAACACCTCATGCTGACAGCAGGTTGTGAAAACAGTGAGAAGTGTAGAAGTCAGTATTAAACAAGGGCTGCTAAAAAGACCTGAGAAACAACAGTTGGATACTGCAGACGAGCAGAAACAGAGCAGAAATAAAGGAGCGCTTTGAGATTGAGGGCTTTTCCTTCTTTCTTACTGGAGAAAATCTGTCAGCTTTCTGGATGTCAGTACAATCTCCCTACTGACAGTTTTCCCAAAGACCTACCCTTGGGGTGGCCCCACAGCACTGGTCTGCAGAAACCTCAGATGCAGATGAACACAGGGCTTTAACACCGGCCACTCACCTCCCTCTACCTCCTTCAGCTATTCTTCCTTCCCTGTACCTCACATCTGTCCCAATAAAGTCATCCCAGCTTCCCCACTCTCCCTAAAATCTGTGTGGTGCCCCTGAGAAAAGCAGTGAACAAAACTGACGTAGACAGGGATTGGCAGCCTCCAGTGTCTCCTGCTGTGCCAGTCTAGATGTGCTGCCTCCAGAGTGAGATGAAACAGCCGTCTGGGAGCCCCACTGCTTATTCTCACCTCTATGCAGAAAATGTACAGTGTGCAGAAGTCAGCACAGCTAATGGTGCGCTATTCCTGGAAACCCTGAAACCACCCACTATGGCAGTGTTTGGAAACTCCAACAGCCAGTGTGCTCAGCACCACTTCAGCATCTTCCTGCGATGCAGACATCCTGCCCTTGGCTGTGTGTCTGTGAGCCCAGAGCGAGACAGCCAAAGGTCAACAGGACAGACAGGTCATGACCGACTTGAACCAAGCAAGGGACAGTCCACAGACAGAGCTGCACCCCAGGGCCAGGCGACAGCTGGGACTACAGCCCTTGTGTCAGCAAACTGGTACGGCCAATGGCAAGGAAAGGCAACAAAAACCAACCAGGGCCACAAAGTCAGGGCACGCTCAAGCACGCAAGTCCACACTGTGGAGCACTGAGACTTGTCCCACCTCTCCTGAGCACCAGCAAGGCTGACAAACACACCGAGCCCATTTCTGCCTCCAGCAGGGAATCCTACCACTGACTTCAGTTCAAACAAATTCAGTCCAGCACCAAAATAACCACTCAGCAGCATTTAGGAAAAGAGTTATTTCAGCACAGGCTGGTGTGTGGGTGTTCCTGAGGAAGAACAAGAAAGCCTTATTTCAGCACAGCCATGGAGCTCAGTGCAAACCACTCTGGCCCACAACTGCCCGGATGGAGTTACAAGTGGGCAATGCAGACGGAGGAGTTAATTCCTGCTCCCCATGCTGAGTGAACCATTAGCACTCCCAAACTTAAAGGTTTCTGGTTACATTATCTTTCTTCCCATGTTGTATTCCTTGTCCTGGTCACAGGATGGTTCCGTCTCTATGTGCTGCTAGCAAGGATTAATTCAGCATGTTACATGTAAGGGACTGTGGGTGGCCCAGGAAAGGCAACCTGCTCAGTCCTGCTAATGATGGAGAGAGGATCTGACTGCTCCTGGGGGAAACTTCTTTCTAGCATATTTCTTCATTATTATATAGAAATCAAATGACACCAGACAACTAGAACTCCAAATAACCTCAAGTCAACCATCACTTTAAAGATGACAATTTTGTTTGCAAATTGTTTACCTATTCTTGTAACTTGTAGCTTCTAAAATTCAAGTAATTGGCCTCAGTTTACTTTCCTTTGGGATAAAAAGATGAAGTAACCTTTAGCTTGCTTCTTTTCTGTGTATTGTAATGACTCTCCTAGTGTGAGTTTTTCACTGAACTGAAGAGGAAAGGAAAAACTGTAAACTGAGGAATAATAAGGGGAAAAAATGGCACAAAAAATGAAGGCTGGACCCAGGGAGAAAACAATGTGGCTAGAAAATAAGCAGATTTTAGATAATATGAATATCACTTTAACTCACCTCTTTTGTGAACCTTAAGGGGCAAATCTGCAGATAGTATTCACCACCCTCACAAATGAACTCCCACAGAGTGACAAACATTACTTGGTTCCAGCAGCTGGAGATCCCTACCCCCAGACCTACCACCATCCACAGGACTTTTCAAAATCTGTATGAAGGAACAGATATGCAGGGCGCTGCATTTCCCAAAACCTCAGCTGTCTGGCACTTCTCAAGGGAGCATTCCAGACCCAAAATCCCTCAAAATCCTTGTGAGATGCCATCACCATTACTGCCACCTGGTTTTCTCTGACCTTTCACAGACTTTCCTTTCATGGAATATGCTGCATTGGAAGGGACCTACAAGGATCATCAAGCCCAACCCTTAGTCCTACCCAGGACTGTCCCCAAAAGTCACACCATGTGCCTGAGAGTATCATCCAAACACTTCTTGAACTGTCAGCCTTGGTGCTGTGACCACTTCCAGTGCCCAGCCATCCTTGGTGTGAAGAAACTTTTTCTAATATCCAACCTAAACGCCCCCTGAAACAACTTCAGGCCATCCCACTGGTCACCACAGAGAAGAGATCAGAGTCCACCCCTCTTCCTCCCCTCACAAGGAAGTTGTAAACTGTGATGAGGTCTCCCCTCTGTCTCCTCTTCTTCTGGCTGAACACACCAAGTGACTTCAGCTACTCCTCATACAGCTTCCCCTTAATGCCCTTCACCATCCTCATTGCTCTCCTCTGGACATTCTCTAATGGCTTAATATCTTTCTTTCATTGTGCCACCCCAAACTGCCCACAATATTCAAGGTGAGGGTGTCCCCAGTGCAGAGCAGAGCGGGACAATCCCCACCCTGGACCGGCTGGTGATGCTGTGCCTGATGCCCCCCAGCACACGGTTGGCCCTCCTGGCTGCCAGGGCACTGCTGACTCATATTCAGCTTGCCTCATGGGAACTCTGTGTTGAGATCAGGCAAGGGATTAAAATCAACTAAGTACAGAAAGTTCTGTTGACTTAGACCTGCAGAAGTCCTGAAAAGAGCCACATTTTCCAGCCAGATGCTAGAAAGAGTATCCAGTGTAAAACATACTCATCTCTCCAAGCGCCTAAGATTAAAGCTGATTCAGTGCTGCACTTTTTACTGAGCAGTCCCAATACTAAAATGAGATGCATAAATAATTTCTTTTTTAAAAAGTTCCCAAGGAATACAATACTGATTGTAATCTTCTGGGATTTCTGTATTCATTTGACAAACTTCACGTGCTCATCTAGAAATAACAAATGCTTGCTGAAACCCAACTCCTTTTCAATCTTACTCAGACAACAAGTTATGGGGTTTTTTTATTTTTAGGGGAAAAAACACATTAAAGTGATGAAGCAGGCCCTATAAAAAGAAAATCGCATTTCATTTAGTCCACACTGATAAAATTCCATTAACGTTTCAGTCAAATCAGTCTTCTGAATTTTAAGATGTAACTTTAAAGGCCCCATTGATGGATTGCTGCTGTACTCAGAAAACATTAGTACATTGTTAAAACGGCAGGAATTACCCAATAACGTCTCTTAGGAAAGAGGAGCTAATTTCCCCAAAAGAGCAGAAAGCGGGCAGGGAAATAAATTACCCCTCCAGTACAAAACTGTTTATATTTTAGTTCTCAATTGTTTCCCAATGTGGAAGAAAATTTTTTAAGAGCAGACGCTAGAGAAGTCCCTTGAGCCATTCAAACTGATTCCCCAGGAACTTGGGTGACCGCGGGTGTAAGCGGGCACTTGGGGGACAGAGCGGCTCCCCTTTCCCGTCCCAGCCGCGGCACAGCCCCGGGAGGGCTGCAGGACGCTGAGCAGTTCCACGCTCCGCAGGGACAGCGAACGGGACAGTCACCCGAAAGAAGGTGGCTTTAGCAACGAGAAGGAGTTTCGCTGCGGAACGGCACCGCGCTCACACACCGCAGCCCAGCGCGGCGCCCAAGTTCAGTAGACCCAGCCGAGGGATGTGCAACCCCCGGCGAGTTCACCCCAACTTCAGCTCGCCGGCGGACCCCAGGGCGCTGCCCGCCCCCTCCCCTGCCCCGCCACCGCTCCCGCCGTGGGTCCCGGACCCACCTGGGCTGAGGCTGCTCTGGAAGTAGAAGANTGTCCGCTCCCCGCCAGCGCTCGGGAGTGCGCACTTCCCTGCCGAGCTCCCGTCACGGCTTTAAAAACTCCCCGAGGGGAAGGGAAGAGTCGCTGATGTGCTGGCAGGCTCGGGAGTTTTCCTGATGGTTTTTCTCAGCACGGGCAGTGCTTCGTAAGCATCGCAAAGTTTCGTGGCCTTAAAATACACCTCTTCATCATTTTCAACTTTTTTTCTTTCTTTTTTTTTTTTTTTTTTTTTTTTTTGCTATCCTCGGCCCTGCAGACTTTTACTGAAAGCAGTAATGGTTCTGACTAATTCTACCTCGAGCAATAAATTTCTATAGAAGGAGGACATAATTTTCTACTACTCTCGGCATGTTTTTGGAAAGCAGGAGCACAAAGTTCTCTTACCGCATCCGCTATCCCCCAGGCTCTCTAATCACAGGCACAACCAGCCCGGAGCTTATGTTGCCCCAGTTTTGAAATAGCAGCAGTGCTCTTCACCCAGCTCTGTAAAACACTGGAGAACCACTCAAAGGCCACCTGCCGAATTAGAGCCAGGCGGAGAGCTGACAACACTCATTCACTACTCCTCTTCAGCCCCCAAACACTTCACTTTTAAAGAAAGAGGACAGCTTGAGGAGGAGCCCCTGGGAATGACAAAGAAAACTTGAGTGTGTGCACATGCTGGACTTCATTCTGCTTTCATTTAAGGCAGAGTAAACCAGGAGGAGAAATTCATTGTAGTGAAGGAAGCTGAAGTAAAGTAAGAACACAGGCAATTTCTTGCAGGCCAAATTGAGCTCTGACCATGGAATTGCACAGCTCTTTAAAGTCCCTGTTGGATGGCCTAGAGAGGGGCAATGGAAATGAGACCACAACTAAGACCATAATATACCTCCTTGCAAGGGGCACACCAGTGAGTGCAGTGAAAGATAACCTCAGCATCAGAGCCCTGTGCCTGTTTGATACGTGCAGGGAGGGACTGAGACCCCTGCCACAGGCAAGTGAGACACAGAGTGCTAGGGGAGAGCTGCTGGCTGGGAATGGCTCTGCAGATGCACCTTGCTCTCTGTTGCAAGAGGTGCAGTAATTTTGACCCCTTGGCAAGTGTACAAAGACTTGGGCTCTGCTTCACATGTAAAGATGGGCTGAGAGACCCCAGGGAGAAAGGAGCTGGCCAAGTCCAGGTGGGGAGGAGAGACTGATGAGTGTGAACGAATTTGAGTAACTGCTTACAGGCATTACCTTCGTAATGGCACTACAAATGAAAACTCCCTTTATTTTTGTTTCTGAAGAAACTTCTGGCAACCTTAAAGGGGGAATAAAGACTTACGTGTTTTGTCAGCATTAGAAGAGACCAGAGTGGGTGTTATCAAAAGGAATGTCCTTGGGGACAGAGTGAGGTTCACAGAATGATGGCATATCCAGCCTGTGCAGTGGGAATCCCCTTCCAGTAGTTTTTCAGGAGCTGGATGCTGTATGCAAGACTGTTGGTAATTTTTCACTCTCTGCATCTCCCAGTACTGAAACACCAGGAAATCTAGCCCAAGGCTCTTAAAGGAGCTAATGAAAGTAATCTCCCTTTAGCCCATCCTCCCTGGGTTCAGCAGGGGAAATAAAAACAGTAAAATTGACTAAACTTCACCCATAGCTGGAAATTCCCTTAAAAGAAAATACAGTAAAACATCCCAGGGGAAACCTGTTGAGTCCTGCTGCCTGCTGTCTGTATTTCATACCCGGGGGCAGGGCCATCTGTGATCGCATCAGATATGCGAGGCTGGCCCTCCAGCAGTCCGAGGTGAATGTGCTGTTCAGATCCGTGGAGTTAGAAGGGAAAGCACACCATCAGGATTTCATGGGATTCCTATGTGGACTCAGCTCCAAATGTACCTTTTTTAGAAGGACAAACACATTTTCCGACAAACCCCTTTTCAAAGGACAAACACGTTTGTAAGGGGGAAGAGGTGCATTATGGTAAGGACTGACTGGTGGCAACGGCACCAGCTGCTGGGAGGTCAGGGCTTTGTTGTTTCCTATTTCTCTGTGTCTGGTAAACCTCCCTGGTTACACATGCTGCTGTCTCATACCATCCCCCTTCCCCTGCAGCCCCACCATACAGAAAAGAAAGAGCAACCCCAGCCCATTAAGACAGACAAGAGTGGCTGGTCCCTAACTGAGAAGAAAGTTGACCCCAGATGTGTAGAAGGGTAGAAAATTAGGTTCTCAGAGTCTCAAATTATTGTTCCAAGCCTATTTCTAAGGGAATCATCAGATTCAGTCTGCATTGGAGAAGCCCTCTCTCTCCGTTTGTGGCACTAATGGTGGCTGGAGAACAACAGATGCACAAAGCACATACGAAAATACAATTGCTCAGCAGCACATGTGAAATAAGTGTGGTAAACACTGATCGTGGCTCTCTTAATCTACTAGCTTTGCCAGGTTAATTGGAAGAACTGAGAAATGAGTATTTGCTACAGAATGGCAATGGCTCTTTCCCTGACAGCCCGTGAACTCCCTGCCTACAGTGCCTTGCACCATGGGCTTCAGACCATGGCTGGAGCTACTTTTGACAGTAAAGCCTATAATCATAACCGAAAATAATGGTCAAAAGGTACTAGTAGCATGGTGTGGAGGAAAATTATTTTTTACTGCTGACACCTGAACTGCAACTGACTTGTGGATAAAGAGGGAGTGCTGTTTGTCTGCAGAAAGATGCTGTGCCTTTGATACAGTGCATGCTTAATTCCCTCCCTGCTCATTAGTAGTGCTCGTTACTGTCTTCTCAGCAGGTTTCTCCCACATGCCTTGCTTTTTCCCAGGACCTTGGTGCCACTGAGTGAGATTTACCCCAAGCTTTGGTCTGCTGACCATGTTGAATAGAAATTAAACAGCATCCAGTTTCAGCTGAAAACTGAGGAGTCTGCTGAACTTCTCCCCAAGTCCTCGTTGTCCAGTCACTGTGAAAAAAAGTCTTTCTATGGGATATTTTGATTTTGCACCCAGTTACTTAATTCTGGAGCCTGGATGCCACAGAAGCGCTTTACCCTGGCCTCATGCCGGCGAGAGTCCCACCTGCTGGTGGCTCAGCACCGGTGCACTGACTGTGCTGCCACAGCCTCGGGTTTCACCAAGGGAGTAAAGGCCTGGGCAGAGATGTAGGGAATTACACTGATGCAGTACAGGCTTCTCTCCGAGACCAGGGGAGCTGCTTCCAGAGATGATTATGGGTAAACTCCTCCCTGTTTCCTAAAAACTGTGTTAGACATCATCCTGCCTCTGGCATTTCCATGGACCCCAATGTATCTTGATACTCAGTGCTTTAAATTTTATGGCATCACTGTCACCCGCTGGTTTAGAGGGACATTGCAAAGCCCCAGCCCATCCCCTGCTTGAGCAGATGTGTGTGCAGCTGGTTCTGCAAGTTTCCTCGAGATGGACACCTAAGATCTTGCTCTTCCAGCTCTACAAACACTCAAAAAATTTTCCTACCACCTTATCTGAACCACCGTTGTCAAACCTGGGACCCATGACATTTTGGTCTCAAAGACAAGCAGGGTGCCAGGTTCTGTCATGTTTTCACATTAACCAGGAAAGGCCACTGCTGCTGATAGCATTGAGCTGGAATACTTGCTTTCTGAAACAGTGCATTGATTTTCCATCATCTCCTGTAGTCCTTTGCACCTGCAGAATGCAACTTTTCAAATATAATTTCATAAAGACACTGGTGTTTATGCCCACTTTGTACTGATACATACCAACCACAGTTAACAGCAGCAGAGAATCATGCTGGGGTGGACTTTTCACCATTAAGTGCTGGAGTAAACATTTCCAAAATCAGTATATAAAAGAAAAAGGTTGGAGAAAAGGTAGAAATGACATTAAATACCTCTGGAGAAGTAACTAGAAAATTAATAATTACATATAATACAACAAAATGCTTGATAGATGTTTTAAAATCTATGGCCAGATTTTGACACTTGCTCATAGAAAGTAGCACTGTTGCCTACAGCGCAGGGGGAAAGCAGCCAAAGGCATTTCTCACCCTGGGGATTCCCACTGATTTGGTAGGTATGACAGTGTACATTGCCTAAAGTTAAGAAGTTTCACATGCCTTGTCAGAACAAAAAAATACTAAAGGTTAGAATAGTGCAAATAGCACCTGGTCCAGTGTCACCAGTATTGTAACCTGGCTAATTCCATAGCTTGCCAACCCTGCTGTTCCTGCCTTTCACCCCCTCTTCTCTTAAAAAAAAACCAAAACAAAACAAAACAAAAAAACCCCTGATTACTTCCTAGGAATCCTTTTACAATTGTCTCCTGATCTCCTTGAAAATTTTCCTAGAAACAAAGAAACCAAAAACTGGGCTGTCTCTTCTTATTTTCAAGTGCTGGCCTTTGGCAAAATAGATTTCAAGGGATCATTCCTTTAACTTTCTTGCTGCCACAATTTAAAAATAAAATGAAAAATAAAGCAGCAGCTGTTTTCTTTTAAAAGCACCAGTGGTGATGGGAGAAAACCAAATTACAGGCTCTGAGGACTGCTCTGCCTGCATCTACTGGAAATTCCGGTGGTAGGATGGAAACTCCCATCAACCTTTTTATTCAGTGGTGGCAACTAGGGACTGTGTTGCCTTTTGTACCAGGCATTTATATTTCATTGGTTTATATACTGTTCCCAGCTGGGAGCTCATTTTCTGCTGATGTCTGAGTTAGATGCTCGCATGAGGAACGGATGTGATTTACAGATACACACTGAAAAGCAAATTGACCTTGATCTCAGCACAGCTGCAGTTACTTCGACAGCAAGAGCAGCAAACCTGCCAAGCCTCCCACTAGGAGCATGGTAGGTGTTTGCTTCCTGCTCTGCTGTTTCTTGCACACTCATGGCAGAAAGCCACAGCCTTTCTCCCTGCTGCCCAAAACAACTGTTCAGCTCTGCCTGCCATCCCTGCAAGAGCTGCGGCCAGGGTTATACAAAGAGAAGGCGATGCTGTCACGTCGCTGCACAGCTGAGGTGGGACCCAGCAGCTCCAGGGGGGATCTGTGAAGCCCTGCAGCAAGAAACCACCTCGGTCCTGCCCGTTGTGTGGCCGTGGTGCACAGCAGATGACTCAATACACAGCAGCTCCAAGGAACACAACTCGGAGCAGGTGGAGGGAAGTAATTTTCCTACTGTGTTACATGGATCTCCTGCGAGCAAGGCTTTGCACAGAGCAGGGACTTGTACACTCAGTGCTCGTTTTTACAGCCTGATTATGGTGGCTGGGAAAGAAAAGTTAGAGCATTTCAGCACAAATGGGTCTTGTAAGGGAAACATGCATTTCAAGTTTCCTCTGGAAGTAGGAATTTTTCCCTCTCATTTCTTAAGCTGTTGCCTCCTCTAAGGAGAAACTGTGTCTGCAATATCATGAAAGTTCTGAAGGGAAGGGTAAAAACTGTCAAAATAGGACCCATAAGATTTTATCTGGCTCACAAACACCTAACAGAGCAGGTACATTGCCAGACTTTTCACAGGAACATAAATTACCTTATCTTTCAGGATTTCTCAGTATTAGTGACCACTGAATATTTAATATTTATTAAAAATATTTTCTGTCTGATTCTTACCTTGTGATGCAAACCCCAACAAATAACACCAAATCCTGTTGTGGGAAAAAAATTACAAATACTCCTATAGTTATATACCAAAATCCCTCAGGACAGGGTGGATTCTCAAGGGCACAAGCTTGTAAGTTTTGATCTAATGGAAAAGCCTGACTGCATCCTACATCTTGCTGCATCATCTCACAGTGCAACACATCAGTATTTAATTCCCTGGGGGACTATGAGAGCTTCCCTACTGCCTGAGTTTGGGGTTAAAAACAAGAACAACTAGTCTTCCCCACAGCCATCTGAAGTGGCTCCAAATACAAAAGGAAGGAAAAAAACCCCACCCTGTAAAAAGCAACATAAATTGCCATCAGTGATCAGAGCAGTACTATAAAAATCTCTTAAACCAGAGAATGAACATGCTGAGGAACTTCTCTTTCTCCTTAAAACCTTATGTTGTAGGCAGGGAGAGAGGTCCCCTTCATTTCTGTCCTTCTCGCATCAGAGAACCTTGGGAAGGTCTGTCTCTTCTCCCCTCAGCACTCCATGTCCTGACAGCATAACCAGACCATTCAGAAATACTGACACTGCTGAATCTTTCTACATTGAAGCAGCCTCGCCATGGGGAAGGAGGAAAATGAAAAAAGACAACAGTGTGAAATGACATTTTCAAAGAAATCCACGGGCTGCTCTCACTGACCATGTCTAGATGAGGTTTGGGGTTCCTAAATCTCTTTAGTACTGCTGAAACACTCCCTCATGACTAAAAACAGAATTTCTTGTTTACTGAAGGAGGTGCAATTAAAATAATCATCACCATCTAAATACCATTTGTGAGGCTGTACCCTCCACATACTGCCACAAAGTCAAACCCAGGTTTGTTACTGCAATCTTAAGCATAAAGAAGCAATTGCATATGCCTGAGCATGACAGGGCTGATCAAATCCAATTCAAAGAGCTTCTATTTCATGAAAACCCTGGCTGAAAAGGCACATAAATATTCTTAGTCCAGTTCATGACACTCTGTGTTTTCACTATTCTAGGAAGCCTAAGATACTATTTTCATTTAGACTAAAAATAATAAAGGCTTTTCTCCAATCCTCTGGGTACCGTAATTGAATTACATCTGCATTAGGAAACTCCAGCACTGCTAAAATCAGACAGCCACTGTCCCATAATGTCTAGGAGGTGTACCAAGGAGGCATGGTGTCTGCCTCCACCAGAAACTCTATCCAGAGATGTCTTTTGCAAAAGGTTTGGTCCTGGAAAAGTACCAAGGCAGCTCAATATGGAATGGAGAAAATTCATTCCAAGTCTCTAAGCCACTGCAGGGAAAGCCAAACCAGCTGGCTTCTCTCTTTCACAAAGAAATCTTTCAAACAAGGACTTCACTCCAGTGTCCATGATAGACAGAAGGGAACAGGGCGTTGGCTTTGCAGCTAGAACTCTTATTACTACCACAATTAGTTCAGGAGAAACAGCCTGAGTAGCCCTGAAAACCAAACCACTTAGATCAAAGGTTTGCAGCTAATGCCTTAGCCTCTTCTTGCAGATGTTGGCAATGGAGGGATGATTCATGAGTGTCTGCATCATGTGCTCCCAGGAACTTAAGCCTGTGAGTCCAAGTTCTTAGTTTCCAAATGCTCTTAGTTGCAGCCCAGTGAGAATATTCCTGTCCCCTACTGTGGGTGACCCTGGAGGAGGTACCAGCACGACCTACAAGGTGCCCTTCCATTTAGATAGTCTGGCTGGCTGAGTTTCTGGTGCTCTGCACCATTCAGGGCATGGTCAGTCTTCCTCTCAGAGCACTTAGCTTGTAATGTTAGTACTGCTGAAAATGGTCAAGAACAGCCTGACTGCTACCAAATCTGTATATTGATGGCAGCTAACTCATGTACTTTTTAAGAGGTTGTTGTATTTTCAGCTGGTTGCAATGAGACAGGCTCTCCTCTTTTTAGTGTCACTAAAATAATCCACAGAAACACCCATGAGCCTGACCTCCTCTGAAGTTTACTCTTGGTGAGGGAGGGAGAGAAAAAGCTAATTTGTTTCTACAGATGTTTTCAGCAATAGTGTGATTTCAGTAAAGCCAGAGAGAATTCCAATGCCTCTCTCAGCTGAGGAGGAAAGCAGTCATATACCTTGCCCAAGCCCTCTTTCCAATGAACAGTGCAGCCAGTGTCATTGGGGAAAAAAAAAATTAAGCAAGTAAGGTGTTGGGGTTTTTTTGGCTCTTATTTCTGTGGTTACAGCTACAGCTAAAAGCAGCAGTAGCAGGTTACAGGAGAAACTGAATATGCTACTGTTCAGAGGTACAATTCAGTGAACTGGGAAGCCTTAAATTGCTTTTCAAACTTCATAAATGAAACAAAACATGATTATCTCTTTCAGTGGGGTCATGTTCAGAAAACACCAGCTGGACACAGTACAAGATAGCTCAGGCTTATGTTGTGATGTTTAAAACCTGCAGCAATTAGAACTGCACTGAAGCTTACTCTGTTTTACTTCCATTTGGCATCCTGGAGCTAATGGAGTGGAGGAGCCTGAACAAAGTGCTACAGTCAGCCTCTCTGTGGCTTATGCCCTGAAATGCCCCCGGCCAACAATTCCATACTGCAATCCTCCAGTCCTTCAGAGGGCTCTCCCAAACGTGGGATGGGCGACTAAAGCCACCCCCAGCCTCCTGGTTTTTACAGAGCAAGACTAGGAATACCTGATAATTAGTGAGGAAATAAAAAACTGCTGCTGAAATTGCAAGGGTGGCAGGGAAGAACATGCTCTGAATGAAATATAAATCTGTACTGTACTGCAACATGGCTCTCATCCAAGCTTGCATGGAGTGTGCAGGCTGAGGCTCCCTGTTCAGTGCTCCCCTTCGCACCATGGAGCTGGTGAGAGCCAGGGGCTGCTGCTGTGCCTCAGCCCTCTGCTAAAGGGGGGTCAAATTCCTCTGGGCCAAAAGCACTGAGTTCATGTCACTTTTTAATGATGTCCACAGACTGTGTGGAAAAGCTTCATGCTGCCCAGCAAAGCAGCTGAAACTGAGCTGGAAGATAATCAGTGAGAGGGAATCATGGTTATATATTATCTAGAAATATGGCTGGCCCAGAATATAAACTCTGGCTCCATGCAAGGAAAAGATTAGGAATTGAGAGAAAATGTAATAAAGGTCTGTTATTCTGACAGTTAATTCTCATGCACACTGCAGTGCAGTATATATGGCTTTACTATTGTCCTGCACTTTTTATTCCCAATTCTATTCCCAGTCCTGTGTGTGTCTAAGCAGCTGTGTGGTGTTTAACTACCTGCCAGGTTAAACCATGACTACTGACCTTTCCTATTCTGCTCTCTTAGCTATATTTTCTCTGCTAGTTGTTTTGTAGCCAGCCAAACTATTCCTGCAGAGCCCAGCAGAGATTCATGGTGCTAAACCAGCCAAGCATGCAGTCAAGATGAATACTGGCTTTCCAGAGCCTCCTCTCAAGATGTCCAAAGCTTGTAAATGTGGGCATAACTCCATGGATCTCGTGAGCTACTGCCTGACTACACAGGAATTTATAGGTATGGGGTTGCTACAACTTTAGCTGAGGAGGAGATATACTTAACCAGCTTTCCAATGAAATCTTAATTGGACTACGCAGAAGCCAAGAAAAGAAAACAGTTTTCAGCTGAAGTCTCTCAAATATATTCTGCTATCAGTCAGGACAGTAGAGAGAAACCTAATCCTAAATCTGAGTCTTTGTCACCAAGGTTAGGAATGGCAGTGAATGACACAAAGCAAAATCTCCTCATCTTGAATGTGGTGTCTTTAACATATGTCCTGCATTCAAAGAAGTCTGAGCTGTGACTGCATCTTGATGTTTGTGAGTGTGACAGTGAAACTTTAAAAATTGCTGTGAGAAAATTGTAAAGGAAAAGGTATCAATCAACAGCAACATGACACCACTTCATGTTCTTCCTTAATGTGTTAAATAATGTCTGAATAAAGTAAAAATATGTAACAGCTGAATGAAATATTAGACTATACAAAAACACATGGCAGTGCTAGAAGCATCCGCTTTTCCTGCATGGAGAAGTAGTGCTAGTTCTGTATGAATTTAGCCATCACAACTTTCCATCCACTCCAGCTTTTGAAACAATTAATCTCATGGAAGCCAGAGCAGGAAATCCTGCTGGGGAACCAAATGTTTTAAAAACAGTACTTTGGTGAAAGATCCAAGAGCAGTGAAGGCAAATGCACCTGACTTTCTGGGCTGCACTCAGCAAAAGTCTCTATTAGTTGCAGTGACAGATGTGAGTATCTCTGTTCTCCTGTATCATCTTTCTTGCCAATTTTAAATAATTTTAAGTGATATTAAATAAATATCATATTAACTGGAGGGGGTGGGGGGAAATCTTTCTTTGACTAGCTTCAGATATCTGGTTTTCTCCTTGTCCAAAAAAGACCTTCCATCCACCTACCCTCAAGAATACTGGCTGTAAAATTCATCATCAATCTGAAGAAATCTGAGCAAACCCCTATAGCACAAGCATTTCCCAGGAGATTGGTGCTCATAGCCTCTCCAGATAGAGAAGATGCCATTTCTGACAGTACAGAACTGGGTACTAAAGCAGCATCTGAACAGCCAGAACCCCAACAGACACCTGGGCAGAGGCAGGTGCCTGAACGGTTCTCTGAGACAAGAGTAAACTTGGCCAGGGAAGGTATCGAGAAAGCAGGAAATGCAATGTCATCTCCCAGTTGTGGTGGCTGGTTCCAGAGCGGTTGTAACAACTGGGAAATGTTCAGAATGTCCACACACATACAATCAACTAAAATCAGACCATTTGCTGACTTCGGGGAGGGCAAAAAGGTACATGCTGGGACAGATTTTCAAGGATCAGCTCTGCCACACGGAGGGGAAATGGACATGAAACCCCAAGTGTATTCGATTAAGAGAGGGAGAAAGGGGACAGCAGCAAGCTACTCAGCCTGGATTGTGGGACTGAGGAGAGGAGCAGGGAATGCAAGTTACCCAGGAGACAGACTGTAACAGAAGGCAATGGGCTGTGATTTCACCATTTGTTTCATGCAGGCTCTCAGGGAAGCCCTGCCTGATACCAGAAAGCACAAGCTTCAAGTTCAACATGTAGGTGGTAGAATTTCTTTTACAAAAGGGATAACCACCCTAACCCAGTAAATAGTAAGAACAACATTCAACAATACATCTCCTTAATCTTGGCCAAAGAACTGCTGAAACATTTTTGCTGAAATCTGAAGCAAATTAATCAGCATGAAGCAGACCCTCTCTGTTTAGGAATTTTCAGCCCAAATAGTTGCAATTTGGCAGAGCTATATGCAGCTGAAATGAATTATTGGTTCTGGAATTGCTGGTCCGTTTTAGCAATAGGTGGTGTATCTGCATCACTTGCCATAAGCACAAAAAATCCAGTATTGTGATTACAAAGACAGAAATTAAGGCTGATACTGTTAATCACTAAAACCTAAAGCATTGTGAGAGATCAGGGAAAGCAGCTTTTTACTTGGAGTTAAGAGGTGGTAATTTCACCCTCTCTTGCAGAGGAAACACTGGTTGCTGAATTTAAATTTTCACAGATCAAAAAAAAAGCCCCCCAGGTGGTTTCTAATCCATGCAGTTAACCAAGCCTGTGAATTTTGAGACCCGCTCAGATAGACAGCATCTTATTTTCTGAGGCTTTTTGAAAAGCCTAATAAAGATGAAAATAGCAACGTTTTTATTATCCATTCCAACAAGAGGCCAGGAGTGGACACAATAAGGTTGGTAAACAGGTGCTGTGTCTTCTCTGTATTAGAAGCTCAAGGATGAAAGTGTGGGCATAGTTTGTATCTGACGTACACA
This sequence comes from Scytalopus superciliaris, assembly GCA_013400415.1. NCBI lineage: Eukaryota > Metazoa > Chordata > Aves > Passeriformes > Rhinocryptidae > Scytalopus > Scytalopus superciliaris. Next base: position 162,693 of record VXBX01008994.1, read on the forward strand.
GAGCTGTGGAGGGGACTGAGGTTGGAGAAGGAGGTTATGGTAAGCAGTGGTGGGCAGAAGGAGCACACAGTGAGTGCACCAGCCTACAAGTTGGATTGACAGTTGCATAAAAAGAGATTAGTATCGTGACAGCATCCTGGCTTTTGAATTAAAATCCTTCAACCAGATTCTAGGGGAGTATTATAGCTATTACCTAAGCAAGAAAGGTGAATTGTCAAAGTAACTTCAAACACAAAGAACTCCAAAGACTTACTGGGATGGATGTTTGCTGGGTGATATCCTTTGGGATCAGACTTTATTAAAGCACATCAAAAAGATGTGCAAAAGAAAGTCTTCCCTATTATCTTGTCAAGCAGTCCCCAAAGCCACACCCAGTAATGAGCTCTGTTCCCGGTTTACCATACTGCATAAGTCCTGTGTAAAACCAATGGGAAGCAACTGGGAATGCAGAGCTCTACTCACACACTGCAGAACTTCCCGAAGCTGGCATAGGGAGGAGGAAGGCCCACTGGCCGAGGAGTATCAGCAGTTTCCCCCCAGATTTCTGCTTCAGAAAGGCAACGCTCAATTCTTCATGTTTATAGTGATGCCACTATAAACATGCTTGATTCAGAAGAGACTGTTGCTAGACAGGTTAATGCCATGGGGAACCTGACACATTTATAGCTCTTTATGGGAAAAAGCATGCAGCCAAGTGTACAGTGAATCTTGAAAGCTTTGTAGGAGCCCCATAAACGTTTCTGTGTGCTAATGAGGTGAGAACTATGCCCTACCAGTAGCCACAGTTTCCTTTCCATTTCACTCACTCTGTAATCAATTACACCTTTTTATCATTTTAAGCCATCTGTTTCCTGTTTGACTCTTTTAACAAGGACTTCTAATTCACACTACCCCCTTCCAAAGATCAAGGGCATATCTCCAGATCAACTGAACATGGACAAAGTAGAAAGTAAACAGAGCCATTACCAGAAAGGAATGAGACAAACTTCTCCTGGAGGCATGTTCTTACAATCCTTACATCAAGATAAAGTGAATTCCCTGTGATGGAAGAACAAGTCAGTGGTGGAGCAAAACATGATTGAAGTTACTAGATTCCTAGTAGCTTACTCCAAAAAGTGAATGCCCATCTAGAGAAGTTTCCCTGATGAACATCCCTGTTTATTAACACGCCCTCTCCCACCTTTGGGAACGCTGGTCGTGCAGCAAACCATGGCCTCAGTGCTGAAGGTCAGTCTCTGAGGAAGAGCAGGTATCTCTTTTTGAGGGCGTTAAGTGTTGCCAGGTGATGGCTGCCTGTCCTGCACCGTGTTAGGGTACCAGAAGCCACATGCTGCAGGAAGAAAAATGGTTTCGAACACCTGCTACAAAAGGCACCCCCATGTTGTGATAGAGGATCCTTCCAAAATGGTACTGATGGGGAAACCCCCGTGCCACAAGCTGGAACAATGCCATCAAAAGCAGCTGGCTTTTGGCTTGAACACCCACCCCATGTGAGTATCAGGAACCTAGAAGAGTTTTCTGGCTGTTTTGCTGACTTTAACTACTAATCCTATGGGGTTTTGTTCCTTTCAAGTGCTTTTACGTACAGATTAAGAGTGTAAATTCATTTTCAGTTCACTTCCAGAGTAAAGGGTAAACCTGTCACTTTGCTCCAACTTGCCCCAGCAAAAGTTACATTATCAGTGCAGCCAAACATGAGCATGAGGACACATCCTGGGCTTTTAGAATTTCAGCCGGTTCTCCATGGTGCACACCCACAATTCAACACAAAGAAGCCCTTACTGTGGTTTGGTTCTCCATCGCAGCACACAGGCCAGTCTTCTTGAATAAGATTTGGTCATGGAAAATGAAATGTGGCTGAGAAATTTCATTTCAGCCAATGACACCTTTCTCCCTGGGGAGCTCACCTTCACCAGGAGAGATGGAGCATTTTGCAGAGGTGCACAACCTTTCTCCCCACCCTGGAAACACTCTAACACCAAAAGCTGCACCTTCCTGAGGATACCCCCTGCAGCAGGGGGCCAAGCCTAGTGCAGATAAAGCCTAGGCTATTCAATCGGGGTGTTTATAGCCAAACCTGCGCAGGATGCTGCTAAGGACAGAGGGAAGAATGCCATTTCCAGTCCAAAGGCAACCTCTCTCTGCAGAGATGTTCTGCTGCTCTTTCAAGAGCAGCCAAGAGCAGAGTGTGCTCTGCAATCCCCCGTCCACCCCCGAGCAGCAGGAGCCTCTCCCCCCGAGTGCCTGTGTGCATCCGTGGGGGCCCAGCCCCCAGCAGCTGTGCTGATGCCACAATGAGCTGCCAAGTCTGCTCAGATCCACAAAGGCACCACGTGTTCCTGAAAACATCTCCCTGCACGTGCCTGCAATTTTGTCTAAATTTACCCTTGAACCTTGTGGGCATTGAAGGCTCCCCCTGTCAGCCCCTCACATGGCAGTGCAACAAACCCCTCTTCATTGCATTTGAGGGAAGGATTATTTATATAAAAGCTGTAATACAGAGGAGCACACTTCTCTTGCTGTGCATGGGGAGCATCAGCTGGAAAGAGGCCAAGTGACTCCAGAGCCCTGGAAGAACAAAACAGCAACTGGTTTTCCTAAGAAAATACAAATAGAGATTGAAAGAGACTTGAATTAAATGAAAATCCAAAGATGAGCAACACAGCTACTGCAAAGCACCCAGCCCTTGGGAGGAAGAGTGTTTGTCCCCAGCAGTGCCGCTCTGCTGGAGAGATTCCCATAAATATCCTTTGTGACTTGTACTGGCCCATCAGTCACAGCCAGCTCAGAGCAACCCCATCCAAGGATGTAGGGCTGCAATCAGTCAGCAGTAAATCATCCATGGGGGAACGTTGTTCTGGAGGTCATTAATCTGCAGGCTACAGAGCCTGTGAGTGCCAGACACATTGGGTGGACTGGCCTGGCTCTTCTGGAGCACTTCCTGCTTGCTTTTGACCTGCCTGTGCATTTACAGAATCTAAATATTTCTATTATTTATTTCCCAGTGCTCTCTTGGGTCTGTGGAAGTGTGCAGTGTCCTTGTTTGGGTCATCTCCTCACTGCTGCTGCTGCAGAGGAAATGTTGGCTCCTTGGCAGAGACCAACATGGTACGCAGATCCTCCCCATTCGAGCTTGAGCAATGCTTGTGGGCAGCCTACACTTTCCCAAGTGTGTCTGTTACTCAAACTGAGCTTACACTTTCTGCTAGCATTTTCCTTTTTGGCTATTTCCCTCCTCTCTGTACTTGTTACAAGCTGTCACTGAGAGAGCAGGCTATTCCACAGTCTTTGGGCTGTGATTGGCGGTGTAAGACCACAAGACCTTTCTGTTCTAACCCCTATAAGTTGGGGAATGGCACAGCTTTGAAGTAAAAAAGGTTATTCTTTTTTTCTTTTTGTTCTTGAGAACATCAAATCTTCTGGATCAGACAGGCCTTGCTCTGGGCACTGTTCCTAGAAAAAAGATTGGTTTAGCTTTAACCTCAAACTGCACCCTGAGCAGTAACGGGCCCTGGGTGCAGATGGATGTAAATTCCTCTGGCTAAGTTTTGAGCTGGCCAGATGCAGGCAGGCTCCGGGCCAGGATCTGTTGTGATGCATGAGTGTGGCACTGAGCCCGGCACGGCAGGTCAGAGCCCTCCACACTCAAACACAGGGGTGGGAGTCACCTCCCCCTCTCCACCAGAGAGTCTCGGTGTGGAAGGGTGCCAACATCTGGATAGGGTGTGTCTGCTTGGCACAACCTGCATCTGCCATGGGCATGGAGGTCACGCCTGCCTGTGGACTCAGCATTATGCATTTTAATATTTTTTTTATTTTAATTGTATTCTCTTGCAATTTTACTCACAAACACTCGGCTACCAAGTGAATTGTGATTTACAGTGAATTACTTGCAACACCATCCATTCAGGGGAAACCCCAGAAAATTAAATCAGCAAAATTTGCAGGGTGGCTTGCAGCCTGTGCCACGTGACCCCAGCTGTGGAGGAGGCAACTCATTCCTTTGTCACCGTGCCTGGATGGCAGGGATGAACAAGGCAGCTGAGAAATTCCAAATGCTGTTTGAAGCAGGGTTTCATTAAAATAAAATACACCAAGCACATTGCATGTATTGATTTGTAATTCTCACCAGTGGTTGCTTTCATACAGTAATTGCAGATGCTCATTCTTGTAGCTTGCAAAGAGAGCAGTCAAAATCTTTGTCTTGCTTAACAGCCTCTGCATCAAAGACCTCATGAGAGGCTTGGACACTTTAAAAGGATCAGCAATTATCTGTGGTGCTGGCTTTGCATTTACTTTTCTTGCATATTCATGCCAGTGATATTTTAGCATGCACATAACAGGAGGAAGCAAAGACTGACAGTGGGGGATCCAGCTGAAGTGAAGCAGATGTCTTTTAAATTCAGAACACATACAGCACAGTAACACTGAGTGATCGAACACAAACTAGAAGTGAAATCAGAAAAACCAGATTTTATACTTAAAACTGAGCACTGCAGAAAGAACAGAGAGTCTGAGTAGTGCAAAACAAACTTATATTAAAAAATTCTTCAGTCTGAGAACCCTACTGCATTGCCAGGGACAGGTAAGGAATTTCAATAAACTGAGTGTGTCCCTTTAATTATTACTTTTTGGCACAGCACATAGGACACCTCCAGGCCAAAACACAAGTGATTTTGAAAGTACAACTGTTCCTTCCCTTTGGGAATGAAAGTTTTCTGGCTGTTATATAAACATATTTGGATCTATTTTTCAGAGATTCCTCCCATTAGCAATTATATTATTAGCAGTGAGTCAGAGAACATTTTGCTGATGTTTTAAAATACTTAACTTAAGGTCAGAACCTACTAAACTTCACCAAGCAAGCAGACCTGGTGTGAAACAGCCTTGTTCTCTCCAGTGGGATTGCTCTAATGAGCAAGGGTTGGCAGCATGTGATCTTAGATTGTGAACTATATAGTGCCACTTCCTTTTAATTGCAAGGCACTGGGCACATCCAGGCAAGAGCAAAACACAAGGATAAAAGAGCAAGTCTAGAGAAACAGGAGATAATTATAAAATGAAAAAGAACCAAGGGTGGAGGGTTTCTCTTTTTCCTGGTTAATCTGGGAAACTTATTCAACTGAGGCAGCAACCAGTGGTCATTAGAGGAGTGCTGTGACACACAGGCAGTAAAAAAAGCTCGAATCCAGGCTTTTACAATAATCACAGACCTGAAGACAGACATTCAGTTTCTCTCGAACCGCCTCCTTCTAAAAGCAGACCTGAAATGTAACCCACATGCCTGAGGCTATCTTTGGTGCAGAAGCCCTTCTGGATAAACCAATGTGATGATTCCTTGGCAGTGGAGCAGAGTTTCTTATAGTTTTGATTTGGCTTTTGCACGGCACAGATGAGGCCGCGGGGAGAGGCCGGCAGGCTGGGGAGGCTCAGCTGCTCCGTTTTGCTGTTACTCACTCAGGATTTTATGAAATTTTGATCCATACAGATTAGACAACTGCCTCCCCTCCCACACTTTAATTTCACTCGGGTTCCAGACACAGCTGAAAAAATGGCAATGAAGCTCAGCTTAAAACACGGCTTCTGTTTTGGGCCTGTGCCCATTGGCTTAAGTCACACAAAAGGATACGCTTCCCCCAGTTTGGAGAGCATTTCAAAATACAGCTCACAGTTTTCTCGAAACCCTTGCGATTTCCCAGGCCACTTGCACGGCCCTGGGCTGGCTGCTGGCTGTGAGGCAGAACCACGCGGGGTTTACACAGTTTTGCTTTTTGCCTGGGTATGTTTCTGTTAAAGACTTTTTCCTGCCAAAACCACAAAGGATGAGGCAAAGAGGAAAAACCTCCAAGGCTGTCAGTGAAACCGCTCTTGAATAAGGTGACATAAGCCTCGCATACAGAAGATTAAGCTTAATCTCTGAAAAGGGACAGCAGAAAGGCTGGTAGACTTCAAAACGAGCTACAACAGCTGTGTTTTGGTTGGCCAACAACTGCTCCCGCGTTGGCTGCAGCCGGCTCAGCTCATGTGAACAAGTCAGATTATTAAAATACAGTGTTCAGCAATCCCATCCTTGGAGCACTTGACAGTGCTGCCTTCTCCTTTGTGTGTCACTGCCTTGACTGAATGTGGTAACAAAGCAAAGCAGAGTGATAATGCGATGTGCCCGTGACAACAGTCACTGATAATCGCGTGGTGCTGTTCTTAGTTCAAAGGAAAATATACCATTTACTGGCTTAAAGCATGTCTTTTTGTTTCAAAAGTACCTTTTAGGTAGGGAAATGCATGCCCTTCTCTTTGTCTGGTTTAACTGCTGGGCCTAATTGGCCTTATTTTAGAGCATAATAGATAAATCAGCAAGACATGGCAGAATTCAGAATAGATCAAGCTAAAAAGCTTTTCATATCTTACTAGTCACCACAGAAGGAGAGAAACTGCCCATTTTTCCACAGTAATAAGCTATGCTACCAACCTGAGGAGTAGTTTAAAATAATTAACAATACCAAAAAAAGAAAGGGTGTGTATGTGAGTGGTTCTGCAAACTCACTCCACCCAGTACAACGGGAAAAAACTAACTGGGTGGACCTGCATTCCCGTGGCAGCTCAGAACGTCTGGTCAGGGAACAGGATACATCAGAGCACCTGGGATGCTTGGGAGGATAAAAGCTGCACACAACTATGTCTTTTACATTTGTATTTCTGTGCCTGGAGATACACATTTCTTACACATGATCACAAAATAAGATCCTGAAAAGCAAAGCAAGACAAAACAATGCACTCAAGAAAAAAAATGGAAATAATTTGTACAGCAAGATAAAGAGCAACTCACTGTGTTTTCAGGAGTGCTGGTTTCCTTCTTCGCAGTAATTATATCATTTATTAGGCGCTGCTTCCTGTATGATATTTAGTTATTGTGGGAGGATATCATAACATCCAGGTTTATTAGATAACTTTGGGGACCTTGCTGTGGGAGACTGTAAGAGAAAAGAATGAAAGAAATAAACTGTCTAAGAACGATCAAGTGCTCTCTTTGAATGCAAAAGGCACGACACACTTAATGGAGATGGGAAATAACTGCGGAGTGCCCTTTTTCCTGCAGATGTAGGATGTCTGGTATTCAGCTTTAACCTGGTATCTGGGACATCTCTCATACTGACAACAATCAGGGCGGGAAAAAAAGATGCAAGCCCTACAGTTCTTGCTGGGAAGGAAAGAGATCAAAGGAGAAATGCATGTGCAGAAAGGCTGGGAGATCTAGAACACAGGAGTGAAAGGAACTCGGGTGACAAAAAAGCTTGTGCTATACACCAAAAAAACCCCACAGTGCCATTAAGCTGTTTTTCTTACTGAAGCATTGCTCAAAAGGGTTTCCATATGACTCTACTCTGGGGCCTGGACATTTGAGGTTGATCAACACCCCTGCTGTTGATGGCAGCCTGGGGACCACAGAGCTCTGTGCCACCACTTTGGTACAGGGGCTTGAGGCTAAGGTCAGCCAAAAAAGTTGGCTCAACTCTGACATAGGTTCAGACAAGGTGTTATCCCTTATTAGAGCTGTGTTATTCCAGGTCTGGTCACCACCATCTCTTTGTTGATAAGCCTGTTCCCTCGGGAAAGTCCAAGAATGAAAGTCAGCACTTTCATGGTAAAGATATTGAATTAATACTTATTTGAAAAAAGAAAAGGCAATTGTACTTATTGTTTGGAAAAATAAAAAGCATTGTATCAATTGTACAGAAAGAAATATTCAAAGTATTCAGTTTTTGTTTCTGGAGTCAAATCAACCTGATTTCCTCTCCCTCAATAAGATGTCCCGTTGGTATTTGATAAATTTTCTGTTTTTTGAAATGCCAATTTTGTTGTTGTTGTTAGTGAAAAACATGTTAAGAAACCTCCTAGAGTGCATGAGAATGTTGAACTCGTTCATTTCCTAAAATCCACATCTTGGCTGGGTAATGTTACTTGAAGCAACACTACTGCAAGGTTGTGTGGGGCTCACTCCAGGTCTCCTCTCAAAAAGCAGAGCTGAAGGCATCACTGCTGTCAGCTTTGCCAACAGATCTCAAACCTCAACATCACTGACCACTTGCCAGAAGCAAAATTGTCTTGGCAAACCTCAAGTAGGAAGAGGAGGGGGAATTAAATTTAAGCGCCCAACAGTGTATAAAGAATGGAGTTACCAATCTCATCTGATCCCAAGAGCATTTTCATCTCTTGCTCCACTGTGTTCTTTCTTGTCAATGTTGTGTGCACTGGTCTGCTACTGTCTGGTTCAAGCACAGGAAACTTGGTGAGAAGAATAAAGACTCCAAGCACTCCTGTCTGCTGGAAGCAGAGCCTGTAGGTCAGGCAGTGGGAGCAGGGAACAGGATACATCAGAGCACCTGGGATGCTTGGGAGGATAAAAGCTGCACACAACTATGTCTTTTACATGCAATTACTCTTCACAGCCATGCCCGGTTTATGGAATTGGGAAGCTTCTTCCATTTTCAAAATTAAGCTTTAGGAATCAGCAACAAAATGGTAAGGTGAGTCTTAACTGTAAGGTTTTTATTTGCAGCAGTGATGGAGCAGAGAAAGAAAAACTTGGGGTTTAGCTCTTCAGAGTTTGGAGAGACTGCAGTTAGAAGTATCATCCTTTGACTTGAAGAAAGAGCACATTTGATCTGGGACTTGCTCAGAAAGAAAAATCAATATGGACAGTATAATTTGTTATTTACACAAAGTTGTTCTCCTCTTGATTGCTAAAGGCTTTACACCATTTAGTAACAGACATTTTTAAACTAAATTGCCCAGAAGACTCTAAACCCCACACAGCTCTTCTCTCTTGGTTGCTGGTTAAAGTTTTAGGTTCAAGTAGGATATAAAGCAGCGAAGTGGATGAGGCAGAACTCTGCAAGGAAAAGTTTGAATGTGGGCACTATTGACATTAGCTCCTGGTTGGGAAAAGGGTTAAACTCCACATGAGAGGTCTGTGAGTAGCTGTCAAACTCTTCTGTCAAGCTGGGTTTTTCCACAGCAGAATCCCAAAGAGCACCATGGGCAGAGCAAAAGAGAATAGTGTCAAGCTCTGCTCTGCTGCAGCATTTTAAAGCTGAAGGCAACTAGCATAACCATCCAGCTCTGTTCATCTGGAGAGAAGAAATCATTCTTTGTTTTTTGAGTGCTGGATTTGTTCTGCAAAGCTGCTCAGCAGGGAGTTTTGTTTTTTTCTTCAAACTTTGTCTTCTGAGGACATGCCTATCTAGAGTAAAACCAGCAAATTCATCTTACAAGGTGAGTGCAAATGGCAGCAGTCATCTTAGCAGGCTCTGTCTTAATGCAGAATTTGATTACTTCCTTTTCTTCCATCTCTATCTGCTGTCTGCATACAGCTACTCAGAGTTGCCATGTTCAACGTCCCTGATTAACACTTTCTGTTACAGTAATGCCATCTCTCTTATTGCTGTGTTGTCTCCAACATCTGAGCTGCAGAGCAAAGGTGGCACCCCAGAAGTGCAGTTGTATAATCACAAACCCTTTCACTGTGGTATGGAATGGTGGATCTCTGAAACTGCAAGTGTAATTTGGTCTAAGATATTTCAATTTTCAGATGGAGAATTGCACATGTGGATCTGAAGTCTCTTGGAGCAACACTCCCATAGTAAAAATGAGACTGGTGGTGACAGTTTTCATTATGGTAAGGCAGATGAGCTCTTACAACTTCTTTAGTCAAAATTAAACCCTTCTGCTTGGCCCAAATACTATAATTTCTCTGATTGAAATGTAGATGTGATATTTCACTTTCAATTAAATATCTCTGCCTTCTTAGAGAGGTGGCAGTTGTTACTCAATTTCCTAAATGTGGCACTTTGAGAGAGGGAGGGACTTGTTCATTGCTCTTTTCCCTGAGGCTGTATCTAGGATCTGCAAAGATTAACCTATAAGTGAATCTTATGGTGCAGCTGCCTTGTATTTGCTGTGACACCTCCCCTGTAAATGCAGTTTTTTCATTAAAACAAGCCTATTAATGTCCATCAGTTCAGTCACTTCCATGACCTTGGTCGGTCAGTGTCCTCCTTGATAACAACTTTCCTGTTTGTTTTAAGCTGGTTTCTCACATGCTCCTGTAAGTGACCCCAAACAGCAGAACATGGGAACACATATGTGCTCATCACTCAAAAAAGCATACAAACTTTCATTTGAGGTCAATCAGCCTAAACAGCACCCTTTGAAGAGACCTCACTTTGGTGGATGGGTAGGATGCACTGAACTCTGACCTGAAGTGTCTTTCTGGTTCACTTCCTTCACTACCCACTCCAGGGCACATTTCCATAGGGAGATTTCCCACAGCCAGGAGGTGATTCCATACGTAGCAGCCTACACAGCACCATCTGACTTAACCATGCACAATATTTAAGCACTGTTGAGTAACAGACTGTGTCAGGGTTGCCAAAGCTTGAAGGAGTGCAGAGTTACAGGGGAGACATCTCAAACTGGATTTACAGAAGGGACGAGGGATTAGTTACAAAATCAAGATGGAAAGGAGTGATTTGGAAATTTTACCCCTTCCCATAAGTACTGAATCAGTGGAGCATTTTTTTCTGCACTGCAGTTGTAGCCAGCAGCATATACAGAATAAGGATTGAAATATTTTGAAGTGCTGTCACAGTGTGAATGATTTTCTTTAGAGCATAAAATCAGACTGCAAAGTTATTTTCTGTCTGCAGCGACACAAGAAGAATATGAATGTCATCATCTCTGGCCCTGGGCATAGAGGAGAGCAGAACTGGCCTTAACCGGATTCTCTTTTTCATTCAGTCCTTCTAAGAAATAAAAAATCCAAAGGAAACTCTGAATCTGGCTAGATGTCTCATAAGAGCAACAGGATTTCTGCGTAGCTGAAACAGCATGACTTTGATTATTTGAAAACGCATGATTTAATCATTTCATTATGCATACCTTTCCTCAGCAGGCGCCACAGCCTAAAACAGACAGAGACAAGCATTAGATAAAACAACATGCTTTCTAGCTGAAGAGATTGGAATCAAAGAGCCTAATCTTGCAAGGTGCTGGTATCCTCAGTGCCTTTAGATTTGCCTGCAAACAGCAGGTGTGCCATGCACAGCTGAATTGAGCCTTAGCAGAGCCCTTCGCTCACAAGAAACATCCTGCGGGATGACTTTGATGTTTCCCTTCCTTACGGCACATCTGCCCGTGTTCCACTTTCCTCCCCTTTATCTGCACATGAGTGGAGTGAGGAAGAGTTCTGTCGGTGTCCTGACATGCACTCTCAATTCAGGCTTCTCTGACCACTCCCTCTTCCCTGCCACACATCCATGCAACATCTGTCTAGGCTGTGAAATCATCATGGAAGAGACGTGGATCTCAGATCTGCCTCCCTGGGTACCAAAGAGAAAAGAAATTGATTGCGCTAAATAAAGTTTCTGCACAGAAGCAGGTTATAGCTCTTTAGAATATCACCCATCCCAGACAAAGAGACACTACCCTCAGCACAACCAAGGATAGGTCCCTGGGATCCCCCAAAGGATCTGGGATGGCCCAGCTAAACCTGCCTGAAATCTCTGCAGGGGACACCCAGGGTATCCCCAACTAACAGTCTGTGCTAATCTGCTTCAAACCCTGTGGCTGAAACCCCTACAGGAAAGAGCAGGGACTGCAAACTCAGCATCTGCACCACCACTCGGCAGGTAAGAGAACCAGAGCACACAAGCCTTCTCCACTAGAAAGGAGGCTGAGAACACCGACCAGTTTCCTGCAGACCTAAACTGGATTCATCCAGTGACCCAAGGAGGCAAAGCTCAGTCCCAGGTCCTAAAATGCGGTCTCATGGCCAATTAAATGCTGCTCAAAGGGCAGTAGAGCATCAGAGAGTGCTTTGATCTCAGAGATGCCAGCCAGATGTGTAATATCTACTCAGGTGTTTGCCAGGGATCAGTTTACAGTCCGTGCACATCAGACAGACAGGTTTCTTCCTGGGTTTGCTAACAGAAGCAGCAGTTCTCACAAATCACAAAGAACAGAAATAATCCCTACCTTTTTAAACATCAAAAACTGTAAAGCTTCACAGCTGCACAGGTCTGAAATTGAATTGAATGACTTGACTTGCCAAAACCAGAGATCAGAGTTCTAGGTCTTTCATGCCCCAGCTGAAAGCATCAATAGCACTCAAAGAAGAGCACAGAGGTGCCTTTCAAATACCACTTGTGACTTTAGAAGCATTATTTGGTCTTACCCTTCAAACACAGTAACCTCAATTCAAAATGGATGTGGAGAAAAGAAAACTGACTTTCAACATGAGCGTTTTATTATTTAAAGAACTTTTTTTTCCCTGAAGTTACATCTAAAACTAGACAAGGAATCTGAATTTTAATTAGGTTTTGAATTTAAAAGAAAAAGCATTTGAGTTCCTCTTTAAGTAGGAGGGCAGCAATGTGAGTGTTTTCTCTGCAAGCAATGCAACAATTCATAAGCAACACTTGTGCAAGCACAGACTTGATCACACAGGTATCCAGAGGAAAAGGCTTTTGGAATGAAGCATTCAATTCCCAGAAATTCAGTTCATAAGAATCCCAGGTCTGTTGACTTCTCCTCATGCTGTAGGACCTCATTACTCAAGCAGAATATCTTTGTGCTTAGCTAGAAATTCCCTGGCTTCATATATGGTCCCAGAAACTGAAATATTTAAACAGCTCAATGTAAATCATGTATTTATCCTCCTAATGTCCCTTTGAGTTCTGGCACTGTTACTACCTACCTTTTACAGCAAGGAAAACCAAGGTAAAGGGAATCTAAACAATGGGTCAACAACAGCTCTTTTTACTCATTGGTCACTGCATTATTCACCCTGGTTCTTACAGAGAAACAAAATGTTGTTAACAACTGAATAACTGACTCCAGCAGTAAAATCAGAACTATTCTTGAAAACAAAGAGATTGAGATCAGTCATCATTTTATTCACCACAGTATCTCCTTTGACAAGGTGAGCTGGGAAGCCCAGCAACTCTCAGGGAAGCATGTCCAGTCCCTCATCAACTGGGAAAAACACCTGTGGGGACTGTGACAACAAAAACGAGATTTATACACATATATACATGTACATATATATACATATATATATGAACCATACCTATATTTTTATGGTTTCATATATATAAATCCTCTATACATATATAAACATGTATTAAGGTATGTATGTAAGATGTAAAAATGGAAAATCAATAACTATCATCAAAGCATAGCATACCGAAACCCCTGGAAACCTATTGTTTATGACAAATGCTTTCTCTTTTTGCCTGTATATCACACCCCTCAGCTGCAAAACCCAGAACCACTTTGTGTCATGGCAGAGCAAAGAAAAGAAGTGGGAAAATCAAAGTCAAGACAATTAAAAGTTTTAAATCTGCCTCTGCTAATGTTACCAGCGCTTTCTCAGTGAACACTGGTGAGTGGTGTGTGTATCACATCTGATGCTCACCTAAAAAACAGTGCTGATTGTACAAAAAGTCAGGGCCTACTTAAAATGCTGAGTGGACAATCTGCAGAAGGGCATGAGCTGGTTGTGCTGGCACTGAACCAGAAACATCCCAAACCCCTGAGCTGTGATCATCTTGAACCATGGCTTTGTATCAATTTTGCTGATGTCTGGTCCTTGTGCTCATGATGCCCCAGGTAAGAAGTTACATCCAAGCTCCTCTGCACCTTTGCAGTGTTTGAAAAGCACAGTCCAGATTTTGCATCTTGAGACCACATAGACAGTGAATGATTTAAAAACAAAGAAAAAGAAACCCCCGCAACCTGCTGCCTATTTCACATTCTCGAGTTTCTTTGAATCTGCACAAATGCTAGGAACCAGCCAGATGCACCAGGAAATTACCTCATCTCTTCCAAGAACACACATTAAAATGAAGAAAGAGATGAAGATCGGGGGATCTGATGCCCTTCAAGAACTACTGTTGGAAGTTTTGCCTCTAGGTGATAAGGGGGGAGGTGGTTAATCCAGGGCAGACCAAGGAAGATAACATTTCGGTACTTGTACAATTCTGTACAACATTAGTTCAGACAGGAGTCTATTAACAGTGTCTGATGGAAGCAATTGTATTATTTATTAAACTGACAAGATCAATTGGCTGCTTTGTACCCATATAAAGAGAACTATTGTACTTTCATGTCCTTTTAAACACAGAGAATAAAGCACTCCCCAGGGTGCTTTCATGGGCTGCCTTCGATTAAGAGTTCTGAGAACATCTGATATTGTCAGAGATGGCTTGCCAGATCCCCAACTGGATTCACAGTCCTTACAAAGAAGGAAGATGGTAGCAATTATAATCATCAGTGCTCTGAGAAGGAAGGACCTTACCTGATTTAGAGGAGTGCTTTTACTCAGTCTTCCCAAAGATTAGGCTCTCAAACCTGAGGGAGACTGACCTGCTTTGATAGCACCAGCAGCAATGTCAGGACTAGTGTCATGGCACGGATAACTGAACATGGAGTGTTAATTTCCTTCTTCACCTGAAAAATGGGATGAGGGAAGGAAGATGACAGTTTCCAGGGCATGAGTAATTTTTAACAGGGTCTAATTATGACAAGCAAAATTGTTGTGTAAATTACCAGCAGGTTATAAGATGAGTTGTGCAATATATTTATATATCAACCACACGGAGCGCTAAAGGCTCAGTGAAGAGTGGCTGGAAAGCTGCCTGGTGGAAAAGGACCTGGGGCTGCTGATCACCAGTGGGTGAACATGAGCCATCAGTGTGCCCAGGTGGCCAAACAGACCAATGGCATCCTGGCCTGCATCAGAAATAGGGTGACCAGCAGGACTAGGGCAGTGATTGTTCCCCTGTACTGGTCACTGGTGAGGCCACATCTCAAATTCTGGGGTCAGTTTTGGGCCCCTCACTACAAGACAGATATTGAAGTGCTGGAGCGAGTCCAGAGAAGGGCAGCGGAGCCGGGGAAGGGGCTGGAGCACAAGTCTGATGAGGAGTGACTGAGGGAGCTGGGGGGGGGCTTAGCCTGGAGAAAAGGAGACTCGGGGGAGAACTTCTGGCTCTTTAACTACCTGAAAGGAGGTTGTAGCACAGTGGAGACTGATCTCTTCCTCTGGGAAGAGCCCAAGTCCATTGTATTTTAGTACATGCTACTAGCCAGGTGTCTTAACACACATTTTTACCTTCAGAGTATTTTGAGGAATACATCCAGAGGATGCAATTTTATAAACCACAAAATAAGCAATTTCAGTCCATTTAGAGTGGATAAATATGCTAACCTAGTGGCATACTTGATAAATTAATAGCAATGCTGTCTCAGAATAGCTGTTTCTGGGCAGTTACGGAATTTTCCAAACATCTGAATGCACCCTTTACTATGTGCTCCTAAACAAAGATGTGCACTGACTACAGCAAAGCTGGCACCAGCTTATGGAAGGAAAAAATTCTTTGTGGGTACCAATGCAGTGTTGTTCTGAGTTTTATTGAATCACACGTATGTGTTTATCAACACAGAACTAAAGCCTTCTACAAGTTGCCAAGTATTACTGTGACACATACATCCTGTGTGTGATGAAGCTCAGACTGAGTCTCTCACAGCTTGACCAGAGACTGGAGATGTCTCTGCGCACAGTTACAGCAGAATAAACTTGTAGCAAAGAGGGCTTCCATGGTTTTTATCTAAATGTAAATGAGCAACTTTTGCTTTATATTCAAACCCAGCTTTCATATTGGATTTTGCCCAGTCCTTGCTGTGAACATAGAAAATACATATTTTTAAAGCTGAAATCTGTACAGCCCAGTTTTCTCAGTTAGTATTGCCCAAAACAGTTTCAGAAACAGTGGCAAATACAGCTACATGACATTTCCCGGGTCTATTTTCTCCTGTTTCTTACCTTTGTCACCTGGATGTGCCAACCTTTGCCAGCAGTGCCAAGAGACCTTTGTGGCCAAACAGTTTTGAGAGTGATCTTAAAAACTCTCATCTTCTCCTTTTTCACTTATGCATTTTCATTCTGCAGTCTGCTGCTTCTTTATCTCCACCAAAGCGTACAGACCTCGAGATCGGGGTTTCAGCATCGGGGCCGCGCACCGTCACCAACACCAACCAGCAAAGCCCGTGCCCCACCTCCCGGCTGCCGGACAGCACTGCGGGGATCCAGCTGCCAAAGCTCCAGAGGGAAAATCGGTGCCCGCAGCTGTGGCACGTCAATGGCTTTATAAAATACCGATCTTTCTCTCCTGGGGAAGTAAAAAGTGGCCAAAGAGAATATGTATTTATAAATGTAAATATAAACATACAGCAGCATCCCCCGCACCCGCTGTGGAGAGCTGTATTATTGCAGGACAACGGTAGTTGTTACTAAACCTAACAAATCTGCAGTCCTATTTATTTTTACATTTTTATAACTTCGTTTTCAAGGTACCACCGTGTGACACTGTGGGCAGTCAGTGTCACAAGTGGAGAGGAAACTCAAATTCTGCTGATGTGGGGTACCTGATCCTCTCAGGATTAGATGTCATTGGGAAAGAGCTCTATAGGGAAACTATCAGACAGTGGAAGGAGGTGGCAAGGAATTACCAATAGAAATGAAAGGAAGGAAGAGCAAGGTAAATATTTATAGTGGGAAAACAGGACAGGGAACACAAGTGGTGTAATACACAGGCAAACATTCAGACTTGGTCATCACACAACACCAGTCAGTGCTCATTTTCCCAGGTCCACAACCTTCTTAGCTTTTGGGGCAGTCAGTGTAGACAGGCTCTGTAGTGAGTTAATTATAAAAGTTTTCTCTTTCATGTTTGTAATACCTACCAAGGGATGATTCATTAATTTTCTTACAAATTGCAATGAGAAAATGAATTCTTAACTCTACTAATTTGTGTGTAAATTTGACAAGAATAGCTGACCTTGCCTGGAGGAATAGCTAAATGTGCTCACAAGACAGTCTTGATGTCTCTAACCATCCTGTGATCCTAGCCTACACACACAGAAAAATAAACATATTTCAAGGATATAGCTGTATGAGCACACAGCATAATTTATCTTGCTATGGGTCATTAGAGTCTCAGCACAGTGACAAATGTGTCATTCTGTATAACTTACACTGAGTGGGAAACAACTGTGGAAAATACCTATTCAAGGATGGAATAGTCCATCTGGATCACAGGAGCTTTCTTATCATAAGCGTTTCTCAGGAGATCCCTCTTTTCTGTACCCTGTCAGTACAGACAATTTCAGGAAATCTGTAGGACTTGCTTTTTAGAATAAAAAGCCAAAAACAATACAATGAGCCCCCCAAAACACATACAAACACTTTTTTTTTTTTTCAAGATCTTTAACATCAAAGCTTTCAAAGTCCTTTCCAGTGTTACTTCCTTCCAAGAGACACAGCCAAAGAAAGGAGCAGTTTAAGGTGAGTTTCTCTATTTTATCATTGTTCACGAATTTTCTTTCATTGTCCAGCTGAAGAGTAAGTGCATCAGGGGGTTTCCATGTCCTACACAAGAGCAATGGTGGCAAACAGAGAACACTCCTGTGGAAAACACCTATGGTTACATCAGTGAGTACCTGCATCACTGAGGAAACTCTTGTTCTGGCATTTGTGTCTTTCTGGGACCAGTGCTTCCTGGTTTAGTAAACTTCCTGGATATAATCTTCTAAGCCATAATTAAAAGACAAGTTTAAGCACATATTGTATAATGAAGTGACATTGTGAGCATAGCAACATCCGGCTTAACAGACAGGAATACTCTGAGCATACTTTTATAGAATCATATCTGAATTACTCATTATTATAAATGAGACCAAACAGAGGTCTCAAAAATCCAAATCTGTGGTGACTTTTTATACTTGCTTGTTGCAAAGCCAAATGTACAAATGTAGTAAAATGTACCAAAGCCAAACTTTTTCTTGCAATCTTAATTTATCTTCCAGGCCCCTGTGATCCTTGTATGATCCCATTTCCCCCACACAGGATCACTTCTTGCTCATGGCACCAAATGTGACTTGTTGAGTATTTGGTGGCCTGTCCTAGCTCCAGTTCTCATCAGGCCATTCAAATTTACCTCTGAATACAGAGAGTTTAAATTCCCTCTCTCCCCTTCTGCACTCTGTCTTGGCTACTGCCTTTAGGACTCTTGTAGGAACTTATCAAAAGCACAGACTACAGGGAATGTCCTGCCAACTCCAGCCCTTTTGATGATGGATAATACTTCTCCCTCCCTCCCCCCAACAACTTGAAGAACTTTCCATCTGAGAAGCCTTTTTTTTTTTTTTTCATTCATTCTCCAGAACTTCAGGATCAATAAGAATTTATCACACAACTGGTCTCTTGTGCTTAATTGTGTACATATTGATACATGTGTTCAGAAAAACTGAGCAAGCCTGAGTTCAGCTCTTAAGCAGACTGGGTATTATATTTGGAAAACATTTTGAACATGCCCCTGATTTTTCTCCTCTGCCAATGAACATCCCCAGTGAGTTTATGTACTACAGGAGGAAGGCACAGAGAATTTGGACAATGTTCATGCTGAGTCCTCAATCAAGTACTTTGATATCAGCAGAAAAATGCTTTCCCTTCTTCAAAATCTCACAAACACTAACTAAACCATATGGTACCTTGTACAAGCTTACATGGGAAAGATGGAAGATTGACAAGCAGAGGATTTAACCCTGGGTAAAGCCAAATCAGTTGCAGGCACATGAAGAGATTTCAACCTTTCCAAAACTAAAGCTCTACAGAAGCATTTTCCTTCTGAATTCCTAGACCAAAAGTAAACATATTTACACTAATAATGTGGACAGGGATATCATCCTTAAATAACTATTTTTATTTCTTGATGAACCCTTACCTTGTCCAAATAGAATTTTCTGTCTGCCAAAAGGTCTCAAAAAAAAAAAATCTGTTTTGGCTCTTTCTCCACTTCTAACTTTGCCTGTGTATTCTGAAAGTGTCTCTAACAGGGAATTAATTTTCAGTGTCAGTATTTTTTAAAAACAAGCACATAAGACAAGCCATTAGCAGAAAGAAAAGCCTGGTTTACCCTTGTTTCCTAAACCAACAGCCTGTGACATGCCAAGGCCAGAAAGCATTGATTATAAACAGAAAGTCCCATCTCAGATTCCCATAGTGAGCCTGGTTTTCAGTAACCTCTGATAGCGTGGCACTTCCTACCAACAGCTCTTTTGTAGAGGGAAAGCAGAACAAGCAAACTAAACAAAACCACAGAAAAGCCTTCGAGGCAGCGACAGCATAATCCCACTTATTCATAGCTCAGCTGAAGTGCTGCCTATAAAACCCTCTGCAGTGATTTACTCTGCTCTCATTTCAATATTGCCAAGAACCCTGCCTTCCTGCCACAAATCTGCCTCCCTTTGCTTACAGAATAACCCAAACAAATACAGAAACGTTTACAGTAATAAATTCTGTGTAGGATTTAGGTGCATATATTAAACTTGATGCATATATCCAAGCTACCTCCTGCAACCACGCAAGCTGAGATCGTTCTACCAGTAGATGTCACCAGGAGCAGAGAAATGCCCGCTGTAGCCGTGGAGAATCCCAGCTATCCCACCTGTGTGTCAAAAGGCACCCAGCTCCCACATGAGGTTCGGGAAGGAACCTGAGGTTGCCAAAGCAAACATGATTCATCAGCATCGCTGCTTTCTGAGCCGGTGGGTGCAGGGCTGGGGGAAGACACGCATGACACATTGCTGCCCTTTGTACAGCCATGCAAAGTGGTTTCATACAAACCTGTTCCTCAGGCTGCGTCTCCAAGCATACCTTGACGAAGGAAGAAGGCAAGGAGATTCCAAACTTAGGAGTTTCCAAATGCCTGTCACCTGCAAGCTTTGCCCCCAGTGATTATTCAAATTGCCTGTCACAATCATTCCTTCTGATAAGGAAAAGGTAATCCCTGAGCTGATTTTACACTTTGCTGCTGTGAGCTGAGTCTAGGAATGTGATGATGAGGGTTTCTGATGAAGAGCTGATCAGGCTGTGTAGTGGCAATATGGAAATTCAGGATATTTGAAAATCAACATTCCTGTAAGAGAAATGCTTATTAAAAAAAAAGCCCAAATGCCTTTGAAACCCATCCCCACCTGCAGCCAGAAGCATGAGAAGCCAGACCACACACCTTCACCTGTGTGGTGCACTTACCAAAAAATGGTTCACAGGAGGAAAAGTCTCACTGGACAAAAGTGCTTTTTGCATCAGCAAGAGAAATTCAAATATGGAGTTTAGGTGAGACGTAAATGGTACATAGGAGAGACCATCAACTGTACTAAATAGTCTAATGAATATGTTGTGTTATGCCTTTTTATATTAGAGCAAGCAGAAAAAAAAATAATTCAGACTAAAAATGCAAAGGTAAATCTCAAGGCTGTCAAGCCACTTACCTACCAGGAGACATACATATTTCATCTTGAATATTGCTTTTCACCCACAGCATCCTTCCAAAAAAGTATTCTGAATCTTTTATTTTGCTAGGTCTTGGTTATTTGTACCTGGTACTATAAAAATACATGTAATGTTTTTCTCCCGTAATTCTTAGAAAAAAACCTAGAGGACCTATAATGAGTAAGTGAAACCTCAGAACTCAATTTGATCAGAGGGCATTCTCTTTCACGAAAACATCTCTTCATTATCTTCATCAAAATTTAAGCTTCAATGAAAAACTTCAAATACAAATTCTTTTTGAAAATAGAAGAGCTATGGCAAATACAGAAACAAGCAGAGAACTTCACAAAAAAACCCCAAAACCAAACCAACAACCTAACACATTAAGTTTTGCTTGTTTAGTGAGTAGAATGTAGAAGGAGCAGAGTTCAGGGAGACAGCTGGAAGGAGAACAGGGAAGAAATAAGTCAGTACTACTGAGTCTAGTCTTTGTAAGGGAATTCTTTTCAGAAACTCAACCTGCATCACATAAAGAACCCCCCCATTCAAAGCCAGGTTGTTTGCACAGTCTGATTTGAGAGATGCATTTTGTGTATGCAATATGAAAGGTTTGCTTTTCTTCAGTGGGCATCGATCTCTGCTTTGGAAGCAGGGTGAGAAATCTTCTGTCTTTGGCCAGAACAATAGCAGTCCTTGCAAAACATGTTCCCTTGCTCTAGGTTTCACAAAAGGTTCCTTTCTTCCTTCCACTGCCTACAATGCAGCCCCAGCTATCTGCTGCCAAGGATTGCTCTGAAGTGTGTTTAGCACATGGTGGCAGGCTTAGCTGCTGGAATCAGTTCTTCTTTACTCTGAACTGATTCGTACGTTTCTGAATGCAGCAGCTCCTTCAGAATTCACTTCCTTGGATTTCACAGGAGTACACGTTTTTTCACAGGTTCAAAAATCAATCAGGCAAACCCAAGACAGAAGAATCCCTGAGATGTTCCGGTTAAAGCTCAAGTAGCTGCAGTACAACAGTGCACTGGATGCTGTGAAATGTTCTGGAGGGCTGTCATGGGATGTCTTCCCTGTTCTTTTAATTTCCTCTACTTCGGGCTCTCTAAGAGACTGCATCAGACCTCTAGTCTGACTTACTATGGCTGTTCATATGTTACATTCTCATTAAGAAACCTTCCAGGTGGGATTCGATGGCAGTGATCCCAGGAACAGCAGCTTTTTGTCTCTTTTGGTGTTTTAAGATGAGTTTTCAAAGATAGCCGAGTGTGGTAAGGATATAAAAAGAGTAATATTTTATGAATGTAATAAAACTGGACATTATTAAGTTTAAAATCTCATTTACCTGCATATGAATATGCTTGCAGAGTTCCAAATTGAGATTCCCCACTAGGAACCCTGCCCAATTCCTGCTTTATTTTTCCTCCAAATGATGTTGTTGTTTCCTTGTTTCTGCATTTTGTTCAATGCAGAAGTGAAAGGAGTGTGATTTATTCTGGGTTCTCCACAGTAAATAGCCCAGTGCTATTGTGCATGGACAGCAAGCACTTCAGAGGATGGTGAGAAGTGAAAAAAGTTTTTAAAATAAAAGTAACACTATAAAGTATTTAAATACATATTATAAATAGAAGGTGTTTTTTCCACCTCAATTTTGGATCTAAATGGAGCTTCTTTGCCTTTGACATTTAATTAACCTTGCATATTCATTTATTTGGGCCCTTATTCCAATTCACAAGTACTCTATAACATTGTGAAATGGCCGGCATTAAGGGATTCAAAAAGCTAAGCTTGGATCTTATTGAAATTCAGATTATCCCAATTTTCTACACAGGATACATTTTGATCAAGTCGTGCTCACTGATGGAGCAGTGCAGTATATTTTGAAGATGATGAAAACAGCTAAAACAACAGCTGAAAAAAAGGGAAGATCCACTAGGTTAAGGGTTTTTTACACATTCCCATTTTCTAGCACTTACCAATATCCAAGAAACATCTGTACATGCTAGTGAGAAACTTAGACCTTTAGCTGCACAGCAAGATATAAAGATCATTTTTTAAAGCTTCTAAGATACCTTCAAAAGCAGCCAGGAAACAAGCACTGCAGTGTTATCAAGAAGGCTCTCAGCCAGCAAATTCTCCTAAATAGCCCAGAGCTTTATTGAACAGCTTGCACTGGAAGATCAAGGAATCGAGACCGTCTATAAAACAATCTTAATGCTGATTTAGTAATTGTCTGTGAATACAACTCATCCCAGACTAGATGAGGCTCAGGAGACCTAAGACCCATCAACTCCCCAAAATAGGTCATGAATGGAGCTTTAAGTGATGCAGACCCTGTGTGGATTCCTCTCTGGGGAATCATTTTTTGCCACGTTGCCACAGGAAGAATCCATCACCTGGTAATTTTACTCCATTTGTGTGGCAGTGAGCAACTTCAGCAAGCAACAGCTAAATTAACCTTAGGAAAGCAAAACCAATCTCAGTTGAGATGAGGCAGCATTTTACTATGGGGACTCAAACACATACACAGACAGCTGAGTCTACTGACAAACACCAATATGTGCCATCTTGAGCCAGCACAAGCCTGCCAAAAAGTCAAATATCAGAGGTTGAGCTCTGATTCTTTGGAAATACTAAACTTGAGCTGAACTCTTATAATTTCCACCATAAGGTGTGGACATTGTAACACTTTAGAGTTCTGTGTGACATCTCCCAGAATGCTGCATTCTGGTCCAGAGCCAGGTGTATATAAATGAACTACTCTCCACCTCACTCAGTGACCTTGTCCCAGAAATGCTCCATTCTCCTTATTTGCTACCACAGAATTTTCAGAGCTCTGCTGTTTCTTTTGATCTGCTTCTCTATGGATTTCTATCTATTGCCAAGTATTTTCTCTTCATCCAGAGGTTCAAAGCACAAAGCTGAAAATGCAGAAATTAATCACTTTGAAACTTCTCTGTGTGGATGAGCGCAGCCTGTCTCACGTGAGGACAGGCAGTCTGTGGTTCATTTCAGCACCATGAGCAGATTAATTTGCTGAGCCATGACCAGAGGAACTGGGAGGCTGCTCTCCACAAACAGCCCAGAGCATTTGCCAGGGGCACACCGTGTTCCCTGGTGCTAGTGGTGTATCTACAGCTGCAGCACAATCTCATACGTGCAAGCAAAGGACAGGAAGAAGGAACGTGCTCCACGTAAATTTAACCAGAATGTTCTCAGATCTAATTGCTTTAAGTGGCTGGCAAAGCTGAGAGAATCTAATTGATGTGGACACTCACTCCCAGCCTCCTGACAGATATTTTTAGAACTGTACCTGCTGACTAGGGACAAAAAAATGTTAGGAGTCCAAAATTACCTGCCATTTGCACAGGCTGACCACCTTCTGGTAAGGCCATGAAGCAATAGGCTTGAAGACCAGAGGACAACTTGCCATTTACATGGCACAACCATGGCACAAAGTACCTAACACAGTACCCCAGAGTACTAAGTATGCAGCAGAGGAGAGAACTTTACTCAGTTTGAATGGCCTTTTTAATGTATTATTATCAAATGTATTTTTAAAACATTTTTAACCCCTCTAAGTCAAGATCCACACTGTCTTATCTACCCAACTGCATGTTGGCTGTGAATCTGCAAACTCGCTGCTGCCGGGCCAGGGAGGCAAGGGACACCCATCAAACATACAGAGCCAGCAGGAGTCTTGTTTTGGGAGTATTCCCAAATACTCCCCAAATCTGTGATGTAGCATTATTTCTCTACAAACCCTCAACATACTGGAGATTAGATCAAGATTAAACAAATCAACATGTTGGAACATATTTTGGAGGTAGGAGAGGAAGGGAAATAAGCAATGTTTAAGGAGTTGCCTTCCATCCCCCTTCCAGATAAAGTTGGAACGCTGACTGGCCCAGCCCACGTAATTGTGTCTAAACCATGACATGCACACTCCCTTCACACATTTCTGAGGAAAACAATAAACAAACAGAAACCCAAACCTTCCAAAACAGTCAGGGGACTCGGGATTTTACTAAACAGTAAGCACCACACTATGATTTCAACTAAACTATTCAGAAGAACTGAGCAAGTCAGTTTTAAATGCAAAAGAACCTACCAGAAAGACCTCAGTAAAGATCATATATTTGCTGATGAACCTTGTATGTAACATAGCTCTGACCATAGAAAATTGAATCTAATCAGTTATATTGGCTAAACTACATGTGGGTGGAATTTCAGTGGGTTGTAAGCAACTACAGTGCAGAAATCAGATTAAGCCTGGGAGAAACTGCAGTGTGTGATTACCATGTGATAATTACTCAACGTTTTGACAGAGCTCAAGACAGGGCTCAGCCCAGCCCTTGACAATGAGAAGGCAGCATAAACATCAGGGTATGAAACTCTATGACTTCTGTTAATCCACCAGTTTTTCCTCTGTGGGAAGTCCATGAGCTTCTGATGAAACCCCAGGGCTGCTAATCCACGAGAACCCCTGGGGTTCAGAAACAAGGTCCAGACCCCTGGAGAAGGCAATGTTAAGTCAGCTGCAGTACAAATCTGTGTGGATAACCTTTTGGAATTGGGTCACCACCAATCGTTCACGTATGTGGAGTTCTTAGAGAAACCCATCTGGTCCTGGTATCCATCTGATCTGCTCTTCATGCTGTTACCACAGCAACTGATACTTAAATGAAAAATCTCTTAGCAAGCTGGATCTACGGACAGCCCCACCAAATCACAAGGTAGAAAAAGTGGATGCTTGAGGCAGGTCTGCAAGGCATTTAGCTGTGTATTTCCCAAAAAGGTTTTCAGCCTTGTTTTCCTTTTGTGCTTTTTTGTCTGACAGAATAAGCATCAGCGCACCAGTGTTTCTTTACCAACAACTCCTCTGTAGGTCAGTCACAGCACTGTCTTTCCATCTGGCCTGCACTGTACAGTCTAAATAGATCTTAAAATTTTTGATTTCTGCATTGTTTCCGTATCACACACAAATGGAACCTTTTTTTTTTGCTGTAAACACTACCGCTGAGAGAAGGAATAGTAGCCACATGCCTTTTCAGAAATAAAAGACGCTTTACAAAACTATAAAATCTAACTAGATCTTCCCAAAGGCATTTAGATTTGTCCTGTTGAATTTGATCAAAATTTCTTTAATACTTTAGGGGATACAGACATAACATGAGTTCTTTGCAGGATAATTTCATGCTTGGCAATACAGATTCTGAGACTCATTTTACTCTGAGGGAGGGAAAGTCTGTGTTTGTAGTAAACGATATTGCACGAGTTGAAGTAACCAACCTTAATATTCTCCCAGTGACTAGCTGAGCTGGCTCTGAAATATGCTTTATTTTTGTCTCTGGCATAACAGAAACATAAGAAGTAAGTTTAAGCTCTCAGTCTTTGTTCTGAGTAGCAGGAGGGAGGATTTTGCCCCAGTACACGAGCCAGATGTAGGCAAAGCAACACCTACACAAGTGACATGCCCTGTATAATGCAAAGGGAAGGGGGAGCTGGTGACTGAGGACAGGGGAGGTGACACTGGGCTTGGCACTGGGTTACCCTACCCACATCTGTAGTCTTTCAAATCAATACTGAGTGTTGTCAGTGGAAGGCAAGTGGAGGAATGTAACATAATTTTTCTTTCTTATTCTTTGAAAGAGTCTTTGAATTTTTTTGCTGTATTACTCAAAATCTACAAGAGAATTGGACTATTTTATGTGTAAAATATTCCGTGTCAGGGGTTTTATTTCTTTCAAAGACCAAGAAGGGGGAGAGAAAAAAAACAGAGAAAGAAATTGAAGGATGCTACTGATAAGAGTGAGAAGCGTAAAAGATAACTTACCCTGAAATGGAGAAGCACATTTCCATAAAGCTTCACTATTACACTCTTTGCTTACTAATTTCTTGAAATCAAAAGAACTGAAAAAAATTTTCACACGCCCGAATATTATTTTGTTACTGCAACACTTTTTTTAAAGATGTTAAATTCATTGTATATTAATTACTCATGAGTCAAATTTCTTTCAATTGGCTATTTAAAATTGACAACAAGACTCATGTTATGTAGATTTCTGTTTGGGGAAAAGTCAGAGGGACTTTTGTTTTTATGTTTCCAGTTGTAGGTGTTGGGCTGACAACCTTCCTCTCATTCTTTTCTGCTCCATCATTGGTTACCAAATTTGAAAAGAAGAAAGTTAGAGCAACCGCCATGATTTACTCCATCAGGAGCAGAACAGCGACCCATAAAATTTTCTGGCACAAAGTTTCCTGTGAACACATTTGCATGTTTATTAGCTAAACTTTGCCGTCTGCAAGTACTCTTGTGAAAAACCAACAAATAATTAGTAGAAGAAACAGTAGAAAACACATTTTATAAGGCAAAAAAACCTAAAGTGAACTGAAAATCTATATTTCTGGAAATGTTTGAGTATTGGCTCATCCTTCTGAAAGCCCAAAGAGGCCCAAGAGACAAATTCTGTCAGAAGACAAGTCTGAGTTTTGTCAGAAGCACAGAATTCACACAGAATATTCTGAGTTGGAAGGGACCCACAAAGGATCATTGAGTCCAACCCTTAAGTAAATGGCCCACACAGGGATTGAACCCACAAACCTCGGTGTTGTTGGCACCATGCTCCAACCAACTGAGCTAATCTCAGGGTCTTCAGAATTTGGACTAAATTTGGAAAATCCCAATTTGAAAATCTAGTGGGGATCTTCTCTGTCAAATGGAAATACTCCAAGTAGGAGAAACGGCCAAGCAGGATGACATGATGTACACACTATGCAAATTCTGAGATATTTTGGATGAAACAACCCTATAAATGCAATTAAACTTTTCGCTATCTCAGTCAGGTAAAAGCTGTTGAAGTAACCAGGGAAGAAACTAAGTAATTAAGGAAGAAAACTCCAAACCTTACTTTGACCCTTTACTTCTAG
This sequence comes from Scytalopus superciliaris, assembly GCA_013400415.1. Classification (NCBI taxonomy): domain Eukaryota; kingdom Metazoa; phylum Chordata; class Aves; order Passeriformes; family Rhinocryptidae; genus Scytalopus; species Scytalopus superciliaris. The sequence goes on from VXBX01008994.1 coordinate 190,012, forward strand.
TGATAAATTTAATAATACTTATACAATAGTATTGAAAACCTGATTTGGAAAAGCAATATTCCATGTCATACCATGACTGCCTCTCTCCCTCAGCGGTAAATCACTACCCACCACTTTTAATTTGTGAGGGCAGAGGACAATTATTCATATTCAATATTCTGTGAACAAGTGTTTGTTCTCATCCTTCTCCAGCAACTTCACAGAGTTTTCTTTAACTGACAACACAGATGCTTAGAGCTCCTGTCTCCAGTCCAAGCAATTGTTTTAAATGTTGCTGAGTTATTTAACTGATGGTGTTGACAGGAAGCTGGACATTTCTGCTCTGATGAGGACTTTGTTTTAAGGTGTCTCAGTCCATCTTGCCTTCTGTCTCTTCCTATCTTTTACGTGTTTAAAAATATTGCTAATGGCTCTGCACACAAGACTTCCCAGTTCAGTATCATATTTGCATTTTGCAGGAAGACTCTCAGGAATTTTTAAGGTTGCCCCAGATTAGAGAGAGGCCAAATCCACTGCATGACAATCAATTTTAACAGAGCCAGGATCACAGTCTCAACTTCTCCCTGTGTGTTCCCCACTAAGATCACAGTGCCTTCTGTTCTCCCAAAGTCAGCTATTAATTATATGCAGAAAGAAAACCCAGACCCTGCCAGCAATGTACTGGACATTTATATTCCAGACAAGATCCTGTTAACAATCCTGGTGGATGCCACAGTCTTAATTCACATATTGATCGTGTGGAGAAAGTACAAGGCACGTAAACTTCTGGTCTGTATTAATTTGTACTATAACTCTTGGCACATTATCAGCTGGCAATGGTATCCCCCATGTTTTAACTCAATTACCTGAAGTAGTAATTGTCTGTTATCAGTAAGGGGGATTTAATAAACAAACATACTTGATAGATCAATGCACAGACAAATACAGACATCCACATATAAATTCGTTTACATGAACTTACTAAAATGAGACTACTGGAATGATAGTATTTCAGTACACCAAAATAACATTACCAGTTCTCATAACTTGGCATGATAGATACATCTCTGTCCATTTTTTGATCTTTACAGCTTTGCTTCTAGAGAGACAATTCAGTAAGACAATTCATAAGGAGGCTGCGCTGGAAAGCCCAGATTATTAGTATTGTCTTAATAGAGTCAGTGAAATAAAATGATGAATTATGCTGTTGTACCAGCCAACCAGCTTATATAATGTACCTCTGTTCCTACGAAATTGAAATCTAGTGTTTTAACAATGAACTTTACTCTTCCACTCACCTGTAAATGAGCACTACCAGAGCAGCACTGAGCCCGGTTCTGCCTTCTCACCAGCTAAATCTGTTTCCTCTTCTGTGAAATCACTGCTGCTTTACATCATTATGAATTAGGTCAGAAACAAACCCAGTGACTGCTCATTCCAGCTAGTGAAACATATGAAGAGTGGCTGCAATGACAGATCTGTAATAATGCTTCTCATCTGCAGTCAATTAAATTTAGACCACACAGAACTATAAGAAGTACACAGTGGAAAATTTTGGCAGGGTGACTGGCAAGCTGTAGCAGATCTAACAAACCTGAAGACTTTTAAATTCATCTCTCCTCTGAACTTTAATCAAAGGCTATAAAAAAAAAAATCCAGATGAATACAATAAAAATTTAAACAGTGAGGATCATTAAAGCAGACACTTCCCGTTACCTCATGGTGACTTGTAGAAAAATCTTGTCAACGTCAGACACTCTTCCCTGGGGTTACAGTCGTAACTCACCTTGCCCAAACAAACAGCCTGCATTTGCTAAACCTGTGTACCAAGGGCAGATATGAGAGGAGACCAAACATGTTTTTATAAATTACAAAAGAGAACAATTACTTCTAACGAAGGGGATAGGAGCTTCTGGAATGTGCTTTTGGACATAGGAGTGTCTTTTGAGAACTATTGAATATATCTTAAAATGAAAGGTATAAATTAAGTGTAATTATTGCTGACAGCTTGCATGAGAAAAATAAAGCATTTATCCTGTCACTGAGGTTCTCTATATCAGTGCACTCTCAGGACTTTGGAATTATCCCTGTGACATATCCACACTGCCCTTAGCACAGACTTCCTTTGTTTTTTTTCCTCTATCAATTTTTTCTAAAGTATCTAATTTTCCTTCAACAATTTGTACCTGAAGTATTTGCCAAAAATCAAACAGCCAAAGGACAACTTCCTCAGCAAACCCCCTCCTACAGTTTCAATTCCTGTTTCACTCCTTGCCCAGCACCAGTCATACCCACATTGTCCTCCCAAACCCAAAGCCCAGACATTTATGTCTCTGCCCTGCCTGTATCTAGGCATCTTTTATTTCATTTATCCACATCTCTGCCTCAGAATTTCTCAGAATTCATTTGTTCCCCTCTTTGTGCTTGCCAATCCCTCCTTTGCCTCTGGTTTTGCCTTCATTAGGTGCATCCTCCATCCCCTTGCCTTTTATTCTATCAGCCCTAGAAGGCAGACCCTTTCTGTAAAGGCCACAAATGATTCCTCCACAAGATCTGCCTCACTAATTCTATATTTAACACACATTTATCTGTTCCTACAGCAGGTTCCAGAGAGCAGGGGCTTTTCTTCTGCACCTTGCACAGAGCTTGTCACTGAAAACGCTGCTGCTATCAGCCACTTCACAATGGCATCGGCAGCACTGCTTTGCTGCAATTAGGAGGGAAACTTGCCAGCAGAGGATGAGGTTTAAACTCTTCTTGACAAAGAAAACAACATTGAAAGCACTGGGCTCTGTTTACAGAACCCAAAGGGGTATCTAGAAACCCCAGTTCAAACAGGGATTGTCTGCACAAGTGACAGGGCACGTAATGGGTGGTTTGGTTTGGCAAACAACCAGAGACAAGGAAATGTGCTCATGTAGGCTGTGAAACTGTGCCCCACGTAAAACAAAGTGCATGACCTGAATTAAGGGGCAGTCTGGCTTTTATACATACACCTGAATATTACATCTGAAACATAGCACCACATATTACCATATTCTTCTTCAAAAAATGAATGAATACTAAGGATGATATTAAAATCTGACAGCACAAAATCTTTACTAACCCACATTGCTGCAGTGTTGTTACTATGAGATCAGTCTGTCAGATAGCCCAAAATCTAAGGCAACATGTTTTTAATCCAGTAAATACATTTTTCAGGAGCAGGTTTTCACAAAACTGCCATCCTCTGAGGCAGAACGGAGCCACTCTTACCCAGCCATGACCATGAACCAGCTCATCTCAGCAGACACTCAGCAGGAAAGAAGCAAGGAAGAGAGAGGGTGATGGAATTCCTGTGGTGTCCCTGATCTGTGGAATAACTTCCTGCGTTGTCATATTTGAAATAAATAGAAAGTGGAGCACAAAATCTGTGCCTAGAGAAGGCCAGAAACAGGCTTTTTTTCCAGAGTAATAGTTCTTTCCTGGAAAGGAGGCCACATACCCTGCAGACCAAAACAGAGAATACTCTGATTAGAGAAAACCAGATACATTTAGGATTTTTAGGTTGGACTCATTGTTAGATGACAGAAACAGCAAAAAAATTACTCTGATATTTTGCATTATTTCTGACAGAAATTCAGAGGCTTTAATCAGCATTTGCCCCCCTCAGGGTTACTACAAACTGGTTCCATGCAGTATTTCTGGTGGAGTAGGATGCACAAGGTGCTCTGGAAATTTTCAGCAGGCATCAGCAAATGCAATTAAAATTTGCATCCAAGAACCTAAATATAAAAAGACTGTTTTTCAGATCACCAGCAGATTCTGTTGATAACAAAATAATTTACTCTGTGTGTTGCTTTAAGTTTAGGTAGAATAATACTGCATATTACAGAAACTCTGTTTACTGTCTCTCCTTTCTATAGGCACTGAAATTCCAAGTATATCCCCTAAGCAGCAGAACAGGTGCATAGGAGACCCCAAGGGGGCTAATAACACTGAAAAAATCAGTGCTATTATCTGAGCTCTTTGCCTATGTTTGAGAGAAGATAGCTTATTAAGAGACCAAATCCTACATCTTTAAAATAGGGTAATCTGACCTGAATTAAGGCAGCTAAATTTAAAACTTTAATCAAGAAGTTTATCTATATATAAAGTTTCAGAGCAGGGTCTGCATAGGGTTTATGTAAGTTTCTCTCCAATAGACAAGCTGATGAAAGAGTTTATACACCATGTAATTCTTTCAGGAAAGCAATAAATCAATAAATTTTTATATGGGTTTATTTCAGATGAAGAAACTTAGAATGTATTCAGTTTCTCTTCCCTTCAGGAACACTATTTGTATAGGTTAACTTTCAGCTAATGTCTTAATTACTTCCTCAGCACAAGCAGAAATCACCTTGCTTTACATGAACATTGTTTATGTGGTTAAGGTAAAAAAATCCCCTTCTAATATTTTTAAGTGTCATTCTGGTGTTTTAAAGAAAGTCTCACCACCTCATTGATTGCTTTCAGATCGATTTTGCGAGCAAGCACAAGAGGCCAGCTGCCATTATATCTGCATGGATTGAAACTCATCAACACTGCAGAACATTTTGTAAAATAAGTATCAATAATAATACTAGAAATTGAAATCATACATTGACCAGTGTTGGATCTAATTCAGAAAAAAAAGAAAAGAAAAAAGATGAAATATCTGAACAATTCTTAAAGCTGGAAGCTCCAGGGAGACTCTTGGTAGTTTATTTCATCTAAGTTGTATCTAGCTGGATGGAAAAGATGCATTAATGTACAAGAAATTACCACTGCCAGTATTGCTGAGGAAATAGTGAAAATGTGATTGGCATAAATCATTCAGAAATCTTATTACACAGTCCTGATCCATTTATTAGATTGCCTGGTGTTCCAGAGCCAAGAAGTACTAAGGTCAGACTTATACTCTGGAGTACTGTATTTCTTTACACATTTCATTGTAAATAGAAAGTGGAATTATCATCCCATGGGAAATTCCAACATTTTGACATTTATTTTCAGTGCAAATAAAAAACATACTGAGTTTGAATCACTGAAACTCTTGTATGCAATAGTATAGGAATATCAAAATAATGTAAATATCATAGAAGCTGAAATTAAAGGAATAAAATGCCAATATAAAATATTTCAACATTGCCAGAAAGAAATAAGGTAAAATTATTCATTTTGATATTTTCCCATCAAATTTAATCTAAATCAATATATTCACTTAAGATCATTCATTTTTGATGAAATTGCATTTTCTGAATAGAAGATTGTTTTTCTTTTTTTTACAACTGACTCTCATTATTAAAGATTGATCAGATTGTAAAAGTGGTGGGGAAAAAAAAACATTAAGAATTCAGCTTTTGCAAACTTATTATATCAAGGTAATTTTGATTAAAGTTTCACAATCCCCAAGAAGGAAAAGCAAATAGTCACAGTAATTGTCAATCATATTCAAAGGGCTTACAGGTGGCTCTAAAGTGACTCCATAAGAGATAACTAACTGAATTGCTAACATAAACACGGCCATTTGAGCACAAGTTCTGCCTTTTGCTCTGCAGGTCCTGTGGTTATCCACCCTCAGCAGCAGCCTGTGCTTTGCTCACTTCTTCTTTGGTGTAATCCTGCATATGGACCTTTAGAGCTGCCCTGTTGCACCAGCCTTCCAGTGTCCAATTGTCAAGGAGGAGATATGTCTGTGTGTTTGATTTCCTTTCTACCATGTCAAATTTAGCTCCTGCTCTTTGTTTCTTTGGCCTCATGTATCACCTGGCTCCCTCTCATTCTGTCCTCGTTGTGCCTCTTTCATTCGTACCTCTCTTTATTCATCACCCACCTCCCTTTCTAGCTTTTCTGCTTTCTTACAAAATACTCTGATTTGTGTTGTCACAGACCAGAAAAGCCCTTCCCTCTCCACAGGAATAATCTCCTAACTCAGTGACCTGTCTCTCATCCTGCATTAAGGTTAAATATTTCAAGGCTCTTTGGGGGAAAAACCCCACACATTTATATAAATGGTAAGACTTCAGAAGTATTCAGAAAACAAATAAAAAATTAGTACAAACTTTTTTTTTCCCCCACAGGGAGGGCAGTTTAATTCTATGCCAAGCTAATTGAGTGAAGATAAGGGATGCTTTCTGTGCAGATGTTGCTATACTTTATCTGTAGCCTGTACAGTCTCTGTGCATACATTGTACATCCACTCAGCAGGTGCAAATGGAGATCAGACCTCAAGTGTTTCAGTGCCCTCAGCTGATTGTTACAATGGTTCTATCACTAATCCAGCAAAATGAGAGTAAACTAGTTTGAAACAACAGATTATCCTGCAATTGCTAATGCAATAATGAGGACAAAAAAAAGAAATAAGTGCAATGTACTCACTGTTAACCAACTTTTGGTGCTATTGTGCATGGAGAAAATCCATCTCAGAAATGCAGTTGGATCTATTCATATTGAAACCTTTCCTCATCTCATGCACCACCAAGCTTCTTGCAGATGCTGAGGTGACTTAAGGAAAGTACTATAGACAGCAAAAGCATCAGTGAGATGTTTAGGTAGGTTGCCAGCCAGAAGCACATTTGGCCCTTGGATGCAGCAGCTCTGTGAATGATCCAGTACACTTTCCAAAGCAGAATTTGTAGGTTTAAACTGCTGCTTATATGAAATTATTTCTTACTGTACAGTCAGCATTTCTCTGATCAAATGTATCAGTTTCAAAACTTCTCTCTCAAGGAAGTTTTCTCCTCTCCCTAAGTTGATGCAATTATTCCAGGGTGGTCCTGCCTTGTTCCACCCTAAATTCCTGATGGTATTTCTATGCCATAATTGTGGACATTTATCACTGTCAGTTCTCTAGGCAGTCTTATGACTTGGACAGCAGAATGTAACTGGTGTTTAGCATTTGCTTTGTACACTTCCCAAGTGCTAAACAACCTTTCATTACCTGCATTTGGCAGCTGTCCAGAAAACTTCAGCTTTTCAAGCCCATATGACAATGGGAACATTAATAAAGTAGTATTCCCAGAATCCTGGATTCACATTTACTTCTGCTGCAAATTCTGTATTTTTTTCAGACAGCTAAGAGTCCCAGAAAGCTGCTGGTGCAATTTCTCCCCCTTTATACTGACTCTCTTGCAGTGCTGCATCCCTCCAACCCTTTTGTGAATGCACTAAAGGAGCCAGAGGGCTGTGGTGACTGTGGCATTGAATCTGAGGGAAGAAGGTGAGCTTAGAGGGTCAGTGTATCAGCTCAGGCTCTGGGCTGCCTTTACCTGACATGAGGGTTCCAATTAGAGCGAGTTTGAACCTTCCTAGAAGGGGTTAAACAGGAGCATCCATTGTTTACTTTATCCAACATGAAGCTTTCAACCTGGAGATCCTCACAGCACCACTGCCCATCATCTGGTGAACTGTAGATGTGAAGCAAGACATCCCAAAAAGTCCTGTAGGTCAGTTTTAGAGGATGAGGTTGCCTAATAAAGCTTTCCATTTTTCAGAAATCATGTAGTCTAAGTGTATTTTTGTGGTTGCTTTTGAGTAAAGTAGTTGAATGTCATCTCAGGGCAAAGGGATTTTCGTGCTTCAGTCATTAGGGAAGGCCACAGTCTGTACATTCCCAGAGATACAAGATAAATCACAAATTGAGGGATTCAGTGATCTATCATTATGTTAGGAATTTTCCCCCACAAAAATCACCACCCAGTCTACTGGGTGCTTTATCAGGGCAGGAATGGGCTCAGTAGACAAACTGCAAGCCCTGGCACACTCAGTGCCTAAAAAACAAACCAAACAGGTAAACAAAAACACAACAACACAGAAGAAAGCAGAGGGCTGGGAAAATACCTGAAACACTTTTTGGCTTGATGTGTTTTTCTGGCTTGATGCTGTTGTCTTCTCATGCCATGCGTTAAGTGTTATTACATATTATTTCTGTTAATAGCAATATATAACAGCAAAGTCATGGTCAGCATACCAGAGAGAGGAAAGAAAATCTAAAAGACAATCTTCTCACAAGAAAAAATAAGTCTAATAAATTGACCATGACTAAATATATCCATAATTACAGATGGCTTTTAACTATCAAAGCATTTTTCTCCTAGTACAAGCAGCACACGCAATGCAACTCATTCATTTATGTATTTAAAGGATTTTAAATTTTAAAGGGAGGATTTTCACCCTTTTAAACTCTCATTACTCCAAAGATAATTGCATGTCCCTTTAACAAGGAAAGCTGATGAGGCCAGTGCTTGGAACCAGTGAAAGGCCAAAATTCCCACTGTTTGGGTTGAGGAAAACACAGATTCAAGCACCCATACTGAATGAGAAAAAGCAACAATGTGAACTTGCACTCTACCCCTCCCAGAGTAAATCTTGACTACTGGCACCGTTTCTTTCTCAGGACAAAATAATAAAAAAATCATGCTGGTCTTTAGGAACTTTTCTGACACAAATTTCAACATAGCTCGTACCCTCCACTGAAGTTTTGGCAAGTCCACATCTCTTACTGACTGCTAATTTAGTGGGAAAATGTTCGTCTTGCTCTAGTGAAAATCTCCTTAGTTCTACCTCAGTGTTTTAATTTTACACTCTGCCATAATCTTCACTATAACTTTTAGGCAGTCACTTCATTTCCTGCATCCCCGCAGCATTGCATGATGCTGTGATTTTACCTCTCCATAAACTTTTCCAGGAAATGGAGTGTCTGTAATTGTGACTATAACTCATATCTTCACATCTCAGACTGCAACTGCAATGAGTGCTCAGGACAAGAGAAGCTGCCTAGAGAGATCAGCTCTGTTCACTCTCTGTTCTTGGATTGAGTATTATAAAAAGCTTGTCATATGCAATGATCCCTCAGGTTGCACAACGTGACTCCCAGTACCTTTAGCATCCCAACAGGGACACACCCATTCATCCAGAGCCACGCATAAGTCAGCAGAATAATAATCTTCCCCACATTCGGCTCGTCATGAAGTTGTAGTAAACTTCAGTGAACTTCAGCTGTGCACGCAACCAAGCCTGTGAGAACAGCACGCGCTGTGCGAGTCTGTTCAGCCACTGAATCACAACAGGCTGCTGGCTATAAACTGCTTCAACACAGCGCTGCAAAATTACTGCATTATTCATTCAAAGCCATAGTGCAACTTCCTTTTATTGATTCTGGATATAATGCCGGCCCCAGCAAAGGGAAGGGTCAGATAACAATTACGAAGGGCTCCACAGAGCCCCCACAAAGCTACATTAGATAACACAATGAGCCATTCCCTGTACTTGCCCCTTAATCTCTGCCTGGGGCCACCACTAGTCTCCTACTAGCTCTGGCAACTAAACAGGGATTATTACACCTCTGGCTGTATGAGTGTTGTGTGTATGAGTACACGTGTATAGGGAGGAAGGAGGATTGTTTTTTCCCTATTGCTACATAGGTATTTCTCCCACCATTTTCTGGGAGAAAATATTTAAATCAATGGTGTGTTTGAAGATTAAATTTACAGGCAGAGGCTTGTGCAGTACGTTTTGAAATAAACCACTACTAAAAAGCAATGACAACTAATCATAAAGGTCTCTACTTGCAGTCCACTTCCATACACTCATTTTAGTGAAAACATAGGAGTTAATATAATTTTCTTATTAACAGCATTGCAGCTCATGGAGAGTCCAGTTTCTGTTTCGTAATTACTCACATCCTATCAATACAATTCTTAAACAGTTTTCACATGCAGAGCTAAATTCCATTGCCTTCTGATGCCCCTTGATAAACCCTCTGAGACTTCAGGTGTTGCAGAATTCTTACTGATGGCAGAGTACGAATTGCAGTGAGACAAAAGTACAGTGTGGAGTTTTCTCAGTGCCCAGTGCACTGTAAGCTGTACTGGTCAGATTTATAACAAGCCATGACTATGTGGCTGACTTTCCCTTAATAAACCTACCAGATACAGTAGTTACTGAGAAACAAACACACATCTCACTAATTGCATATCAGAACAGAGCCGCACACGAGTAAAACTTTGTTCATTTACTAAAGAAGTTTGAAAGCAAAAACAACCTCTAAAATGCTAATCTAAACCCACTTTCACTTCCTTTCATCCACTTTACTCCTATGGCAAAGTTATCAATTTTCACAATGGATTTCTTGTATTTGAGAAGCTGCATTATTTTTTTGCTCCTTAGCTTTCCCTGGATTCACGATACATTTTAATATCTTAACCACAGAAGAATAGTAGCTTACTAATATTCAGGAAGGACACATAGACCATCAGATCATATGACTCACCCTCTCCTGCCTATCTTTAATTAAAATCGTCATAAAATCACAGAGTGATTTTGGTTGGAGGGAACCTTAAAAATCACCTGGTTCCATCCCACTTGACATGGGAAACGTTTCACTAGACCAGGTTGCCCAGAGCCCTGTCCAGCACAGTCTTGAGTTATTCCAGAGAAGGGACATCCACAACTTCTCTGGGCAACCTGTGCCTCCCCACTCTCACAGTAAAGATTTTCTTTATAATATATACTCTAAACCTACTCTCTTTCAGTTTACAGCCTTTATCCCTTAGTCAAGAGCTCCGTATTCAGCAAGGATTTGGGATAGCCACCTAAGCAGGCTTCAATATGGTATTTGACCTGAGACAACACACTTGCATTTTGTTAGGGTGGGTTTCTGGTTTTTTTTTCAGATTTTTAAGTACAAGTGAAAAGACTAACATAATAAATCTAGCAAAGAGAAGAAGAATAATGTTGGGCTTCCTGATTTCTAATGTTTATCTTTAAAGCCATCTTATTGTCCCATTCTGGTCTGATAACTATATGAATATTCTACAACAGAGTAGAAAATGGAAGTAATAGAAAAGTAGAAAATGGAAATAATTCTACCTAGAGACATATAGAAATCCACAGCCTGTATTATTCTGAAATGCAGTGATGAGGGGTTTTTTCTGCAAGTTTGTGGTTCCAATCCTTTGCTTGAATCAGTGGAAAAGGGATTTGACTCTGATTCCACCACCCACAGATCTATAGCAGAACCACAAGAACTGAGTATCAGAACCTGAGAGAGCACATCAACGTGCCCTGGTTTGCTTTGGCAACTCCGCCCCTGGGAAGGAGGTGGAGGTTTTTTTACCTCTGATGGTTAATTAAAAGAAGTTTGTGCACTTGTGGAATGACTTTGGTTCCTTGGGAATGAAAGATGCAGCTGGATGTGTCAGATAATCCATAACACATTAGCTTCTTCTCCACAGCACTCCTGACTGTGCCTTGCAGAGAATCAGAATAACAGCTTTTTGAAATAAAAATCAGTCTGTGAAAGACAGCCTAGTTCTCAGTGCTCCAGCTCTGGATCTAATGGTTTGATACTGTAAAAATAGGAGAGACGTCATGCACGGATGCAGCTACAAGCACCAGAGCAGGTCACTTCACCATTCGCAGCTTTCCTGCCTGCTTAAACTGTTTGCACTCTGGATGTCCAGGGCAACAGCCACCAGGGACAAACATCAATGGAGGACTAATCCAAACTAATCCTCGGCATTAGGGATGAATGACACCTATTAACTGTTGTGCTGATGCTTTAACTGAAATTTTGCAACTCATTGAGCACACCAGCAGAAATAAAGCCTTCCTGACCAGGACCAGAACAGTAATGCAGCAGCTTTGCTGTTGGAAAGGGATGGGAGAACTTTATCATGACAGAAACAGTAGTCCATACTGTGAGTGTTATGACAATTTGATCTACATTTTATATCTTAAATATGTGCCTTTTTAAAATTTTTCCTGTTTGACATACACAGGAGATAATAGAACTGTTAGTCTGGATCACTTGGTGATTCCCTAGGAACATGTTAGAATAGCCTTTGGTAATCTGCTCCACTGTAAAGCCAGTGAAAGCAGCTAAGAGTCACTGTTATATTACACAGCAAACACAATTTAGCAAGATTAGAAATATTTAATTAGACAGTAAAACAGAGTCTATTTGAAAATGCTACCTGTCTTAAAATTCAGTGATTATCTGAATTGATATTTTCTTTTTTACTTAGGAGAGGCAATATTTGAAGGGCAATGAAGAGAAGTAAGTATTGCTTTTTTTTTTTTTTTTTTTTTTGAGTGAAACTCAAACTCTCTTTTTCCTCCTTATGACTTCATTGTGGGAGAAATTGTAAATTTACTCTTGAGATAAAATGAAAACAAAACTAATGAAGTTGTTTGATTATTTGCAGCAGATAAGACCGCTGGATGCCTGTGACTACAGCTCATGCAAATACAGCTCTCTGATTAGCAGTATCCCCACAGATATTTTTTTTGTTTTCCTCATCTCACAAAACCCCAAACTCTCTTTACAATACAAAAGTCTCTGCACTTACAGTGACGCTTCTAAATCCCACAGTAAACCACGTAAATAAACAATTACACAATCCTCTTTGCATACACGATGCTACCTGCAGACCAGGTGCTTCAGGAGACAACACACATACACTTTCACTGAAAATACAACCCTATTTGTAATATGAGCTTTCTAAGTGCTGGATTTAAACTTGAAGCATATTCAGAATGCAACGAAAATCCCATTAAAATGGAAATGAATTTTCTCACTCTGATTCTTTTATCAAAATTTTCTTCTCAGTTTCCCTCGTTGTCACTGAGGTTACAATTCAGTGTTTGTAGCTTCATATTTAGTCCAGCAGAATAAGCAGTATTAGCAAGGTAAAAGCTTATATTAATGCATAAAAGCCTGGGTAGTTTTAATAGTATTAGGAAGAGAAATGTAAGACTACAACAGCACAGCTTCCTTTATCATCATGTCACAGCTTTTACAGAATAACAGCTTCTATAATGTGAGGTTCATAAAAAAGGGATGCTAAAGTATTCAGTTAATTTGAGACTCTGAACACATCATTTGCCATAAACAGGCTCAGGTAACAAGTGCTTACACAGAAAGCAAGCAGCAGCAGCAGAGAACCAACAAACCTGTTCAAGCACTCATTCACCTTCTTTGTCTTTATATTTACCTGGTCCAGGTAAGATGAAGTGGTTCTTTCATGTTTAACCTCTACTTTACAGGTTATCACCAAAAAGCAGAGAAATTTCAATCCTTTCTCTGGTTCTGACACATGCTCTAACTTCTGACTCCTTTCTCCTTAGCAACATTTTCTAATCTCTTACCCACAATACAGGCATAAATATAAATAGCACCAGAAGCAGGGGCATTTCAAGGCTTGCCACAGAACAAGCAAGACCATTTTCAGGATGGTTTTGCCTACTTTAAATGAAGAAAATGCACTAAATAAACTTCAGAAATCTCCTTCTGTTTAGTTTTCTGTGGCTTCTCTAGTGTTTTTTTCTTATAGAAGGAAGAAGGCCAATATTGACCTTGCAATCAGAAGTCACTAAAAGCTGTAAGGCACCAATATAGGTGTATCTTCTTATCTACATTCATACATACACACACACACTCTCCATTGTCTCATCTGGTTTCATCTAGAAAACTGTATTTTTAGTTTTATCCCTGTCAGGAAAGTACAGGAGAGGGACAGGACAGGACTCACCTGCAGGCAAGGGCAGAAGTTGAAACAAGCAGCATTTTGAACAAGGTGCATGTGAAAGGCCAAAGGTAAAACCAGGACCTTGCTGTGTACGGTCTGATGGCCCAGAGAGGTGAATTGTTTCACTGGGGTGTTTGTCCAGTAGGCTGATGCTTGGCTGGAGAAAGGACACAGAGAGAGCCTATTGCATCTTGCCTGGGGGCAGAGGGAGCGCTTAAATTTTAGCCATAGAAAAAGAACAAATAAATAACAAGAAAAAATTATAATGTAAAGCTAAAGTTTCATGAAAGGGAAAGGATTACCTTACTCAGTGCTAATGAGCTTCCATTCTGCTAGTCCTCTACTGAAGAACAGGCCTTGGTTTTTTCCAAGTCAAGTCACACAGTTCCGCTTGATGCTGAAAGGTTGCCCCCACTGACACACTTCAAGAGGCAGCAGTGAATGCTTTAGACATTTTTAAGTACTAGAAAGTATTGGAAACTTTCAGATATTGATAGAAGTGTTGCAGATGATGAAAGCCCAACTGTACGTGGAGACAGCCAGCTCCAGCCTTGTTGTAAGACACGGTTCTACCTCTAAGCGCTGAGAGCTTACTTTGTTAGTTGGGACCTTTCCCAGAAATCTCATTTCTTTGACAAATCTATTACTCATTCAAAACTTCAGAGCTTTACCCAACCGCACCCGTGTGAGGCTCCTTTCTGGAATATGATGTTTCAGTGTTTTGCAAGTGCCATTAAATCCATAAATGTGCTGTCAGCTCCCAGCACTACTGCTCTGCTGGATTTTCCACCTGCATTTTGTGGACTGGATAAAACTATTCAAATGCTTGGAGGCTGCAATGAGAACAGCACAGCAGCTTCTCCTTTGTCAGGCATCAGCTTTCTTTCACCATGGAGGGCTGGAGCAGAGGCACAGGAGAGAAAATCATGAAATAACTGTCAAAGGCATCCAACATCAGTTACGACAGACTGCAGGTTAAATTGCACATGACACTTTTTCAAAGCAAATCACCTTCTTCTATAAAGAAGTTTTATGTCGTTTTTAAATTCTAATGATTTGCTGAGAACTCAATATGAGGAAAAAAATCAATTATTTTCTACAGATGGCCAGTGGTCTCAGATGCAGCTGTGGTACAGGTGGGGTGATCACAATGACATGGCTTTTTCCCTCCTGTTAGTAGAGATTATACTGCATTAGATGGTATTAAGAGGGTGGAGAGAACCAGAATGCTTCTAAGACAGTGATGTATTGTAGAGCTGGATGAGCTAATTTTAGACCATTTAAACTCAGAAATTGGCAGCAGTTTTTCTGAGAGCTCAGTTAAGGCTAATTTACCTCAAATCATGTACTGAACTCATCGGGCACATCACAAAAATGTAAAACTATCATGCACTTAGAGGACAAAGAAAATACTGTGCTGGTTCCTGCAGGTTACATAAAAATGCTGTTAGAAGCGGTAATGCCAAGAGGACATGACTTGCATTTTTATACTTATGAATGCTCTTCCACAGTAATTAAAAATGACATACCCCATTAAATCACTTAGTACATACCTTAAAGCATATGATGCAGAGGTTTCTTGAAAAAGCCAATTACACAGCGTAGCTCTGTACAAGGCCAATGCTTCAAAGCAATATTCAGATTTTATGAGTTACATATGCTTCTGAAAAGGACACTTTTTTTTACTGACAAGAAGATACACTGAAAATAACACTGCCTTCACTTCTTTTTTTTTTTTTTTTTTGTTGCTGCTGTGAATAAAAAACCCAGTGCATATCTTAGGTTCAGCACAAATAGTCACAAATCATTAGAGAGGTCTTTTAATGGGAGAGGCTCCTCTTCATGCTGAACCTTTGTGTAAATAAAGCAGTAGTAATGATTAAATGATAGAGAGGAGTTTTGGTATTGCTTCCCTGTCCCTACCAACATTACTGCTAGAATCCATGGGTTGGCAAAGCCTTGAGTCTTTGCCACGTATCAGGATACTGCATTAATATTGCAAGACTGCAGTCTGTGTCTGTCATAGGTAACATTTAGTTTTCTTTTCATTATCTCTTTAGCCAAACACTCTTACTCCACTGACACTCAATGAAAACAAATCCTAAAATAAGTTTTTCTTCTACATAGTTTTCTTTCCCAAATTTGAAACAGTAGCAGTTTTACTGAAAATTTCAGTTTTATCTGGACAAGGTAGGGGTTTTTTCCCCTCTGTTTCAGAAATGAAAGATTCTCTCAGGCCAGAGGGCACTGTCAGCACAGGCTCCAAAGTTACAAAAGCAGTGTTAGGAGAAATGATCAAGTTTGGTCAGATCCCTCCTGAAAGGCCAGTGGGCCTTGCTGGCAGCACAGCACCAAACACTGAGGGGAGACAAAGTCTGATAAGAACCCATTTGTAAATTAAAGGCAGACATAATGTCAGGATTATCTTTATCTTGTGAGCTGAGGACAGAGGTATGTCCCAACTTCAGCACCAAACCTGACTGTAGGAGTTGAACAGGAAATCTTACGTTGGCGTTTTTAACCTCTTACTGAACAGGGAGAATATGGCACCTCAAAAAATCCTCCTTTAATGCTGAAACTCACAAGTTCATTGTATAAATATTTTTGCTTACAAAATCACCTCCTGTCACTTGAAATTCAACCAAATGTTTCATCTTCCTTACCAATACCTATAAAACTTCTGCTTTGTGTCCACTGATGTAACCTCATTCCTCCATCCAAGAATTCAAAGATAAACAAAAATGAAATATGTGAGTGGAAAGGGAGATTGTGACAGCTTAGTTATGTTCATGACACATACAAACAGCCCTTTTTACTCCAGCATTCTTTTGTTTCTAACAAAAACCTATGAGATCACCCGAGTTTTATTCCAAATGAAGACAAAGAATACTTCCAACCAATTGTTTTCCTGAGAACACTACTAGAAAACTGACAGGATAAAGAAAAAATTAATTTTTGCAATGACAAAAAAGGAAAATTATTAGAAGCTGAATTTGGCTCTTAGCCAGAAGGCTTTTTAAACCTCTAAAGAAGCTTTAAAAATGCTCGAGACCCTTTTTTCCTGATAAAGTTCATTAGAAAATTATATAGTCTTGACATTTTTCCAAGGTTTAGCACTGGCTTTGACAGCAACAACCAGATGTTCCTGCTTATTAGCACATGCAAAATCTGGCCCAACCTAAGAGTAAGTTTATCATGAACACTTCCCTCAGAAGTTTAAGGGCATAAGTTTAAGGAAAAGATTCTTGAGAGATGACAGGCAATTAAAAACAATGGCACCTTTTTTAAAAGCAGTTGAGAAGATAATTGAAAAATACAAACATATCTGAGTTAGGGCACACTGAGTTCATTTTGTTGAGAAGGAAAATGCCTTCTTTGCCTGACTTGCTATTGTTCCAGAAAACGAGTCCTGGATGTCCTTTTGAAACAGCACTTTTGCAAGGTCAAATGTTAATATACAAAGAAGAAGAAAAGAACTTGCCTAGCAGCTGGAGCTGAAGGATCAGTTTTAGCAACATCCATACTCATTTGAAGTCACCATCGTACATCATTTTAGTTTCAAGTATTTATAGACTCAGAGGGGCTTTATTTCTGAAAATTAGGGGGAGAGACAAATGGACTGAGAATCATTGATTCCAATACCTGTCCCTCTGCCCAGACCCTCTTGAAAAGCTGACTACAGCTGAAGAGGTCATCTGGCACATCCCAGCAGAAACTGGCACAGTTACGTTTAGAATTAAAGCAGATCAATCTGAAAAACGGTAACTCAGTAAAACAGTGTCAACTGTTGCCCCAAAATCGTCAGGTAGATGACATAGTGCAACCCATAGACTTTAGTGCATATCCTTTCCATTTCAGGGTCCTTGAAAGAAGACTGGAGCATGATGATTAGGCAAAGAAAAGGATGGCACTGTGATGGGCAGAAACAAGCTGGAATGGTGTGTTCCCTGTGCTTTCACAGCAGATGTGACGTTCAGTAGACCCCGTAAGCTCCCACATGCTGACAGCAAACTGTGCTCATACACCAGATGCCCGTGAGTGGAAATTGTGCTTTACTTAAACGTAACGTTGGTGAGATCAGACCGGTGCAAACTACAAGGAAACACGTGAAAACAGTTTAAAAGACCTTAATTGATCCTCTTTTTGTGGTGGCAATAGAACTTGCTTCTGTTTCCATAAATAACTTATCCCATCTTCCCAAACTGCAGCAAAGGACTGGGAGTAAACTGCTACATGCTGAAAATGCCACATGGAAATAGCTGTAGTGCAAAAAGTGCCTGAGAGTTATTACTTGGCATTCAAAATCAAATACCCTAATTATCGAGAGACCAATCCACAACTCTCCAAAAGCCATAAAACCGTTTTAAACACTCATTCTGTGCTTCAGATAGTAACATCTCAGGGATTTCCCAAGGCAAAGGCTCAAATTCCTCGAATGCTTGGAAACATTCACTTTTCAAAGATGTAAAACTAACTTGGTTGTATTTTAACAGATTTTAAACCTCAACATTTCTACATTCCAAAAAAAACCCCCACAGAAATACAAAAAAGAGAAAGAGATAGCTCTGGTCCAGGATAGAGTATTGTGTATTTAATGTACTTTTTTTTTGAGACTGTATCACAACACTATGGGATAGAAAAGACTATTCCATCCTTGGTTAATCTGAAATGAGAACTGGTTAATGTATTTTAGGAAAGCCAGACAAAATCAAAGAAGATTTAAGATTTATGAAAACACAGTTTCCTGCCCTTTTATTCAGATGTGAGTCACTTGATACAGACAATTTCATCATGACCCTTATACACTTTCACTTCTTTCTTTGCCATCAGGCTGTGGATGAGGAAAACAACCCTTTACCTCATCTCTTATGTTTTCATTATTTTTTCAACAAGATAAACTGAGTAAGCTTGACTGAAGTTCAAAGAACAGAGAAATATTAGATAAGTCAGCTGACAAAACATTAACATTACTCTTTAGCACAGAAGTAATCCCACTATTTCTCTCTTTCTTCAGTTTATTGGCCTCCCTTTTGGCACAAATGCAAATATGCAAAGACTTTAGGAAAAAATCCCAAATAGAACAGACAGCAGCAAGGCTGATTCATAGTATTTGTCTACAAATAGCTAATACTTGTACTAAAAATCCCCCAAACCCAAGAGAAGGCTTTAATCAGAAAGGCTGCTATTTTCCTCATTTTCCTGCTGCCTAAATTCTGGATGCTACAGTCCCATATACTGGACTTCCCTTCGCCTGTAGACTAATCTTACCTTCGGAGCACACGATACAGAAAAGGAAACACCGCTCCCGTCACTGCCAGTCCTGGGTAACTGAAAGATTTTGATCTTAATGCAAAATGTACATCATAGTTTTTCTGAGGTTAGATATCTCCCTTGCTGAAAACCATTGTCTTTTCACCTAAGAACCCAAAAGATCAGAATTCACAAGTGAACACCTTTCAAATAAGCTTGTGTTCTTTCTGAGCACAGATCATATAAGCACTTTACCTACTGTTTTCTTTGTTATAGGAAATAGCCTATGTATCCTTTGCTTTAAAACAACCTGCCTCATTTTCACAGCAATTCATTCACAAAGCAGTAAAATATGAAGATTTTGCCCCACTTCTGTTTTAATTCATGAGACTGGAGTTTTCCCACTGTGATATCTTCAGAGAGATAACTGTATGTGACAAATTACAGAAACCTTCCCAGAAACAGAACTGAGAAATAGATAAAGTCATTCTTTTACTAGGAGGAGTCTAATTCTATACACCATCAAGATTTTTCAGCCCTTTTTCCTGTCTGTGTTTGGGACTATGGCATGTGTTAATCCAGACACTACTGTTTTAACAGCAGCCATGGAAAAATGCCCTCTCAAGACAGAAATTTCCTTATGTGTTTTGGTCTTGTACAGAAGATTCATTTCAGTACCTACAAACAATTTGATAAGGCAAAGTTTGGAAATGGGGAAGACAGTAAACACCTCTGTCTTGCTCTGCGGGAGACTAACAGCCAAAAAACCTGGTACCCTGTGTTACAATCTAGCATTTAGAAATTAGGCTGTGTTATGCACTCTGACTGTTTGTTTTTGGGGTTTGTTTGTTTGTTTTCTGAGATGCCCTGTGGCCTTCATAAATCAGAAGCATTGATTATTTATTCTACACAGCTTTCAACATGACGACTATGGGCTGAATGAGAGCAGAATGTTCCTCCAGGATGTTTTCTGCTGTTCAGATACAAGCTGCAGACTCTCCAGACAGACTAATTCTGCTCTCTGCACTGACTGCTGAATCTCTGAAGAGAAAGAGCTTGGAAAGAAAGACTTTTAATGACTACTTGTGCTCATCTAAGAAAACAAGAAAAGTAAAGGAGTCACTGAGGCTGAAGAAGGGTTCCATACAATATTTTATCTTTGCTTTAGCTACTGGCATCCTAATTTTAAGGTAGAACAAATCAATGATAAAGAGTAATAGACTATCACTTAGTTTCTTTCACAGTAGGTAAGAACTCTTCAAATTAAAGGTTACAATCTTTCATGCTGTAATAATTAATGAACACATTTAAAGTACCATTACTCTAGTAAAGGATGACTTAGGAAACCACAAGAATAAAAAAACTCCAACATTTTAGTGTAACAATTACTTTGACATTTTTATATTTCACTTTGAAAATCATTAAGTTTTTAAATGAATGTTACTATTTTTAGGACTGGCTGGAAAAACAGTTTTGATCTTCCAGGTATTAATCATCTACTTACAGCACAGAAGCAATGAAAAAGCAGCAAGGTGAGCACTCCACAGCATAGCCCACAACTCACCTCTGCCAGAGGACGTGGTGGTGCCATGTAAGACTTGGAAAAAGGCCACATTGTTGGCCAAAGTCAGTTGGCATCTTTAGTGCATACTGTATTGCCCACTTTCTGATACAAATTAAAAAGGTTTGGAGGACAGCTGCATTTAGATCATTTCTTTGCCCCTCCTCCCCCCCGCCCCTCCCCCAAGTACAGAATAAAACAGCCATGTAAGGAAAGTGTGCTCAAACTCTACTCAGGAATTCTTTAGAATTTTCTGAATTTTGAAATGTCCAGCCCTAAGGTTTTTCATTCTATTTTCTTCCCCTATCCTGCTGAGGAGTAGAGTGAGAGAGCAGCTTGGTGGGCACCTGATGCCACCTGTGGTTAACCCACCTCACCTTGCTTATGGAATTTGAATAGGAAAGTCTAGGAATTCTGTTTCTCACAGGACTCCCAATAAGACCGAACACAACTGCAGGCCATAAGCCAGAAGCAGATCTGCATCAAATAGATCCTGTCAGTGACGTTGCTCTTAACACATCTCATTTTATAACTTTAAAATGCTGTGCAAACAGCAACTAATCCTCTTGCTCATGCAATATAAGCTTGTCCTCAGAGACTTTAAGTAACAAACCCAGTCACACCACAGATGCAAGACAAAGCAAAGCTCTAACCTCTGCTGTCACTGCCCAGATAAGCAAACCCAAGTACAAGGCAGAAACACATTTTAAAAGTCTGCATTTCCTGCTGATTGAGGTCAGGATCAGTGAGGTGAACTTCAGCCCCTGCAGAGTGCAAACTAAATTAAATGTGATCATCTCAACAGCAGAATCTAAGGCTTCCTAATTTAGAAACTCAACTCCTTTACCAAGTGCGAGAGACAAACAGGAGCCTGAAGGGAAGGGGCTGTGTAATGATGCTTCATCCAATGTGGGAGGCAGTTGGCCTGCTTCCCAAGCTTTTTTCTCCACCTCCCTGGCCCAGCAGACACCTTCAGTGTTATGAAGATGCCAATCTGGCAGTCAAGGAGTACCTTTCATCACCTTCAAGAGGAATAATCCTTCTAAAGCTTGTCACTTAGGTAGGAGGAGGGAGGAGATTGAAAAAGGTCACTAAAATTAACATTCAAGAGCAATAAAAATGCAATGGGGAGATGAGGACTGTAATTGAAAGCCTGGAAAGTGCTAGAGGAAGGGGAAGAGAATTAATTTGTAGGGGTTTCTGCTCCAGGCAAAGTACGGGGCCTCTTATTTTGGGAAAAGAGAGTAGGGAGATCTCATATCTCACAGAGCAGCCAATAATGTTGTCAAGGGGAACAGATGGGAAGAGGAACAGAATGAATCAGGTTTGAGGGAAGACCTGCCTACAAAGGGATAGTGACGTCTTTGCTTCCCAGTCTGCTTGTAGGTATCACTACCTGCACTCAGGAAAGTTGGGAAGAAAGGAGCAGATACATCACCTGGCAACAAATCCAGGTGATACTGACCCACCACAGGGTTTTAGCCACTGGATGACAGAGGCTCTATGATGATTTTTCTTCTTGCTTGAGGTGAGGCAGAAAACAAAGAGAGGTAGCTGAAAAATCGCATATGAAATCAATCCTTCCCACCCCCACCAATTCTTTCCTGTTCTGCCAAACCTGTGCCAGTTTGGGCTCCTTCCCCTACCAGTGCACCATGCCAGCCCATGACTTCCACTCCATCACCATCTGCAACAGTGCAGACACCAGTGCTCTAAATTGCCCTCCGCCCACACACCACGCAAGCCCCAAGTCAGAGCATGTCCAAGGGCAGATTATGTAAGGACATCAGTGCCAGGTTTCCAAGAGTCACATTTTTACAAGGCAAGAAGGTGGTGAAGCAAGCCAACATCTACCCACATCCAGCAGCCTCTGCTAAAAGCAAACAGCAACAACAGTGCAAGTACTACTTAAGGGGAATTTCTTGTCAAGACACTCTCAGGTTTTCAAACCTCGGTTCTCAGTCTACTTATTTACGACTTAATGCGTACCTGCAGTTGGCAGGCATGGAGCAGCAGCAGAAACAGACATGTCAAATCCATCACAGCAGGGCAATTGGCAGGGTGTAGCAGGAAAGGGAGACAAAGGGAATTCCTTATAGGTCATGGTACATACAGAACACCCCAACTCTTGTATTTCAGGAAAAAAAAAGAAAGGATAGCAGTAAGTAATTTTCAACCAAGTTAACTAAAGAAATAATACTTCTGTCCTTTCAGTGGACAAAACAACAAAAGCTGCAAAATGGTTACAAACCTTGGTTATTACAGATAGTCTTCCAAAACCTTTTTTAAAGACTTTTTCTATTTAGAAATCAGAAGTAAATCTTTTAGCTTTTCACCACCATAATGTTCAGACTGTACGTGTTTGTAAGAGTGGCAAATTGTTTAAAGAAAAGCTAGTAAAAAATACAATACCTCAAAAACCCCTCCAAACCTGGCTATCTCTACTTGAACCTCTAGGTAAGACAGTCATTCATTCTTTTCTTCCCTATCCAAATACATCTGCTGCAGACACTTATACAGTTGGTTTTGGTAATTTGATTATTTCTCCCCTTGCAGAGCAAGCATCACAAAGTACTCACCAACATGACAGCCATGTGTGCTGGTCCAAAAGGAACCACCAATAGCCAGAGACCAGTGACACTGGCTCTGCAAAATAAATAAATGGTATTTTCTATCCTGCCTTACAGTCAGCGGCCAATCAGTGCTGCCTCCCAGACACCTTGTAATTCTAACACTTCTGAGCCAGCACTGCTCCTGTTTTTGCCATACAAACAAATTATCTTAAAGCATTGCTGCTATTTTGAGAGGCAACACTGGAAACTTTGTAACTCAGCTCCAAACTGTGAGCTCATACACCTTAAAGGAGGTGAAGATGTTCCATCACACACTCACCATATACTGACAACTGAAAAAGGTCATTTGTTCTAAACCTGTCTCTTCGTGTACTTGAATACAATCCGGAAAATAGATTATGTAATGTTGCAAAGCCTTGAAAATGTGGTTTGCTTCATTAGATCTACTGTCTATTTTTAGTTAAAATGCTTGATCCTTCCTTCCTCTGCTGTTCTCATCTCTTTGAAGGCATATCCAGGAATTTTTCCCTTGCCAATATTTCGGGGAGGCTTGACAAGCACAAGATGTAAACACGTAGGAACTCCAATTTAGAGCTAAAAACCACTCCTCTATTTTATTTTCTTCCAGTGAGTGTTGAAAAAAAGCACTTCAAGTCTTTGTCAAAAGCAGCTCTGAGGGGAGTTGTGAGAATCTGAAGTTTTAAACAGTTCAGTTACACAGAAAAAATCTTCCATGTCTAATTCTGGCATTTCAAGACTTATTACAGAACATTCAACTCCCCTTTTTGTCTCTGACTTGCCCCCACAGCTCTTGCATAGGCCAACTAGCTGCTTGTGTTACTCAAGACAAATTACAGTGCTCAAAATATAATTAAAACTCATGCTATGTGGAAAGCCATCTACTAATTTGATGATTAAGTGTTTTCCATGTTTACAATAACTATCATCATAACCACTCCTGGACCTGGAATGGATAAATTTCACCAGTAAGTTAAAAAAAACTCCACACAGCTTTGCTGTTTATCCACTCTTTCAAGAGCTCCAGTCCAGATACAGAGTGCCATAATTATCAGTGATCTAGACAAAAGAGCAGATTCAGCAGCAACTGAGCATTTTCAACTGCAGCCTATAAAAGGTTCCTGGTGTTACAGGATGAATAAATACCAGAACTCTTTAAGGACACAGGACACCCCTTCAGAATTTGGTGAACAATATGACAACAGAAATGTAAACACACCTTTTTGCCTTTAGTGCCACTGCTGGAGCATCCTTACTATCCAAACTCTGGGTATTAATTTGGTTGTTGCAGGTTCTGCTTTTCAGACTGTATCTTCTTCTCCAACACCTACTGTCCAGCTTAAATTTTGACTTTGAACTATGTCTTCTTGTCACAGCATATTTTATTTTACACGTGAGCCTACTCAAACACAAATGACATATTCACTTCCTCTTGCTATTAACAACTTACTGTATATTTTAACTGAAGAGTTTAAAGCTTAAAAGATTAAATGTAAAAAGTTCTCAATGCCATCACTCTAAGTATCACCTAGAGGTGACAGCTTGGGCGAGCTTGACACAAGGAACATCTGCAATTAGTACACTGTTACAGATATGCAAGTGGTAATTATTGATCAATTAACATGAACCTGCAAATCAAATCTGAATTTGAAACAAAACTCAATTAGTGCTTACTAGTAGCAAATTCAGAAATTATCATTCACTGACTTGGCTTCCTCCTTTACTCCCTCTGTAACAGGGTTACAGCAGGTAAACTTTGCCATTCTGGGTCACTAGCCAAGTATGAGACCAGAACAAGTAACTCCCCAGAGCTCTGCAGCAAAATAATGTGAGCATCTCAGCAAGAGTCTCCACAGTCAAGTGAATGCATTATGCAGTACTACAGGGCACCCCCAGCAAAGCCTCAGTCTCCAAGAGTTACTAAATTTGAACACCAGCAAGACTGCTTGTTAACACTCACTAGATTCTACTGAGCATCTTTGAGCTGTGTTGCAGTTAAATGCTACAGCATAGGTATTTAGGATCTTCTGGAATATACAGAACGGGTATAAAATTGTTCTCAGTTTGAGCAGAGAGAATTCTGTATACCAAAACAGAAACATGTTTGATTTCTGGAATATGCACTCGTGTGATAAGACAACTTGTTTCTCCATTTAAAAGATTACAGCATGCACAAGTCTACAGAGCTTTTAGTATTGCATGGGATAAACAACATAACTGAAGCACAATAAAATCTCAGGCACATAAACCACAAGGTCAGATGCCACAGAGTGTTGTATGCATTGTTTATTGAACTTTAAATTCCATGGTACATCACAGATTAAATAGTTAAAAACTGTTTACTATCATACAATGTTCAGAATAGTCTTTCAAAACATCTCTGGACAAAACTAAGAGCCAAATTCAAGCACAATTCCCCCAGAACAGAACACTAGGGGTGGAAGAAAGCTTCAGAGTACTGACTGTACACAACACTACACAAAGCACACCAGGTCATTGCTCTGTGCTGCCACACACGATTCAGAGAGCAGTTCCAGACAACGCTATCATGGGCAGCACCTACTATATTAGTGGGACAGAGTCTGCTCCTCCAAGACTTTAGTACTCCATTTAACACAGACTTACAGTTCTGGGTTCTGTAAGGTTTTCAGTTAGAGATCTGGGCAAACTGACACAGTCTTGTGCTTATGCTCTTCAATCCTGACACACAAGATACCCACAACTCAAATTTTTAAAGACATGTCATCACCTGAGATTGAACAACTGTGAATGTGAACAACAGCAATGTCTTACATTACTTTGAAGTTTTAGACTGGTTGAGGTGGGAGACTAGTGCTTGAATTGCACTGCTCAACACTACATCCTATTTGTGCCATCTTGCCTCAACTGAACATACAATTAAGTATAACAAAATGCATCAAAAAGATAAATCAGTCACCTGTAAAATGCTGGCAAGAATCATATATTTGTCTTCTATTTCAAGCATTTGTACAAGACACTGAAACCTAGAAGCATTAGCTTTAATTTGTGCAATTTAAGAATTTCCTTCAGGAGGCGTTCAGTCATCAGACTAGATGAAGAATCTCCCAACCTTGCATGGCAACCATCAGTCGTAGCTCACCTCACAAGAAGGTTCCGAGCTAAAACGTCAAAAAAGCACCACAGTGCTAATTCCAAGCAAAGTCAGGATTTACAGTCCAAGATTTTCCTGCTGTATTACTGTTTCCATGTGCAACAAAACTTGCTGAGGAAGGCTCTCAAAGGCACCACTCCCAGCTGCAGCATGTACAGTGGTACTGATGCAAATGTTTACTTTGCTGCAAAGCAGTTGGATGTATCAGCTTCCCCACAACCAAGTGTGCACAACATGGAAACATGTAAAACAGCAGGTTTAACCTCAGCAGCCCTTCTGAGTGATGTCTTGTCCTGAAGCCTTTGTAATATCCATTGTAGTGAACACCTGTAAGAGATCAGAAGAACAGCTTATTTACTGTTGTCTGAAACAACATCCAAATAGCTATTGGTCTCCTCTTGTAAAGTTACAATACTACATTCCTTTGAACTTATAAAAGAGAAAACAGATTGCAGCGCGCAACTAACACATTTCCCATCACCTATCAATATCTTATGGTTGGGAGTTAAGCAATATTAAATAAATCTCAAAGTAAAATATAGTAGTGTTTCCTTGCATCAAGGTAAAGTGGTCTTCAAGAACAAGTTTTAAATCAAGCTGTGCCTTGTCCCTCCCTTACCTCTGCACAAGTAGGATGGATACCAATCGTTTCGTCAAGCAATTCTTTGGTGAGACCACATTTTATTGCAGCAGCAAAACCTTGGGTAACTTCACCAGCATTAGGTCCAAGAACATGAAGTCCTATCACACGATTCTTTACACCACATGAGAGAAAAGCACAAGTTAGTACTAGGCAAAGTTCAACAAAAGCTCTAGCGTGTAACTCTCACTACACTAAAAATGTTTGTTATGCAAGCAGATCAATACCAGAGTCTTTAACAAAAAATTAACTACTTCAAATAAAATAGGTCTGCAGTTCTTTCCAGTCCAGTGTAGCTGAATAAATCAAGTTTTAAAATGATTGCACAGCACTAGTTCAAAATAGATTTTAGTTTTGCCAGCTGCTTTTATGATTTTATGGATACTGTGTATCTTTATTAACTTCAGATTTAAAATTATTTATCTATGTTGAAATTAGGTCAGATACAGGATCTGTTTATACTGGTTGTTAAAAAATGTCATGCTGAAGAGCCTCACTGGCTGTTGCCTTGTGCCCCAAGCAGTTAGCAAAAAAGAAAAAAGAAAACAGGGTTGTACTCTCTCTCTCTATAGCCAGATCCAGGGTGATGGCAGTAGGCTACAAGTTGAAAATAGGTGTGGTTTGCTTCACTTTGTTTCATTACTTGTTTATCAAGAGGGATACAAGCAATGTTTTAAAACATTTCCCCTGGACATTCCCACACCTTCAGAGATACCCTAGCACAGGTCTGGCCGTGATTTGCAAGAAAGGCTATGAATTCCTCATGAGTGATTTTAATACACTATTTACCTTGCATTCTCCTCCAGCATCCTAGGAAAAAATGTTTCTCATAAAAATCTACATCAAGTCTCTCCTTCCATTGTGTTGTTTTAATTAGGATTATTTCTAGTGAGGCTCCAGTGAATTAGAACTTTGAGCCTTTGTGCAGTCTTTGAGAAACTGTTAGTGGACTAATTTGAAAAAGATAAGGTTTACTTCCTCTTAGCTTAAAGCCATGCTATTTCATCATATCATTCTCCTTTGTGTGTTCCCTCAGACAGTTTTGGGAAAAAGTACCAGACAGCATTGGCACTTATTTTTTGCCACAAGAACTAATCACTGAAAATTCCTATATCTCATCAGTTTTCTAGGACCAACCATATCTTTTGCAAGTTTCTATGAAACATGCAATACTGCACTTCTCAAAGGACAAAAAGCACAAGGTCCACAAACATAAAGCAAGACACCAGGTGGTACAATTACTCAAAACCTACTTGGAACTAAAACCCTGGCAAATTTGTTCACAAATCTATCCTTCAATAGGAACTCAGGATAAAGTCTTGTACTGTATAAAGATACCACTTGCTCAAACAGCTGTTAAAACCAAAAAACAACACCACCACCCCAAAATAAAACAATTGGCTCTCTCCAAATACATTAACAGAATGGGTAGAGCTGACCTCAGGTAAGCCAAATAAAAGATCTTAAGTCTTTTGGCTCATCTAAAAAGTTCTCAAGAGTACACTTAGCACATCCATTCCATCTTGCCAACTTACATTGTCCTGTTTATTGCAGATAATCTTTGCATAACAGGTATTGTTATCTCTGCCAGGTACTGTCCATTCAAGTGGCCAGAACAAGCTGTGATAAACCTGGGAGGATGACAAGAAAAAGAACATTAGAACTTCATTAATTAATTCAGTCAGACATAATTCTAATTTTTAATATCTTTGTAAGTAGGTGGTTTGACATTTAGCCCACTAGATGTTTATAACATAAACTAGACAAGATAGTGATTTTTGCTTCATAGTCCACAGAGGCCATCCTCTGAAAGCCAGCAAAGGAAGACTTGACTCAAACATTGTACCTGTGATTTAAATACCTGATTAAAACAGCAACAAATATGCAGCATTTTAAGTCCAGTACGGGGTTTCTATGAATCCAGCATCTTATTAGCCAGATGAAAACACTGCCACAACAGTTCTACCTATCTAGTTAACCTTCTAATCTTGTTTTAGCACTTCGTCTTGAGAGTTAAGTAGCAAAGCCCAAGAGAAACCACTCTCCAGCCACAAGTTAAATGACTCTTGAATGCTCTTACCTCCAAGTTTTGCTTTCCGTATTCTTCGATGGCTTTTTCTTCAGGATACCCACAGCTGCCATACTCTAGAGGAGTAAACACTGTCGTTGGTACATTGATATAGTCACACTAAAAATAAAAAAAATCATATTTAGACTATACAAATTCTATACATTTCATAACAGAAAACTTTACTAGCACGTTTTTTCTTTTTTATGAAACAGTTGCAGAGCCCACAGGCAAGTGGACAAATCAACTCACATTACTGCAACTTGGAGGCAAAAAGCATAGAAATAAGTTGAAGTTATATGGTTATAGTTTTACCTTTCTGGAACTACCCCCATAGAGCCTGCGGGCCAGCAGCTTCCCTGCCTGAATGGCAACTGGAGTAAGTTCAAGTTTCCCATCCAAGATATCCCCAATAGCATAAACATAAGGCACGTTGGTTTGTTCTTCATCATTCACAGGTACTTTCCCATTCCTTTAAAAAAAACAGAAGAGAACAGAATTCAATATCACAGCCTTCCTCAAAGCTCTGCAAGAAAACAGAAGGCAGAAGCTCTGCTACAAAGATGTTTTTATACCTACTGAGCACATTTTATTCAATAATGCTTATTTCAACTGCAAACTCTTCAGAGCATCAATCACCTCCAATTCTAACACATGGCTGAAGTCAACATTAAGTGGGCCAGTTCTGACCCGAGCAACAGCGCCAGGCTGATGACAATCAATTACCCAGACATCTCTGGACTCACAATCTTTCACCTGACTATTATACAGCTCTGTGCTTTAAGCACAGTGACCAACTAGTAGATATTAACTTGGAATAATTCTTTTACAAAATACACCTTAAAGAAATTACGTTAATGGACAACTGTATTCAAATGCAGGACAAAAAGGGTTTTAAAGGTTCACATAATTGGCAGGTATAAGAGCATTAAAAAAAAATCCACTGGTACCATTAGCTATTGTAAAAGGTAAAAAAATCCTTGCATTCAGTGGTGTAAGGGAGTTGAGCAATACTCACTTCTCATTGATTTTGACACCAATTGTATCTAAACCAATATTTCTGGTACATGCATCACGACCAATGGCTATCAAAACCTAAAAAAATAAAAAAATTAAATGCAATAACTTTATGCAAGAGAAGAATCACAACACCCCCTCTGATCTTCTACTGAAAAAACTGATGCATGTGAATGAAGTGATTTTTTCAAAATTTTTTTCCAAGAGCCACCAACAACTCAATCTTCTCCAAGTACAACTTGTTTCAAAGATACAACAGCTAAATAGTACTTTCAGAACAAAACCAGAAGCAACAGTACTGTTTACATGAACTAAATTCCAGGCACAAAGTTTCACCCATTCTGATGACAGGGTTCAACTGAAGATGAATATTGAATTTTCACATATTTTTTCATACCAGTAATTTACATGAACAATTTTTCAAGCAGGGTTTCCCTTTAAAAGTTGTTCAAGAAAAAGGCATTTTTATGTGCATCTATATTCAGTTATTTTCCATCCAGAAATGCTTACGGTGTTATATTCTCCTTCAAAGACTTCCGGGCCCTCAGTGGACTTTGCTGTCACTTTCAGCCTTCCTGGCATGCCTTGCTCCAGCTGTTCAACCTGTGCAAAGTATTGTAAGCTTAGAATGACCTCAAGAGCAGAGCTCACTTACACTGTCACTTCAAGCCTTGACCTACTAATCTATCATTCAGCAGCAAAAAAGCTTAGCCTCATAAAACATTTATGTCTGTAGAGAGCCAAAGCCTTCCCAGACAACACCTGCATTTTACATGTGCTGTTTAAAGTAACCTTATGCGGAGAGAAGAAACCTAAAAAAAGCACTTGCCTGAACAGGTACAAACTTCCTGATGAACTTCACGCCGTGTGTTTCCATGTGAGCACCTACTTTTTCTGCCATTTCTTGGTCAAAGCCCCGCAGAAGGATGGAACGCACCATGACCGTGACATCGAGCCCTAGACCAGCAAGAAATCCTGCACATTCCAGAGCCACATAGGAGGCACCCACAACTAGAGTTTTGCCTGGACAGTAAGGCAGGGAGAAGAGGTCATCACTGAAAAGAAAAGAAATGTAAGTTACAAGATTCTTCCAACACAAGCTTATATGTCTTCGCAAACACTAGAGCAGACAAAGTTCAGTCTGTTATACCTTTTTATCTCACCTTGTAATACAGAATTCTTTATCTCCAGGGATACCAAGATATCTAGGCCTTTCTCCTGTTGCCAGGACAAAAGTCTCTGCTGTGTGATAGGTTACTTGTCCTTTTCTATTAGTTGCCTGTTGATAAAGACACAATTAAGACAGTCTTTTTCATAGGTTTTCAGATAAAACAAAAAACAAGTAATCATCCCTTTCATTATTATGGATATGCTTAAGCATCAAGAACAAGCGGTTTGAAACAAGAACTAATGCATTTAGAGATGCCACACAGGTCACTGAAGAACAACAGACTTTTCTTACATTAGAACACTTAAAAGCACTTACTCGTCAGATCCTGCCCATTTCAACTACTTATTTAGATTGAACTATTTGTAACAAATTCACTTTCAAGTCATAAAAAGCCACAACAAATTAAGACACCTCAGTCCCACCCCAGTTAAAGGCCAACACAATGCCAGTGACAGAATAACATCAATTAGTTCTTAGGCTAATGTAGAAAGTAAAAAAAAAAAATAAAAAAATATGTAACTAGTTGCATGATTTCAGAGGGTCTAAGATCCAATCTTACGTGAATTCAAACTAATTTGACCTCTAGAGACCCTTGGCCTTTGGAAATTTCATCCTAACAATACATCTCTCCCAAAATCTGACCTTCATTCTTGTACTTTAGTTATTTTCCAACACAGATAAAGGCAAACTTCCTCCTCAGGGAGTCAACAGGTAACTTAGCTTGGAAAGGACCTCAGGAGGTCATCTAGTCCAATCTCCTGCTGGAAGTCTTCCTGTTCTACTTCATTTAGTGACTAAAGATACCTAAGTAGATGACCTGCATGCCTGGACACTAGAACAGTTGGTACATGAGGTATACTGAACATACTACTGTCTTCCAGTGCTGGTTTCCTGGTTTGAAACATATCTAGTGCAGCCTTGATATTGGAAACAGACAATTACATTCACTCAATGCTACAGTTGCCTTCAATATGCACTTTTGTAGCTTAACCTTGCTACAGTATGATCACTTAGAGCAAGATTGCCAACACATGCTTTGTCTTGCAAAACTGACAGTTTAATTTGTATGCTGATACAGCATAAGGTTCCAGCAGTGCTGTTACGCAAGTGCTTAATCTGAATTTAATTTCAATAGTTTTTATGCTTTAGTATGAAGGTTTTCCAAGTTGCAAAATCCTACAGCTAAAGCTTTTCATTTTTTCCCCTCTCCACTCAGGCTGCTGAACTCAGTCATGAAGTTAGAGACTGAGACCACCCTACTCCATTCTTGCAAGACAGGGGTTTATAGGTATCCACATTGCTCCTACATAACAGTTACTAGGTTTGCAAAAACTGTGGCATGCAACATACTAAAGTACAATAATTATTTAAATCAATAACTTATTTCACAAGTGAGTTTTTAACTGCAGTTGACCTAAGTTGGCAATGTCAAGATGAAGCCTCTTCTGTGTTGGATTTTAAAAGGCAGTTTTAGAATATGAGTTTTCCCTCCCAACTACGTATTTTAAATGCAGTGCATACCTTAATTTTGTGTGGTTCAACAAATTCTCCGTAAGAATTGAGGTATGTCACAGACTTTTCTCTCAAGGACACTCGATAGCCCCAGTTTAAAGAACCAATGTAGTTCTGAATTGCTTCTACCATGATCTCCCAGTTGTGTTTAACTGAAATAAGACATTAATTTCATATTTAAAGAAATGAAAGTGCAATTAATCCTTAAAGAAAAATTTCATTTATTTGTTGTATGTCATGCTAAGAAAACATCATTATCAGTAACAAGGATAATTATTAAGGTCTTGTTCTACTATCCTAATCTTGACTTGTTACTATCTGAAATAAGCCCATTCTAGAAGTTCTTCCATTTATTTCGGATAATATAGGGAATAAAACATAATTAACTTTCAACCCTAAAGGATTTTATGACTCAAGAAGGAGGATGCCTTCTGATTCACCTAAGAAAACTACTGAACTCTGCCTCTAATTTACTAAGTCCAAAGTACAAGAACGATCCTGAGCTCAGCTTCTCATCTGTACAGTCTTGGACAGGGACGGTCCTGTGTTCTTACTAACCTTGTTCTTCATACTGCCACCCGTATTTCCTTGAATCTTGGAGTGCCTGACCCAGAAGTGCTGCTTGGTGCATTAGCTTCTTAGGAATGCAACCTACATTTACACATGTGCCACCAAGTCCTAAGATGGAAAGGGAAGAACCGTGTTATTACCTCCACGAACAGGACATTTCCTATCATGTGCTTTGTATAATCATCAATGTATCAGGTTTGCTATAGTCACACAAGTAACACGAAATTTCTGTTGCAAGAGATTTTAAAATACAACGAACACACTAAGCTTGCAAGTTTGTATTCAGGTTAAGTGGTTACTAGACTCACTGACCCAAGATGGGTACAGTGTGTCTTAAACACAGACCCAGGTTACTTATTCCACAGTGCTTCAAGTTTTAGTCAGGTTGGCAAGTAAGTAGGGCAAAAAGCCCAGAGTTCCTAGAGTTCAGTATTACCTGTTATGAGGAATGTGAATCATGCATGTGTTTGGAATACTAGCTACAAAGACACTCATTCCCAACTCAGTAAAATTTCACCAATGAAATTCGTTACTCATTCTCAGCTGCCAATATCACTAATAAGGTCGGGCAGCAGCTGCCTTTAATTATGGAAAGGTGAGACATATATACCCATGTAGTCACTTTTCTAAGGCAGTTGTCCACAAAATAGAACCAGATGAAGTAAAAGGTGAAACAGCCCCACAGACATGAGAATGTGAACATGCACATGCACACTACGCGTACACAATTTGAAAGGGATCAAAACTAGACCATTTGACAAAGAACAAAGCTAGCAATGCACAAAACACAAATAACTGTCCAGAAAAGCAGCAGGCATGCCAGGAAAGCAACTCCTTTTGTTATTTGCATACCAGAAGTACAGGAATTCAGCCTCAACTTCTAAGAACACAAATCCATAGTATATAACATCTCAGTATGTATCACTGGTACTCAAATATCATAAAATACAAGATAACAGAAACTTACCCCATGAGGTTCCAAGAGGTGTTGGAACAACATAATCTAACACCATCACTTTCTTTCCCAAAGCAGCAGCTTCCTATAAAAGGCGGAGAAGACCAGTCAGCATTACCAAACCAAGAAAGCCTGACAGCTCGTTTATGGCCATGATACACTTAGCACTAACAGAAGGCTTCTTTACTACCTTTACTAGTTAGTCTCATTATCATATATGGCTCTTCTATCTCCTTCACTAGACAAAACTGAAATCCCTCAAAAACTACTACTTTCTTCCAAACGTTGAATGACTGCTTACATGTTCCATGCTGCACCCAGATCATCCTACAGTGTCAAAAGTCATGATGTGAAAAGGGTAGGAGATAGACTTAGCAACAGATACTCTTCTACCTCACCCAAAGGACTATTTATGCTGTTAGCTCTCCTCCTCTCTCAGGAGGGCAGGACTGACTTGGAATGTTCATGGATGATAAAAAAAGGCACATTAATAAACTGGAGACAGTTCAATGGAGGACCACCATGATGTTCAGGAGGCTGGCACATATCCCCTATGAGAAGAGCAAGGGCACTTGACACATTCAGCCTGGAAACAGGTGGATTTGTAGGGAACCCAAGAACACTTCCTAATACTTAGGAGAAGGTCATTAAGATGACTGTGCCACGCTCTTCACACTGGCCATGTAGTGAAGGAACAAAATACAGTGGCTGTAAGTTGAAACAACACACTCGGACTGTATATAAGGAACTTTCACACCATAAGAACACTCAAACAGGCTTTCCAAAAAGGCTGTGCCATCACCACTCCAGCTGTTTTTGAAACCTAAATGGGTAAGTTCCTACATAAACTGTGTGATCTCACAGTTGACCTTGCTTGGAACAAGGGCTAATATTAGACATTCTTTTAATGTCCATTGCAACCCAAATAATCCTATGATGCTCTATCCAAAGAATTACCAAGTACTCATTGTTTCAAGCACTTCAATCAAACCTTTAGATGCCTTAAATTTAAGAACTGCGCAGCTATTGCAATTTTGGCTCAAAGAAGGTTGAGCCAGCTGTCTTGTATTCTGGGAATACCCGACCTCTCCCATCCAAACAATTTTGCAATTAGCACCAAGTCTAACTGTTGTCCCAGGAGGCACTGTGAGGTGAGATCTGGAACATTCTGAAAATACCCAACTGGCCAACTGAAGAATTCCACTGTCACCTTCTCCTGCCTGCCTTATTTTATCTAGTGAAAGTTCCATGCTTAGTTGTATTGTACAGCAATTGCCAAGGCTGTCAAAAGCAATCTCACCATGCCCAAAGCATAAACTGATAGTTAGGATACCTGGCTGAGAGGTGGGAAGCATGTGTTCAAATCCCTCAGGTAGAAGAGAAAACTGAATCTACATCTTAGGTCCTGAGGCACTCTGAACAACAATGAATTGTGTAAAGTTACACAATCTATCACCCTTTCTGAGAAAGCAGCTAAAAACAGAACTAAAGAGGGAACCAGCTCCTTGAGAGAACAGCAGAAAGCACTTAATTTTAGATGGCTGATGACCCTGAATTCTAAACTATTAAAAGTCTTTAAGAGTAGCCTTTAAAGTTTCTAGATTACTGTTTGGAAGTGTTAATGTGCCTGTGTATTATACACAAAGAAGAGATACTTAAAAAACATTTGGTTCCACCCTCAGCCAGGAAACTAAAACCTACTATTAGGATCAAGACTTGAACAGACATTGGCTAGAAACTGGTCCACACAAACCATTATCTCCTTACTTAGCACCACTACTGGTTCATTAATTAACAAGTTGAACAGCAATACTCATCAAAATATTGACTGTTTTATAGTAATATAATTGAGAGATTAGCTTGGGAAGAAGTTTTACATACAACCTGCTCTTTAATGCAATTTTCATGCCATACCTTGGAACATGCAAGTCCACCTGAGCCACCACCAATAATAATGAGGTCATATTCATAGGGCTCTATATTTTGGCTATCCCCAAGAAGTTTCTGCAGTGATCCATCCTGATAAGCCTGAGAGAAAAAAAAAAAAACCACAAATCAGCACACACATTGCCTCCTCTGACCTAGAACACCCAGTCTATTATGTCACACAAAATTAACTATGATCAAACAGCAAAGTTACCCAGTCTTCTCTACTTCTATCTGATTTTTAAAGTCAAGTTACCTGGTATGTTGCGTCACAGCCACCTATGTGAGTTCCATTCACAAATACATTAGGCACTGTCCTCTGATTAGTTAGTTCTGCCAACACTTGCTGAATACTGGCTCCATCATCTAAGAATAAAAGAAACGGGTACATTACAAACAATTTTCAGGAAAAGAGCTTTTAAAACAACCAGAAGTATTAAAGGTTTGGACTGTGATACACTGTAGGCCTGCCAAGAAGACAATTCTACTATAAACATCACATTTGCAGGCTTCCTGAACATAAGCACATCTTCAGAAACTACTTCTCAAAGGAGCATGCTTGAATACAGAGGTTAAATAGGTGTTTCCAGCCATAGTTCCACAGAATGGAGTAAAGTTGAAGTAGTAAGAGTTTAGTCCTTGTATTTCCTGGATGTTTATCAGTCTCTTTCTGACAGTGTCACACTTGGTACTACACAAAAAGTCTTTTCCAACTATCACAGGAGATCACACAGACAGCTTTTCTTTCATGAGAACTGTCTGGTTTTGGAGTATTTCTGTGTACATGCACATAATTTTGCGCAGCAGCTTTGTGTTATGAGACTGTGGGGAAGAGAAGTATGAACACGCTTTTCTACTTACCCTAAAGCTACATTCAGACTTTTCCTACCCACCACAGAGTCTTAAACCTTACACTTTTAAAATTATCATTGCTTGACCTGACTTGTCATGTGAATCATCAGCATCTACACACAGGCTCAGTTTGGATGTCTCGGCACTAAATGTGGGAATGAGCATTTACAGTAATCATTTTGACTACAATCTTATTCCAAGACTGTATGTATTTAGGATCAGTAATCTGAGCAATTGCAAGGGAAATAAAATATTAATTAGCAGTAATTCCAGAGGAAAAAAAGAAAGGCAAGTCAGGCATTGTGCTTTGAATATCTTGGGCTATAATCACTTCACAGGACCACAACTTGAATAAAAAGTAAAACTATGAAGAGATGAATAAATACATGCATTTCTCCCAAACATTGCTTAGGCAAAAACACTTCAGAAAGGCATTAGAACTTTAAAAAAATATTAGAAACTTAAGTTTTGTACAGGAAAAAAAAATTTATAATACATATTCTGCAGCTTACCAACACTGCAATTAAAAGTTTACTAACAATCATGTAAGAAACTGCTTGTTCCCAAAACTACATTAAAAGCTACATGCACTACCGACACACATGCATAAGGCATTGCACATGTCCTAAAACTAAAGCAGCTTGGACTTGAAAAAAACCCCCCAGCTCAAACTAGCAGCAGCCAAGTTTCTGGAATTTACCCTTCCTTCCAATGACTCAGCAACCTTCCAAATGAAGGCCACCCATATACCGAGTCAAACATTAACAATTCATCTAAAGTCACAAGAGAACCTGAGGCAGGAAAAAAACCACCACAGGCTTTTTCCCAAAAGACAGAGCTCCTTCGAGAGAAACCAGAATTCACGTCCTCTATCAACTGAAGATTTTTACAGAAAGAGTCAAAAGCTCCAGTTATATTAAAAATACATCCTGCATTAAAACCCCCATTGAAGCCTAATTGCTATTATCACTGCATATATTAAAACGTATTTTAATTCTTTTTATATATCCTCCACTCAGTTCCAGACAGCTTAAGGAATCATGCACACTCATTTTTAGTTACATTAAGCAGCATGTGATAGATTTTCTTTCTCCTACTTACCAGTCACATCAAGTTCCAAAGCATAGTACTCCACACGCATGGAGCGGAAGAGTTCCTTCACCTGCAACACAAACAGACATGAGGCCAATGCAAAGGTTTCTCAACATCTGACACTCAGCTCAGGGTAAAACTTGGCTGTTGGACATACATAGGTAATATCTAAATCTCAGTTAATACATTGTGAGGGCTGGGCTCTACACAGATTTGCTAGTTTGGCACTACTACATTCCTCACTTAAAGCCAGGCTATTTGACCTTCCAGGAGAGGTTTCAATACCTTAAGTTTCTACATACAATTTGCTTAGCTGCAGACTCCTGCATCCTGACACACAAAAAGCCATGAAAGTGACTGCCATATGGAAAAACCAAAAAGAGAGGCAAAGTAGCAGCAAGATTGCTTGGCAATATTAAGGGGGGAAAAAAGGAAGGAAAAAAGGGAGTAGAGGATAACATGCAAAGCAAAACACTGTCAAGAAAATGGAAAAAGAAAAAAAGAAAAAAGAAAAAGGGGGCATTTTAAAAAGTGCAGAAAAAAACAATACTTTCCAAGTGTACTCATCTGGGTGTTTTTCTAACCTCAGTTCTGTATGGACAGTGTACCATTACGAGATGCAAATCAGGCAGCCTTTTAAAAAAAAGATTTTTACAGCAGCACTATTTATTAAACTGTCAGTATTCAAATGGTGAACTGTCTTTCCAGATGGACAATGCCATACCTGATGGCACAAGATGTAGTATTACATACAGCAGTATTTACTCTTTTGAAATTAATTTGCAGGCATGCCCGTGCAAATAAATAATGTAAGACTATGCGTTGAAAAAATAAATCTGCTTTAATCATAACTATTTGGATGTGAAAACAGCTCTAGCAAGAATCACTTGCCACCATGGAGTCTGAACATTTTACAACCAGCTTTCCAATGAACCTCAAATTTATTGACAGCAGTTCCCTAAAAGTATGTTGAGTCACATCTAATAAGTTTAAAGATGTCAAACATCTGATGACTAAAAATGTTTTTAATGTTGCTGTGATCCATGCTGCTATTATGCTGAAGACTGAGTATTCCAGTGCTTTCTGATGAAGTTTCAGCTCTACGCAAACAGGAAAATTTTGTATTCTGTACCAACTACATCGCAAGCTTCTCTGCTTGCATAATTGATGATATTCGTTCTGTAGTTTATAAGGGGCCTTTGCAGGTCATCTGTCCAACTCCCTGCTCAAAGCAGAGCCAAATGTGAAGGCTGATCACATTGCTCAAGTACTGTCTACTTGTTCTGAACATGAACAAGGGAGACACCAGCACATCACTGGGCTGGTTCAGTGTTTGACCATCCTCACAGTAAAGAATTTCCATTTGATCTCATTGGAGTATCTCTCATTGCAACTTATATTCACTGGTCCTTGTCCTTTCACTCCTCAACTCTGAGAAGAGTCTGGTTGTCTTTCCACTTGACAGCTGAAAATAGCATCTAAACACCTCCTTAGCCTGCTGAAGGCTCAACAAACTGAGGTCTTCTTTCACATCCAGTGTGTGAGACACCCAGTCCTCTAACTACATAGGTGACCTAAAAATTTGGTTCTAAGCTCACCATTATCTTCAGGCTTGCTCCCTGGAATGATTATGGCTACAGGATGAAAGAAAGTGAAACAGCAGTGGAACTGCTCCAGACCTCTGGCTCTGCATCTGCTGTTATTAAGCCCAAGCTAAATGCCATGACAGATCTAAAAAGCAGAGCTTGAAGAGATTGCTACTAGGATGTGGTAAATTACAAATCTGGAGGGAAGTCACAAAATTAGCTGCTTGGCTGCTGGTTTCATTTGCAGCAAAGCAGCAGAATAGCAGGCAAGTTTTCATCAGTTTTTAAACAAAAAAAAAACAAAAAAAAAACCTGCCAAAACTTTGCAACAGCAGCTGGCAAGGGGGAAGACAGGACAGAACATTAGTAGAACAAGGATTACACTCAAGAAAAGACAGATTTAAGGCATTTAGGCCACCTTTACTCTCTACTGAAGATATGTAGTAGAGAGGAAAAAAAAATCAAATGTCAGCATCCTAATTAGAAGTAGCTACTGCACTTTATACTAATGAACAGATTATACTTGTGCTAATGAAACTGAAAGAAAGAATAGTAACAAGCATATGAGGAGTTACAAAATCTTCAGAGCAGGCAAGAGATAATAGGTTACTTCAGTTTGGAAATGGAAATGATTAGGAGTAGAAAGATAACATACACTAATCATGAGTAATATCTAGATAACGTGAACAGGAAATGATTTCTCAGAAACACTCACTGGAACACTCAGCAACAACTGCATTTACCAGAAAATGATTCCGAAATTAGAAGGAAGTAAAACCTCCCCATAGAACATAACCAGAGAACTTACTCCCACCTAACACTTTAAAAGCCAGAATTAAACAGAGATCAAAGGAGCTTTTAGATCAACTAAGGAAAAAAAAAAAATCCACTGAAAACTTTTAACTCAGTGAAACTAATACAAACTCAGGTCAAGAAATTCTTCAATCACATAGTGCTGAAAAATTCAGCAGCGTAATGGCACATTTTCTTCCTTATAGCCCAATCCTAAAACTGTAATTTCTCAAAGTGTCTGGAATGAGATACTAGGTTGCATGGTCACTCATAAAACCATTTAGTTCCGTTCTCACCAATGGAATATGGCCTCACCTACTGAACCCTTCCAGTTTTCACAAAAGGCGATGGACAAGTAACAGTTCTAAATATTATTACACAGTAGATAATTTCCCTGGAACTGAGAAATTGGTCTAACTTTAGAAAACTTTTCCTGGAGATGCTGTTACTGGGGTAGCTAGCAGGTTTGAAATAAGATGGTATGTCCTGGGTCTGCTGTTTCATGTATCAGCTAAGATTCCATAATAGCTACAGCTGAATTGACCAGAACCCCCTGAGGATTGAGAACATAATCTATAATAGCATAAAACATATCTAAAATAAACTGCAACTTCTATGCAATCACAGTTGTTGCTCCTCAAATTTCAACATATCACAGCATTCAGACTTGCCATTTTTTTCATGCTAAAACCCTATGTTTTCTCTATGCATTTCTATCTTGCTTAGTATCTTTTCCAGGTGTTAAGAAATTAAAGAACAGCCAAGTTGTTATGACAAGCAAGTAATTCTATCACCACCCCCTCTCCACCACTGTCTTGTAAAAGCAATTGAACAATAAATTACATTTGCAGAAGAACAACTGCACAATTGCCAAGTCATGCCATTAGCTAAACTGAATACAATCAACTGCTTAATTCACTTAGAGATTTGCAGTGCTATTTCTGAAAAAAAAGCACAATCTTCATTTTCTTCCAGAACAGCTACCTCCATTTGAAATAAAGAATTCTTTCCATCCCCCAAATTAGGTCCTTTTTAGAGCATGAGTGTTCTCTACACTAGTGCTAATCATCTTCAGTTTTTCAATTAATCCTACCACAAACACATTGCTAACAACCATCCACAGAAAAAGACAAGACACAATGCACAGTATTCATATCTGTCTTTAAGAACTCAGAACTATGTGATTACAGGCTAAGTACCCAAGCTATAACTACACTTTCAAATTATATCCACTTCATTAATTCTACAGACTAGATCAGCTAAGCAAGAAAGCTGCACTACTCATTGTTTTCCCATTCCTTTCACTAATTTCTAACTCTTCAGTGGCAGTTGTTAATACACAAAATGTTGAAGATATTTCTCTGTTTTATCACTTGATGTGTCATGTGAGGCTTCCTTCTCTCATAAACTTTCTTCTTCTCATTCTCTGCCTGCAATATATACCTCTGCTACAGGTTTTCTTCATTATATTACCTTTCTCTTCTATTCCAAACAGGAATAAGGAAATAAGAAAATCTGCCTACTAGAGCAGTACGCTCTTCTTCCCCCCAGACCCGACTTGTTCCTTCACAAAAATTCATACAGGGTCTTCCAACTCCACCTCCTAGAAAGGGCCATGAGAGAGGGCCCTCCTACTCCCAGAATTCATTCTTTCCCTCTGCAAGACAATGAAGATAATATTCCTCATATCTTGACTGCTTCCCTGGAGCAAATTATCCTGCCTAATGGAGAAGCTCTGAACAAATGCAGGAAAAAAACAATCTGGAATTTAATTACTGGACTTACAATCAAAATCAAGTCTTTTTTCCTCTCAAGTTCATTGTATAGACCCACTGCAACACTGGGAGTA
Organism: Scytalopus superciliaris; assembly: GCA_013400415.1. Taxonomy (NCBI): domain Eukaryota; kingdom Metazoa; phylum Chordata; class Aves; order Passeriformes; family Rhinocryptidae; genus Scytalopus; species Scytalopus superciliaris. The sequence continues at coordinate 232,085 of VXBX01008994.1, forward strand.
GAAGAAGGAAAAGGGCACAAAGTTTAAAAAGCTACTGTGTATGACCTCAAAACCACTGGACTGAGTGCCATGAGCACCAAGACTTGCAATCATGATCAGTAAAAACGGACAGGGCAACACAGACAGGAACGACTAAATATTTCTAAATGGGCAGCACTTAAGTCCTCAAGAACAGGATTTCTCTGCAACAGAAGATAACATTTTTGTTAAATGGACAAAACTGGAGCAAGACTCCAGCCCTTCATTTGCTGAAACTTCCAGTGAGTAAATTGTTAAGTAAATTTTAGAAGGATCTGGGCTGCCTGCTATGCTTTGCTACCTGCCAAAACATTCTTAGAGAGAAGGCACTGGTTTTGTCTAACCTCTCATACACAGAAGCTTCCTTTCCCAAAACCTCAATTAAGTTTTAAGTGACATAGGATACATTCATTTAAGTTTTCTACAAGAGGGCCATAATATCTCCTCCCTCGCAAGAGATCCCGGAACTAAACCCAACCTACACGTGGGAGTGAAGCTTCAGAGTATTTTCCTGGTTATCAGTTCCATTGAGGAACACGCAGGACTTGATCCCACAGTTCCAATCATGTTTTTCCACCATGGCCACAAGAAATACGGCAGTGTGGGACTGAACTAGAATTTCATAACACACTCTTTGTAAACATCCAAGAATCCCAGTGCCTACAAACACCCACATTCTGTATGGTCTATGACCAGTGTGTTGATATCTGGAAATACTAATGAAGGCTCTGGTATTTTTAATGACTGGGTCACCAGTGATGCAAAAGGAGGGCTAAAGAGATATTGTTCTCTAAACATCACAATTAACCAAAAGTGCCTTTTTTGGTTTTTTTAAACACACATTATGGGCAGCATTTAGAACTTACACTTGCTATAGAGACAACCTTCTCCCTCAAATTCAGGAAGCGCAGAAAACTTTACTCATCCCTCCCTTGGGACGCAGCTTTGTCCAAGCCGAACGCCAACGTGGTACCCAAAAATTCCCGTGAGAAAGGAACACATCCAGCACCCCGAGCTTCGAGCAGCAGCCCCAGAAGCTGTTCAGCTGAGGAAGGAGCACTCGCCACACATCCCCCCACCCGCCTGGCAAAGGGATTGTTCGGATCTTCGCCTCCTCCCAAGCCTGCCAAAGTGGTTTCCAAGGGCTGGCACGTGGTGCTCGAGAGCGACGGGCACGGCGCTACCTCTGCACGCTCCAAACCCCATCCCCACACCGCCCGAGCTCAGCCCGCTCCCCTGCCCGGGCGGCTGTCGCGATATATCGCCCGAGAGGGGGCCCCGCGGGGGGAACCGCGCCGAGCCCGCTCCCGCCGCCGCCTCACCTTGTTGCAGTAGGGGCAGTAGCTCTTGCTGAAGATCATGACGCGGTGGGAGGCGATGAGGGTCCGCACGCGGAGCTTCAGCCCGTCCCAGTCGGGGAGCGGGGTCTGTCCCGGCGGCGGGGCCATGGCGGGGCCGGTCTGAGGCGGGCGGGCTCCGCCGCCTTCCCCGCGCTGACCCTCAGCCGCGCCCCGCCCCTTCCGCGCCGGGCAGGGCGCCGGCCTGGGCCGGCCCATCTGCACGGCCAGGGGGAGACCCGCATCCCAGGAAGGGCTTTGCTCCTCGCACTTCAGCCACGCGCGGGGTGATTCGCTGTAAGATAATAAAGACTGATTTGTATCAGAGGGGGAAATGGCACTATTCGCGTAAAGGCGGTGTAGAGGGGGATAAAGTTGCGTTG